>OZ012663.1:67459685-67871265 GCA_963942545.1 Oxycera nigricornis
GCAAGGCTGCATGCGCAATCTACTGCTGCAAACGAGCTATTGGGAAAAGGTGGGGTTTAAAACCCAAAATTGTATCATGGCTCTATACGGCGATAGTGGAACCAATCCTTCTGTATGGCGCAGTTATTTGGTGGCCTGCTATGGCGAAAGCATCAAATGGAATCCTGCTAAACAAGGTCAGAAGGAGTGCGGCTATTGCAATCACCGGGGCTCTACGGACTACCCCGAAAAAGGCATTATTTATGCTATTAAATTGGCTTTCGACAGAGCTACTTACGAGACAGCAGGCCAAGTGCACTGCTGTTCGATTTAAAGCTCTGCGACTATGGCATGAGGATAATTTTGGTCACTCCACAATACTACGGAGGGATGGGCCAACGTCAGGTAAAGTGGACCTTGCATCTCCGATTCCCTGTTTTCACCATGGTTTCAGGTCAGTCATCCCGAATAGGGAGGACTGGACCACAGAAAGAGATGGGATACAGGAATCGGTCGACATCTACACTGATGGATCAAAAATGGAGGGAAGAGTTGGCTGTGGCGTGTTCTCAGAACAGCTAGGCCTGAAACTATCCTTCCGATTACCAGACCACTGCAGCGTCTTTCAGGCAGAGGTCATTGCGATTTATAAGGCAGTTGACTGGCTGAGAAGTCAGAAAATTTCCATAAGAAATTTAAACATCTTTTCTGACAGTCAAGCTGCCATCCAATCATTATCCAGCGTGCATACTTCATCTAAAATTGCGATGGAATGCCGCTCACAACTGAACGTGATGTCGCTTTACGGTGAAGTGATTCTTTGTTGGGTACCGGGGCATAGTGATATACCTGGAAACTGCGAAGCAGATGCCTTAGCGAGAGCTGGCACCGAGCTTCAGGAATATACACTTAACCCCGAAGTCGGCCAACCTCTAGCTTCCATAAAGCTAGTATTTAAGCAGCACTACGTGGAGGCTGCGAATAGGGCCTGGCTGCTCGAAGAAACCTGTAGCACAACCAGGCAAACTTGGCACGCACTGCGGCTCCTCAACATAAGCCGCGAAACCCTGAGTTCCGTAGTTTCCGTACTGACGGGACACTGTTTGATCGGCAGACACGCAGAAAGACTGGGTGTCCCTTTCAATGATTTCTGCCGAAGTTGCAGATCAGAGGAAGAGGAAGAAACCATTAAACACTTTCTGTGCGAATGTCCGGCGCTGTCCAGGAAGCGCATGCAAACCTTGGGCACACCATCCCTAGACAACCTCACGGAAGCAGCCGATTTGGACATTGGCTGCATAGCCGGCTTTATTCAAGAATCTGGATGGTTCTCGTCATCCCACAGGTTCTAGTGCCGCCCTTATATTCTGTGGTATCACAATGGGCCTCTCGTGGCCTAAGTGAGCTACCTTTGGATAAAAGGGGGCTGCCACTACAACCAACCAACCAACCAATACTTTTCAAAATGAATATTTAGAGTTTATAAATACCCACACAAAAATCAAAATAGTAAAGTGTCCGTATATTCTGTTTGATTGCGAAAATTTAAGTCAAGTTCAAATAGAAATTTTAAGAGTACGCCGCAGAAACAATCATAGAGGTATAGAGGAAGCTGCAGACAAGTAAAAATAAAAATTAGTATCGAAATGTGAAAACACATATCAGAAAAATAATCAACAATGACGTAGTGAAATATGAACGAAAGCCATATAAGCTCCCTATTTTTAAAACCAAGAAAATTGATATTTAGTTTAGAGATAAAAATACAATGCATTTAACACTTATCGCCAAATTTTATAAATTTGCTCAAGTGATAAAAATCAAAAGTCGTGATTGGCCTGATATCAAAAAAGTTTTCAATACATATTTTGGATCATGTTCTATTCCAAAGAAAACTATCACTGATAACGAAACTGCAATCACACTTAACTTACAAAAAAATCCTGGAAAAGAAAATATTCACCAACATTTAACGACGGTATGAAAACTGGTAATTCAGATACATAACGATTTCATAATACCCTAAATTAGCACATTCGAATCATGAGCGAGGAAAATTGAAATAGACCTGATTATTAATTTAATTATTAATTATGTTTGGTTCATCTTTTAAATTATTAGAACGACAAGTTGTCGATAAACTGAATACTTTGCAACCCCATGGAATAAATAGAGGCTTAATAAGTTTACACGGGATGATTTTGAAATGGCTAGTAAAAACTATGGTGACGATAATAGGCAAGATATTAGTTATCACTTTGAGAAAATTGAAATTTGGCGATATGGCAGACGATATAAATAAACAAATTTCGGTTAACAGAAATAATGATAGTAAAATTCATAAAAAACTGATCACATTAATTCCTTCATTTTTTACTAAAAAAAATTAATCAATTCATGGCCCAAATAAACTTGTTGCCAAACAAGTTTAAAGAAAACAAATCACAAAATGAGATTAATTAAATTTCAGAGTAATTGTGGACTCAATATTTGAAATTGAGGATGTTATCGTGGCAACCAAACTAGGAATTTTGAGCAGAAATATTTTATATACAACCAAAAGCAACTTTCATAAAATACATATCTATAAACAATAAAATATTAGAATTTCAGTATCTCAAAATCATTCTATTATTCTTATAGATTTGCAAAATTTTCAATGCTGCCATCACTAATTAAGGCAGTGCACTAATTATTCTAGTTCCAAGTAAATATGAGCACTTTTAATTTTCCACAAGATATCCGGTGGTCCTTATAAATCAACTAAACGTGTACGAATATTCAATTTGAAATTTTAAAAGAAAATTAAAACATTGTTACACCTAGAATTCGTGCAACGCTCATCACTGCACCGCAGCCGACCCTGGCCATGGTTGGGGCAATCCCACTCGGCTTAACTCCGCGAAGAGGGGTTGCGGAATATATTTGTATAACAAGGGCGCCACCCGTTTCTGCGCCCTTCCCGCGAATCTGGAAACGGGAACAGGATTCGCGACTACCCAAAACCACCGACCGAATAGGGAGCTTGAAACAAAGGACACACAAAGCCGGAAACGCGACGTCCGCTTCGCCACTTCACACAATAATGACAAACTGATTAACTGAACTAATTTTTTTTTTTCTAAACACCTACCTAAATCCTAACTTTATATTCTTAATCTTATTAACAATTTGTTTCCTCCTTAATCTACTTCCGCCACACGTAATAGGATAGCCCTTGTGTTCCTTGTGTCGCTTTCGTAGTACTGCTTGACGTTATGGGGGTAGGGTTGGTCGGAGTCGCTGGTCTGGCTGTTGGAGACACGCGTACACACTAATTTTCAGGAAGCTCTCTTTCACTTATTCTATAAGAGTGTTCTTCTGGCACTTTTTATTTTCCCCAAACTGCTGACTTTCAAAAGTATCCTTGGAATACACTCAAACCCTCGAGAAAAAAGTTCGGTTTCTTGGTCTCAGCACTCGTTTTTACTTTCTCTATATGTTTTCAAAACCAAAACTGGGATATTACTGTAGAAAAGTTTTCACTGTAAGATTTGCGTGGTCACGTCAGCACACACCACACCATTATTACTCGAAGATCTGAACTCAAAAAAAATGCACACCGCTGAAGCTCCGCACCGACAAAAAGGAGATCGACACCCAAAACGCACTCGTCTTTGACCCTTTACCTTCGCACCGAAAGGGAGACCGTCAGCTGCTCCCGCAATCATATTTATCGGAAACCCCAATTCCGTTGCTACATCGACGATCAATGTCCACGAGTTTGCCTACCTCCTCAAAGCTTCCTAGCTTTGGGACCGATTTTGGCGATGCGCATCAGCTGGCGATGGAAGCTTCGTTGGTTTGGCCAGGGCGTTGTACCTCGGTGTGGGGGAAATGCTGTGACTGCGGCCTGTGGGATGCGATTGGAGCGCGGTGAAATACTCTTGGCAGTCGTTAACCATGGTAAATTGCAAGTACCAATGGTTGTGGGTATTACAGGCGCATAGGGGGCTCCATTGGCGTATTGTAGACCGGGCGGAGCCTGGATTTGGATCTGTTGGGGCGATTGGGTGAGCTTTGTTTGTTGCCGTGATTGCTGGCAATTTATCTGCAGGGTCTATGACGCTGAATGTAATCCATTTAGCTGTTGAAGATACTTCAATCACGCAGGCTCGCGTTCACGGTCAAGAACACTACAACCTTACTACTTACTTAGTTACCTAATTCAATATCCTTATAAACCTAGATCTCTTCTATATTTTCATGCAGACGTCAATACCATAAGGAAATCTTTTTCTTATTTATATAATTCAATACCTTAATCTAGATGAGTATATTCCCTAATTTTTATATATATACGGACCTATATAATATATGCAATATAGTTCACTAAAGACTTACACTATAATTAATGAATCACCTGCTTATGTAAAGTGACGGAAAGCATAACATTTTTAAAAGACAGCGCTTACTTGCACGATGGTTTGGGGTGTTCAAGAATAGGGCAGACCCCCATTTTGCCCTTATGGGTTATGGGTTGTCCACGTTGCGTGGCGAACGTAACATTCCTGTTCCCATTTCCGGATTCACGGGTAGGGCAGTCCCGGCACAGAAACAGGTGGCGCCCTTTTATAAAAATACAATCTCACACCCCTCTTCGCGGATTTAAGCCGGGTGGGATTGCCCAAACCACGGCCAGGATCGGCTACGGTGTAAGAGTGGACGTTACGCAAAATATAGCCGTAACGACATGTTGCTGATAAATGTATCAAAAATATTCTGAAAACTAACGTACAGAATTGTCAAATGATTTAAAACTGCGAATTCTTAATTGAAGGAACCGGACAACTCCACTTTTTTCTTTCTTTCTTTTTACTTCCAGTGCTTCGTTGCCACCTCGAAAAGGTGAAATATGTGAATATGAAAATGTGTTCCACCATCAGATATGAACTTTTATAATAATTAATTGACACGAAGAAGCACACAAAAAATGGCGGATTCCGATTATGACGACGAATAGTCAATACAATACTATCTTTACAACAAAAAATTCAACTTCCAGTGCAAGAAGCAGACAAGTCCAAAATTTAATTTATTTTGTTTCCTTCCGCTGGGAATATTTTTTAAATAATATTTATTAATAAACAGTTGTGTTATATGTTTTAGTGAAAACAAAAATCGCGAATTTGAAAGAAAACTTTTTCTCTTTTTTTGGAAGGTTTTTTGCAACAACAACAATTTTGTAAAGCGAAGTTATCCGGTTATTGCATTGGCACCTTCAATTGTAAAAGCTGCTCCAAATCTAGTTGAAAAAAATAATAATGAAAAATCTAAATAAATCTATTGTATTTCAAACCTGTAATGATCATAATATAGAAATTCATGAAAATAATATATATATATATATATATATATATATATATATATAAATAAATATATATATATATATATATATATATATATATATACATAAGTATGAATCCAAAATCAAACTCTTATCAAAAATTAAGCACAGAATAATGAATAGGTTATCTTACCAAATATTATGAAGAATTTATGTTACGCAGAAAATGATCCGTTAGCATTAGAAAAAGTATTTTCTACAAATTCTAAGAACTAAAATGACTTAAAAATACATGTAACTCTTAACTGGATGTGGGCTATCACCATCGGTATTTCGATCATAATTTTGCTACGCATCTACATCAAATGTTACACCAAAATTTAACCTTACAACGTTCAAAATTTAATTCGTCAAGAGCCGAATCTTAAGGAGGGAGGAGTACCCGCACCCCAGACTACGACCAACCTTCTCATGCAGAAACCTTTCATACCATGTTCTACATTGATAGAATCTTTATTTAACTATTCAAGCATTTCATTTTCACCCTCACTAATATCATCCTTAACGATATTTCAACCAACGATATCTATCCTTATTTGGATACTCCTATCATTCACCTCTTATTTCTAAAGTGTTCTATTTTTCGCAAGTGACTGTTACTAGAGGATTAATCGGGAAGATACTTCTTGCCGCGATATCACATTTAATGCTCGCTTATGAAGCAAAGATTGTTTTGAATCATATCGCCTCACAAGATGAGCCCAAGTGCATTCTTAAGACGAGACGATAAGGGCCGATCCACACTATAGTGGCGATCAAAGTTCGGCCTCGATCCGGTCTCGGTCTGGTATAGTCTGATTATATTCACAATAGCGATCTGACTTCAATCACGGTTCAGTCTTCAAAATTCTGGTAAATCATGCTATCATCAATTATTTGTCCATATGCAAATATCTTTCTCGAAAGTCCAAGATATTTGAGACATCGCTCGCACTTGAATAATTAAAATTATATTTATGTGTTAAATTTTGATAATCAAAACACTTGTCTCTTACCGACAATACCTGACTGGACGGAAAACGAAGAGCATTCACACCACAGTATATAGAATAGACAGTAGGCAAACTCGAATTTAGGGAACAATCGAACAATCTGCCGAATACTCCCGAAAATTGACGTATCTTACGTACTGCCAGCTGTACAGAGGATAAAGTATTTTCGCGGACTTTTTCGAAATTGTTAAGCTGGAATTATATTAGAGGAAGATAGTGTTATGCGTGTTCAACTATGCAATGTTCCATTTGAGAGAAATCTTCAACTAAATAACTTGGATGTAGTTGATAATTGCTAATTGTAGTTGGTTTGTGCCCAACAGTGAAGAAAGATATTAATGTGGCATTGGCAAACCTAAAATGAGGTTGACATAAGCCAAGCGAAAAACAAACAAATTTATATATTTATATATATAAATATATGTATATTTATATATATATACATACATATATATATATATATATGCCAGTTTTCTATGCTAAGGTATATTCGTCGATTTTTCAAATGGTTGGTTTTCCCATTACAACTATTTTTCCGACGTTTCATCATTAAATTTGGAGACCCACGTACTTTCCCACACGATAAACGAAAATAATATCCATAAGCTATGGCAGCACCCAGCGCACAAATCTGCCCTCCATATGACGAATAACAGAAATCATATAGAGTCATAAACTCAAGAACCTCATAACTCTCAAAATTAATAAAAGTCACAAACTCTAGAAAGTCATAAACTCTAGAAATAATGACACAATTTTCGGATTTTATAATATAAACAAGATCACATCGCGTCCGATAAATGCAACTCAGTCAAATAAGCAAAAAGAGTCGTCAACTGATAATTTGTAATGGAACACTTATACCACAGCGATTTTTATGTTGAGTTCATGCATTCATTTTATCCTAAATTGATAAGAATTTCAAATAATTTATAGAGTATGACATTTCGAGTTAAGATGTTTTAGAAAAGGACTCATATCACTTGAAACGCACTATAAGCGTGCGAGTTTCATAAAAAGGGCATGGACGGAAGTTCAAAGTAGAGATTTAAGAATTAGACTTCGAAGGCGAAGCATATAGTTATACAAGATTTCTCTGTAAAAAGAAGAACGAAAATCGATAAGTAATTAAATTAAACTTATTTTAAACAAAAGCGTTAGTGAAAATCGGTGGTGTTTTAATTAAATAAATATATTTGGCGCAGTCGGTAGGATATTTCAAGTGTATTAACTTTAATACGAACGATCAAGTTCATTTAGTGCGAACGACAAAGTTCAATTTAGAAGTGAAAATTCTAAAAATCACTGAAAGTTTAAAGTTTACACGTGAGTTTCAATTCTTTGTGAAATATCGAACGAACCAAGTCGACAAGACTTATCTGTCTTCAAAAAAGTTTAAATTCACGCGTGGGAACGAAAAGTGCACGCAGTAAACTCAGTGAAAGGCAACAAATTTAAAGGTACGAGCAGAAAGGAATCGCACCGATCAAGATTATACAACCCATTCGCATCACTAGAACGAAACGTACAATAATGGCAACAAACACAGGTAACGATACTATAAGTTCTCCAGCCCCGAATACAAAATTGAAGATTACGTTGGATCCAATTAAACATGCATCCCGAATACCAACATTTGACGGAAGTCGTGATCAACTTAAAAGCTTCACAGACATGGTAGATGTCATGGTCCCAATCCTGCAGACGTACGACAACAATTCCCAAAACATAATTTGCAATGTCATTAAAAGTAGGATTATTGGTAGAGCTAAGCTAATTTTAGATGCAAGCCCCCATATAATAAAATGGGAGGATATAAAGAAAATTTTGTATGCAAACTTTTCTGATCAAAGAAATAGTACACAGTTACTTAACGAACTTCGAACTACAGAGTATAGAGGTTCAGTCATGGATTTTATTAATATGATTCAACAGAGATTGACAAATTTAAATTTGAAAGTAGAGCAGGAACAAAGTCCAAATACTATACAATTAATTCAGGACAATCAAACTGTTGCATTAGATATACTTAAGAAAAATGTCCCAGAACCAATCCGAACCATTTTATTTTGCAGAAATCCCGATACGTTAGAAAAGGCAATATTTATTTTAACCGAAACAGGATACCTCTATCACAAAAGAGAAACTAACCCTTCCAAATTTAAAAATAAACAAAAATCTTTCCAAAATAATTATTCTGATTACAACCAAAATTTCCAAAATAAAAATCATTATTTTTCTAATCCACATCAGCAATTCTCACATAAGAGCCAATACCACCAAAATCAGTATAGCCATAACCCTAATCAATATCACCATAATCAGTTCCGACAGAACCAATTCCAATACGGCAAAGCGCCATTCAACAAAGATTCAGTCCAAAGTCGCATTCGCAAATTTGGAACACCTCAACCTATGGAGATTGAGAATACAAAACAAATAGTACACACTAATCAGCATCAAAATTTTCGAAAACTTGCCTCGGAACCCCCAGCTTCAACAACGTCCCATATATTCGAATAAATTCGTATGGAATCCCTCTTAGATTCCTAATTGACACAGGTGCCGCAATAAGCGTTATTGATCCCAACCTTTGTCATCCGAGTCTAAGAGTTCCAAATAAAAATTCTAGCATCCATACGTTAAATTCACAATTATCCTTTTCGCATACAGTGCAAATAAAACCATTCAAAGAAATTGGTGGAAACGAAAAATTTACTTTCATTGAATATAAATTTAATGACTTTTTTAATGGAATTATTGGTAATAATATATTTAATAATTATGAGGTGGAAATAGACCTTCACAATAGATATATAAAATTTAACAATACAAAATTAAAGATTTACTACTCCAGAGAGGAGGAGCACGTTGACGAATATATCAATCACATATATTTTACCGAAACTTATCGAGAAAATAACCCTTTATCATTGTTGAGAACTGAACATTTAAATAAAGAGGAAACGAACAACCTCATATCCTTATTAAAAAATTATAAGGAAATATTCTTCCAAGAAGGGGAAAATTTAACCTTCACTCATGAGATAAAACATGAAATCAAAACAACCAATAACACTGCGGTATATACTAAATCCTATAGGTATCCATATATTCATCAGAACGAGGTAGAAACCCAGATCATGGAAATGCTCGAACAAGGGATTATACGCCCAAGTAAATCCCCCTATTCATCACCAATTTGGGTAGTCCCCAAAAAAGCCGATGCTTCAGGGAAAATGAAGTGGCGAATCGTGGTGGATTATAGGAAGTTGAATAGTATTACCATTGATGACAAGTTTCCTATACCCAACATTGATGAAATATTGGATAAACTTGGGAAATGCAATTATTTCACAACTTTAGATCTAGCCAGAGGATTTCACCAAATTGAAATAGAGAAAAAGGACATTGAAAAGACCGCGTTTTCGACGGATAAAGGTCACTACGAATTTACAAGAATGCCTTTCGGTTTGAAAAACGCCCCGGCTACTTTTCAACGCTTGATGAATGATATTCTACACGAATATATCGGTAAAATCTGCTTTGTCTACATGGACGATATCATAATATTTAGCACCTCTTTACAAGAGCATATTACTTCTTTAAAAAAAATTTTATGTACTCTTAAATCGGCAAACCTAAAAATTCAAATCGACAAAAGCGAATTCCTTAAAAAGGAGACAGAATTTCTTGGCCACATCGTGACCACTGAGGGTATCAAACCAAATCCGCGAAAAATAGAAGCCATCTTAAACTTCCAAATTCCAAAAACAACTAAACAAATCAAATCGTTTCTAGGTTTAGTGGGGTTCTACAGAAAATTTATAAAGGACTTTTCAAAAGTAGCAAAACCGTTAACTCTTCGGTTAAAGAAAAATGCCAAAATTAGCCCCAAAGACGTAGATTATACTGATGCATTTGAGAAACTTAAACAGTTAATAATATCTGATCCTATCCTTAAACATCCCGATTTTGAAAAACATTTCACCCTCACAACTGACGCTTCTAATTATGCAGTGGGAGCAGTACTTTCTCAGGATGGTCATCCAATTTGCTATGCTTCGCGAACTCTCAATGACCATGAAACTAGATATTCCACTATTGAAAAGGAACTATTAGCCATTGTTTGGGCTACTAAATACTTCAGGCCTTACCTGTACGGCAGAAAGTTCACTATCAAAACCGACCACAAACCTCTAACATGGCTAGCTAATCTAAAGGAACCAAATTCTAAACTCCAAAGATGGAAGTTAAAATTGGAAGAATTCAATTATGATATTGAGTATATAAAGGGAAAGGAGAATCATGTAGCAGATGCATTATCTCGTCCTTCCATAAATACTGCAGAATGTTCAAAACTAGTAAATGTCAATGAAATAGATAATGAGGTAAATAATGACAACGAGTCACTAGCAACTTGCCATAGCGCGAACGATGATAATTTAGAATACATACCTATTTCCGAAGCCCCTCTTAATATTTTTAAGTATCAAATAATAATTAAAGAAGGAAAGGAAAATAGAATAAAGAAAGTAAAATATTTCGGTAAATTACGAACAATATGCGTATCCAAAGAATTAAACGAAAAGTATTTCCAGTATATATTAAATAATCATACTCCTGGAAAAGGACTAGTGGCAGTATATATCCCCAGCCTCGCGATATATACTGAATTTCAAAATGAATATTTGAAATGGAAAAGTCCACATACGAAACTAAGAGTAGTTAAGTGTAATTATTTACTTTTCGATTGTACCGACAAAGGACAAATTCAAGAGGAAATTCTGAAGGAGCATAAACGCAACAATCACAGAGGAATAGAGGAAGTATATAAAGAAATTAAGACTAAATACTATTATCCAAAACTAAAAACCGAGATAACTAAAGTAATAAATAATTGTAATGTATGCCAATTAAGTAAGTATGTAAGAAAACCGGCCAAAATCCCATTTGAAAAACCCCATATACCTGAAAAACCACATGAAACGATTCACATGGATATATGGTTTGTAGATAAAAATCACTTCTTCTTAACCATCATAGACAAATTCTCCAAATTCGGTCAAGCGATACCTTTAAAATCTAGAAACTGGATGGACATTCAATCCGCCCTCAATCAACATTTTGCTACTTGTGGAAAACCTAATCACATTATAACTGATAACGAAAGTGCCTTTACTAGTAATCTTGAGAATTTTCTCCAAATAGAAGGAATAACACTTCATTTCACAACACCTGGACTTAAAACCGGCAATGCAGATATCGAAAGGTTACATAACACACTTAATGAGCATGTCAGAATTAAAATTACCGAAACTAAACTAGCACCATCAGCAATAGATATACAGGAAATAATGAAATACTATAATAACACAATCCATTCCACAACTAATCATAAACCAATAGAAATAAATAATGGCATCATAAATCCTTCAGAACATCAAAAAATAAGGGACAGAATAATTAGAAAACAGAACCAAAGCATTAATAACAAAAATAAAAACCGAGAAAATGAAGAAATCAATCCAAAATACATTAAAAATAAAGCGAAAAATAAAAAACACGATAGACCATTCATTTCAAAAAATAACCATAATATAACGAATAAAAAACTCTTCATGAAACTAAAGAAATTCCAAAAAATCTAACACACAGATGTCAGCATGTTCTTCTTAAACATCCTATTATCAATAATCACAAAAGCCAATATTTTAAACAAAGACACCAACGAAATAAAAACAAAACAATTTTTAAACTTAGAAACATAACAACTAGTTAAAGAAAATTTAAAATCTCTGTTGAATTTAGTAACAAAAATCGAAGACATAGCATTACTATCGAAATTTGAAGTTCTTAGTAAAGACATAATAACAATTAAAATAATTCAATACTTTAAAAGAAAATGTCGATAAATAAAATTTCAGAGATAGATTCAATGGCTCAAAACACAAAAAAAATAGATATTAATAATAATTGAAGTCACAAACTTCACAGCCAAGCAATATTATAAATTATCAATCATTCTGATTCCAATTTTTTTATTTCGGATGACAAATAATCTGTAGCCAACAAAGAAATTGAAGAAAGAAATTAAAGCCTATTACCGTATAGAAAAAAAACTCAAATGAACCAGAAAATTGTACAATGCACACCAATATTATCGCAAGTATCGAAAAAGCAAATTACCGGAAATATAATTATTAGAAAGATTTGAATATGACAAGAATATATCATAATTGTAATGGCCAAGAGTCTGATTATTATTTTATAAAAATTGTAAATTGCAAAATAACGATTAATATCACAAATGTAAATAAGAAGGCCATTGTTTATAAAAATATTATTTTACCAAATGAAATAAAAAAATGTTACCTATAAAGAAAAAGAAAACTTCACATATGTAAGTACAGAAGTACATGCCCAAAACATTGAAAATTAAGACCATATAAGCGTTATTGAATTAGAACTCAAAATAAGTTCAAAACTTAGTATCACCACCAATGTACTCATCATTCTTATCGTAATCATCGTCGCTACAATCGCTGATCGTAATTTTTCGAAAAATATCAAAACTAGACATAAATATCAAATATTTGCGCGAGGACACGCATCCTAAGGGGGGAAGAGTCATAAACTCAAGAACCTCATAACTCTCAAAATTAATAAAAGTCACAAACTCTAGAAAGTCATAAACTCTAGAAATAATGACACAATTTTCGGATTTTATAATATAAACAAGATCACATCGCGTCCGATAAATGCAACTCAGTCAAATAAGCAAATAGAGTCGTCAACTGATAATTTGTAATGGAACACTTATACCACAGCGATTTTTATGTTGAGTTCATGCATTCATTTTATCCTAAATTGATAAGAATTTCAAATAATTTATAGAGTATGACATTTCGAGTTAAGATGTTTTAGAAAAGGACTCATATCACTTGAAACGCACTATAAGCGTGCGAGTTTCATAAAAAGGGCATGGACGGAAGTTCAAAGTAGAGATTTAAGAATTAGACTTCGAAGGCGAAGCATATAGTTATACAAGATTTCTCTGTAAAAAGAAGAACGAAAATCGATAAGTAATTAAATTAAACTTATTTTAAATAAAAGCGTTAGTGAAAATCGGTGGTGTTTTAATTAAATAAATATATTTATAGAAAACCATGTGCGTTTCGCCCGTGGTATGACGGATTGTATGGAACGCTTGATACTGTGATTCACACTATCGGTACAGTCCATCACGAATTCGATCTCGACCAGTGAAAATTTCTTTGAGATAGATCGTTCCTGGAGCGGTACTGGACCGAGACTTAGCTGTTACCGATAGTGTGAATTTCACACATTTGGTTCTTACTTGAGGATATTTTACCAGACTGAGACCGGACCGAGATCGAACTGCGACCGGCACTTCAGTGTGTATCGGCCCTTAAGCAAGCACTTTACTTAATTTAAATATTCAGAATATCGGATTTCAATTTGAGTTTGCATGTTTTTTCTTCATTCCAATTTATATACTCAAGTCGTACAGACTTAAATTAAAATTAACGTTCGCATTTTGAAGAAAAGGAAGAAATATTTTTTTTACCTTCCCAGTATATGGGAAGTTCTTGTAATCGCCTCGAAAATCGAAGTTGAAATTTTAAACATATCTACACGTTTTGAGATCTGAAGAGTATATTTAAAGTGTTTTTAGGAAGAAGTATGTAAGTGTGTGGGTGTATATACGTACGGGCGTTCGTGGACATTTCTTTCCACGAGCATAACTCACGCAAACAAAGTCGTATCGACTATGTTGAGATGTCAATCGAAGCGTCTTTACAATCTCAAGAGCTAATTAGTTTTTGAAACCGTTTTCCGTTTGTTTAATTTTTTGAAAAAATAGGGAAGAAAAAAAAGGTTTTATTTCCTTCAACAATGAATTTTTTACATGATTTTCAAAATACAGTAATCAATGTTTAAAAATATTAAACACTACAAACAATTTCAGAATAAAAACCAACAAAACTTTTGCCATGAACTCGAAAAAATTAAATTAAAAATTAAAAATCATTAAAATTCATGAAGATTTTCAATGTCATTTATGTCATTCTCTTTATTTCACGACTCAATTATGATTTATGCATCCTTAAGGTGTCAATCAACGTGTATTAACCTTTTTGGGATGTTTTTCACTTTATGAAAAATTCGTTTCAGCCGTTTTTTTTTTAATTTAATAAAAGGAAATGCGAAAAATTAGGGGCTTTTAATAAAAAAAATTTTAACTTAACTTTTAATGTCTCTGGAAAAAAAAATTAATTAAAAATAAACAAGCCACGAGGTGCCACCTTTGAGGTTCACATGGTCAACTTCCCAGTAATATCTATACAATAATTAAAAATATTAAACACAATAATAATTATGAAAAAAATATTACTTTAAATAATAATAATGAGAGGTACTCATTACAGTAATTGTAATGAGTTAATACTAATCATATCATCTACGGGAGCGTTAATTGATTAGTGGCTTATGCTGGAGAGGGGGGGGAAGAATTTTATTGAATATAGACGCAGATCAATCGGAAAGAGGGCTTACAAAGCGTTTTCTACGTTATTTGTTATTTTTATATCGATGCTTGAAGGACAAAAGAGCGCTGGAAAAAATGAATGCAGTTTTGGCGATTACAAGAACTTCCCATATACTGGGAAGTTAAATATAATAGAAGGGTAGGGCGGGGATAGTTGAGCAATTTTTCACTTGAGCGGATATAGCTCCTCAATGATAAGTCTCAATTAGTTGTTATGCGGCCTGATGGATTAGTAATTTATCCCTTAGCAAAAGTGTCCATAGTATTTTTTTGTTACAAGTCGAATTTAAGAGCTACAGTTGTTTAAATGCAGAAAGTCAAGTAAGCTCAATGTACCCATAGGTGAGGTAAGTTGAGCAAGGGTATGGGGCAAGTTGAGCACTTAGAATGTCTAGCCAAACCATGGGTTCAATGTTGACTAGAGATGGAGTAAAATATGTGTTTGACAATCAGATATTTATTCATAGTCTTTTAGTGACAGAACAACAAAACTTAAAGTAATTTTCTTTGAATAATTAGCCAAAACTAGAAGCAACAGAACATTAACGTATCTCAAGATTAACTTTAGAATTAGATTCAGTCTTTCTGTTTAAAATCAGACTTAAATATCTTAAAAGAAAATATTAATAAGATCTTAGCAATTTAATCGTCGTTGTCACTGTTGCAATTGATACAAACGAAAGCAAGACCAGCACCTGGTACACATTTTGTATGTGCCCATTCCCTGCAAGCTTGACACTGGACCCAACTTTCTCCTGGTAAATTTTCAGCATAGCCTTCGCAACCACATGGGAATAATCATCATCATCACCTTTCTCATTTGACTGGAATATTTTTTATAGACACTCTTCTTTCTTTTCTTATCTATGTTCTTCTTTGGCTTCTAACTTTTTTGTGGTTTTATTTTGCTGCTCTCCTAAAGCGTTCTTTTCGGGAGTGTCTGTTAGTATTGCAGCTTTCCTCTTTTTTCTGTTAGTTTTTGCTGCTTCTGTTAGTTTAGGGCCAGCCTTTGGGTATGGTGACACAATTTCCGGATAAAATACTTGTATTAGTACGATCGTCTCGTTTTCTTTGTTGTTTGCTCAACTAACCCCAACCCGGAATTTTAAAACAAAAGTGAAGTTATAAAGAAATCGTAAGAATTATGCCCAGAACCTCTCTACATATGAAAAGTACAATAATTTTCTGGAAGATTAACACTTACTTGATTGAAAACAGATAACATTTGACTAATACAGACGATAACTTGTGATAAAGGACGTTTTTACTTTTTGGTCACAAAATAAACAAAACGCACGGGCACTTCACTCGTTCGTCGAACCACCAGTAGCGAACGCGCGGTGGTTACCCCTCCCGCAACCTCTTCTTTCCACCATACGATGCCTATGCGTACGGTGAATAGTTTGCGAGTTATTTGGATTGCCCAACTTGCCCCTATGCTCAACTAGCCCCGCCCTACCCTACTGAAAATGTAAGTAATATAATTATAGGATCGCATTATAGTCAGTGAAATCAATTCATACTACCCGTATCACCTTGAGCAAGCTTTTTGAAGGGACTCAGACTTTGATTTAATTCTTACGAGTAGAGGTCAGGGCGCGGGGGACATATGTTAATCAGCTGTTTTCTACACAAGTGTATGAGAATAGTCTTACCGACTTTTTAAAGACAAAAGGGTGAGAGCGAACATACTGGCGAAATTGAGATGTAAGGATTATTAAACATCATTTTTGTTTTACGATGACTGAAATACATTTTGCAGCCAGGTGACTGTTTTTGGAAGCTCCATCCAAAATTTTCATAAGTGCAACATTGCATAGACATTGCATTGCATTGCATTATACTATTTTACATCAGAATACCTGATAATCATTTCCTAGTTTTTATTTGATTTTTAAAAAAACCTCTTTTTGGAATTTTGATATCTGATTCTATGTACAATATGAAATATCTTTTGTAAAAAGTAACTGAAATCCTACGGAACCTTACAATGAATGATTTCATTCAGTAAAAAAGATAACACCATGATCACCTCCAGACTAATAACCAAGGCGTATAAACCATTAACAATCTCCCTTTGCCAACTCCAACAAGCGAAGTTTACAAAACAGCCCAAGAATTGAATTTGCAAGGCATGATTTCCATGGAAAGAGCTAAACTCATACATAAGAATTTACACCGTAATGAGTACACCACTGTGAAATTAGTAGAATGGAGGAAAAAACACTTACAGAATGAGAAACATGAATAATATAACTATTGCATTTGCCAGAACTGATCGCTTCAAAGAAGACCCCTTCAACAAAGCAGCTAACTTTTACAATACACTACCGCAGAAAATCAAAAACATAGCGAACCCAACTTCCTTTAAAACGACACTAAACAAATAGTGCCAAGAGGCAGGAGCTGATCGGTATCTTTTGAAAATTTCTACCTCCCAACGTTGAAAAAATGTGAGGAGAAAAAAACTTGTTTATAAAATTTCAATTTTATTAGCCATGTTACTAGAATAAATATAACAATGTAATACTATTTATAGCAACAACTTTCTACATTAGTGGTTATTAATGACTCATGGTTTTAATAGCTATCTTGTTCCAAATATTGATAAATTCATATCACTTTTGGGATAAAAACTGTACATAGCGTTTGAAGATTTTAAGCACAATTTATTGAAAGTATTTATCACATGAAAAAAAATGTTTTTTAATAAATATTTTGTGTTGGTTTTATTTTTTATTAATTGTAAAAACATATTTATTTCATTTAGACAAAATTTGATGACATCTCAATGATCTAAATTCAACATTTGGTTCACGAGACACAAAATAATGTGCATGACAGAAAATACCCTGGCTGTATCAAAGCAAAACAAACACGAAACTACCTTATCGAATCTCGTCAACATATTATTAGCTCGTTATACTGCAAAAACGTCAATGAAATGGATGCATGAGCTATCATCGTCGCCAAAGGTAGCTTGAATAAAAAAAGAGACATATACATATAATCTACGGTCATTTAAGGGAATAAGTGTTGTTTGCACAGCGGGACTTTTCGGGAAAAAAATTGTAATCTACGTGGGTTTTGGGCTGCCAAAAGCATTGACCAAGAAGATACACTTCATTGATATAAAATATAGTTAAACTAATATTTCACCATCACCAAACGAAAGAACAGCCGCTTTAGAAATTTTCAAATATGTGTTTTATTTATTGAGGTTCTTAAATTAATTGGTAATTTAATGAATAAATAAAATGCAGTGCCCAGTTTAATTGGAAAAATGTGTCTTGCTAATATTGGGTGAGTATACTTGATCATTCAAAAAACCAGAATAAAAAGAATAAGCACATGTTAAAAAAATTAAATGGGCTCTGAAGCTATGTTTGTGATATTTTTGTAATGATTCGTAAGACTTCATTGTTTGTGCACATATGGAAATTTTGCACACTCTACTAAATAAAGTTCAGTCAGTATAAAAACAAAAACTGAATTTGATAACTTTGGAATCTCAATTCTCCAAAATTTTCGTCTACACCCTTTTACTTCCACGCGTGAATATGAGGAAAGCAGCATATTTGCTAAATAAATGGACGCTATCTCAGATGAAACGATTAAACTACCTCATACCACTTAATGTTATGTGATTTTTCATTATTATTATTTACAATTCTTAACTTCCTAGTCTATGTGAATTTTTGGTAATCGCCCTGAATACTCAAATTTAAATTTTCAACTAATACTTACGTTTTGAGTATCTATGCACACAAGTAAACACACACACACACACACAGGCTTCTACCCACTTTCAAAGGCCTCTACACAATTTGAAAGGCCTCAAAACGGAACGATATGTTGAAAAAATTTCAATTTGAGTTTACAAGCATATTATAAGAATTTTCCAATGACTAGGAAGTACATTGTAAATAATTATAATGATAAAACTCATGACATTATGTTTAATGAGGCAATTTAATGGTATCATCTAAAGGTTTCCAACGAACCTAACTCACGTTACCAAAGTCGTATCAACTTTATTGGAGGTCAATCGAAGCGTATTTGCAATTGCACGAGCTGATTAGAAATTATCGATCAGACGGTTTTTTTAATTCCAAGCTAATTTCTGTCATATCCTGTTTTGCGAAACAAACATTTGATTTTGATTGTTTATCTGTCACTCAGGCGTTTTAGCACTTTTATAAATATATCCAATTTTTTAAAACAAAATGGAGGAGTTTTTTTATAATTCAGTGGAAAGAAGTGGAAAAACTTGCAAGGGTTTCTTCTTAAAAAGTAAATTTTTCGTCTCACCTAGCCAGCAGGCAATCATTGTTTTTAAAATTAAAATACTTCAAGCAATTATTGTTAAAATATCAGTAGAACTTTTTTCACGATTTTAAACAAAATGTTTGAAAAATAATAAGCCATCACTAGTAACCATTTATAAGAGGTTGATACAAGTAATATCAACCTATTTCTCTTACTCTAAGGACATTGATGTCATGTCAATCAAATGGTTTGAGTAGATGTAAAATAATTCGGCACCACCGTTTTCCAATTTAATGAAAAACTACTTTAAAAATTATTCAAATTTAAATTTATGGCAATTTGAATGTTGAGAAGTTTTAAAGATTTGTATTTAGGCAGTGTTTGGGTAGTCATCGCCCTACACCTTGTTCGTTTCGCAAAACAAGAATCTTCTACCACATCAGAATCCTTATCCTGATTCGGTATCGATACTTGTTCATTTTCCCATCCTTCAAGCGTATCGATACTTGTTCATTTTCCCATCCTTCAAGCTTAAACTACTCTAATTTCAAATTGCAATCTTTTATCGCACATAAATTCAAAACAATCTCCACTGCACACTTAAACTCTTATCAATGTTTCCAAACACTATTCACCATTCACCATGCACATGACGATAAATCTTTCAATGTTTATAAAGTAGGCGCACAAGTGCACGTTAGTCATTTGATAACATAAACAATTTCTCGGGTGTCTGGTTAAATCCCAAGTGCTTAGCATGCACATTTTTCCAAAATTCACTTTCCTGCGAAGATAAGTGCAGGGATAAAATCTAAGATTTAGAAATTAGTCTCTTGTCTACTTTTATACTGATCGGTCGAAATAAAAACTTAACATTTTTAATTTTTTTAAGTCAGTCTTTTTATTTGAATTTATTAAAAGTCCCCACGAAGGTGGTACGAACGAAGTGACACATTACTGGCGCAGTCGGTCATCATATCAAATAATTCAATTTTAATATTTCGCGATCAATCCTTAAACAAAATAGTTATATGAAATTGATGAGTTTATATATCGGTTCCAGTACAAATCCTTCATCCGAAATTTTGGATGAATAAATAAATTTTTCGCCAAATTGAGCTGAACTTTTAAGTTGCACCGGACGAGACTCTATTTTTATCCCGGACTTCATCGTTGATCATAATGTCGACCAACGAGCAGGACCAAGTGTCGAAGCCATCCATCCAGGTGGACCTCTTCAGACACTTCACAGAAATTCCAGCATTCAGCGGCGATACTTATGAATTAAAAAGTTCTACAGACGCAGTGGACGTAATGGCTCCAGCATTCGGCATCTACGATGCAACTTCTCAATTAATCATCTCGAACCTGATAAGATCCAGACTAAAAGGTAAAGCAAAAAAAATTATAAATACCGATCCTTATATAGTAAAATGGGAGGGCATTAAAAAATTGTTAGAATCGCATTTTATTCAGAGCTGAAATAGCTATGTTATATCGGACGAGTTAAATAACTGCCGGATAAAAAGTTCTACACCAATATTGAACAAAAGTTATACGAGTTAAATATGGTAGTTGAATTAGAAATGGAACAATCGCAAAAATGTTTATTCCGCAAATAATCAGCCAGGGTTTCAACATTTTCAACGAAATTGTAATAATCAATACAACCCAGTTAATTCTAATAACAGGTCTTACACTCGTAATAGTAATCGATCGAGACATACTATTCAGTAGCCAAATTCACCACAGACAAGAATGTCTGGGATGGATGTGGATCCGCCAACACAATTTGTTCACTCAAACCTGGTCGGAAATTTTCGGTACCCTGCCTCGCTAACACTATCACAGGACCAAATATCCCCTAAATCCGAAAAAACTCCTTTAATTCACCCTTGAGATTTATAATAGATACTGGTGCTAGCATGAGTATAATAAATCCTAGCATTTGCGAATCACATCTCAGAATTCAAACTTCTCCATTCTGCCTTCGAACGGTTAATTCCCAAATTAATTGTAATTATCTTTGTTCCATCAAACCATTTAAGGAATTTGGTGGGTCTGAAAAAATGGAATTCGTGGAGCTTCCTTTTCATACATATTTCAACGGGTTAATCGGAAATAATATTTTTAAAAACTACGAAACCGTAATCGGTTTTATCAATCGGAAACTTAAGATTGGTGTAAATGAAATTCCAATATATTTTTCTATTGAAGACGAGGAGTATCTTGACACTGTTCAAATTCTCCTGAATGAAGAGATCGAAAGAAAACCATGTAAGGACCCTCTTTCTGAGCTCCGCATTGAACACTTGAACTCTGAAGAAAGGTTCAAACTTGTGCAGCTTCTTTCGCAATATAAACCCATTTTCTATCAGGAAAACTCCGATTTGTCGTTTACAAATGCCATTTAGCACGGAATAAAAACGAAACACAACTCTGCAGTGTATAGTAAACTTTATAGGTACCCTCAAGTGCACGTAGAAGAAGTGGAAAAGCAGATACAGGAAATGCTTGACCAGAAAATCATAAAGCCTAGCTCATCGCCTTATTCCTCTCCAATCTGGGTTGTGCCGAAGAAAACGGACGCATCCGGAAAAACGAAATGGAAAATTGTAGTTGACTACAGAAAGCTTAACGGAATTACTGTAGATGACAAGTACCCAATTCCAGTCATTGATGATATACTGGACAAGTTAGGAAGAGCAATGTACTTCACTACGCTCGATTTAGCCAAAGGATTCCACCAAATTGAAATACGGCAATCCGATATTTCAAAAACTGCCTTTTCTACAGGCACCGGACATTACGAATTTTCGCGAATGCCGTTTGGACTTTAAAATGCTCCAGCGACATTTCAGCGGTTAATGAAAACTATTTTGGGACCACATATTGGAAAAATGTGTTATGTCAACTTAGACAACTTTATTGTTTGAAGTACAAAATATTCAAAAAACTTAACAGGAAAATTAAAAAAAAAAAAGATGAATAAGAGTGAATTTTTAGAAAAAGAAACTGAGTTTTTAGGGCACATAGTTACACAAAATGGAATCAAACCTAATCCAAGTAAGATTACAGTCATTTTAGATTTCAAATTAACAAAAACCGTTAAACAGAAAAAGAGCTTTCTAGGCTTGGTTGGTTTCTACCGTAAATTTATCAAGGACTTTTCAAAAATAGCTAAACTCCTATGCAAATTGGAGCTTTATAGTTTATATATTTCTATTTGCACTTATAATGTTATATCAGAAGACAATTATGAGTCGCGTCGAGGACTGACGTCGTGTTGCGGACGGAGCCAGGCGTCTGGTCCGGTCCGGGTGAAGAGCGGAACTGGCCGGCAAGCGAAGACTTGCCGTGGAACCAGAACTTGCTTTCGCCGTGCAGATTTCGCCGGCGGCGGGAAACTCCGAGACGCCACAGTCACTCCCTCCCCAATGACCTTCGCGTGCTGCGAAGGGAGTGAAAATGTCACCTTCTTGGCGGTCCTGATCGGCTGTTGCCGTATGGGTTGGGCTGTCACTTGCGGAGGCTGCGGCGTAGGCAGCTGCGGTGACGGTGTGGGTGGCTGCGGCGATGGTAGCTGAGATGGCGTTGACTGGGCATCGGATTGCTCCAGGTATGCTGGCTTCAGATGGTCGGTGGAGAGGGCCTTCGCGACGCCGTTCACGTCTATGACGTAGGAACGGTCGTTGAGACTTTTGATGAGCCGATGGGGCCCGGTGTACGGCTGATCGAGTGGCTTCTTGACCGCGTCAATGCGACGAAACACGTAGTCGCAAGTGGCCAAGTCTGCGAACACGAATGGATGGTGTGCGGTGTGTCTAGCTGGCGGAACCGGCCGAATGGCCTTGAAGAGACGGCGCAAGTCTGCGACGAAACTCTGTGGGCAGCTGGCCGGTGCTGTTTGAGGTGCGATGAATTCACCCGGGATTCGGAGTGACGTTCCGAATACCATTTCCGCTGGTGAAGCTTGCAGGTCTTCCTTGAAGGTGGTGCGTAGTCCCAACAAAATCGCCGGAAGCGCCTGCAGCCAAGGTGTTTCGAGTACGCACTTTGAAGCACCCTTGAGAGTGCGATGCATCCGTTCCACCATGCCATTGGCCTGTGGATGGTACGGTGTGGTGTGGACGTGATTGGCCCCAGGAGGTGACCGAGCTGCTGTAGGAGGTCAGCCTCGAACTGACGATCTTGGTCCGAAGTTATCTCGAGTGGCGTGCCGAATATCGAGATCCAGTTGTCGAATAAGGCCCTAGCGACGGTGCTGGCCCTCGCGTCACGCACTGGTATTGCCTGAGGCCAGCGCGTGTAGCGGTCGATGATAGTGAGGCAGTATTCGTAGCCCTCACACTGCGGCAGCTTAATGAGGTCGACGTGGATGTGGTCGAAACGCCCGTCCGGTGTTTTAAAATTGCCGAGTTCGGCGCGGTTGTGACGATGGACCTTCGACAGCTGGCAAGGCACACACTGCTTGGCCCAACGAAAAACATCCTTCCGCAAGCCCGGCCAGAAGAATTTCAGCGCTACGCACTTTGAGGTGGCCCGTCCACTGGGGTGCGAGTGCTGATGGACAGTGTCGAACGCTTGGTGGCGTAGTGCGACTGGCAAATATGGCTTGATGGCACCCTCGAACTCAACGTAGTGCGCTGAATAGCCATCTAACACCAATTGATGCAGCCTGAGACGGGGGTTTGGCAAGAGGTGCGGCAACTGATCGTCCGTGGTTTGAGCTTCGCTGATTGCTCGAGCGGTGAGTGCGGCGGGTATCTCAACCGTCTCTACGCGTGAGAGTGCGTCGGCGACAATATTGTCTTCGCCCGGTGTGTACTCCAGCCGCGTGTCAAATTGGCCGATGAAGTCTAATTGCCTGCTTTGACGAGGCGAGGCTTTGTCCGAGCGTTGCGTCAAATCGAAAGTGAGCGCCCGATGGTCGGTGTAGACGATGAAGTGCCTCCCCTCGAGAATGCGCTGGAAAAATTTGATGGCAGCGAAGATTGCCAAAAGCTCACGGTCGTAGATTGAGTATCGCTGTTCGGTCTCGGACAGCTTCCTGGAGAAGAATCCTAGGGGGGCCCAAGTACCGTCCTTTCGCTGTTGATCTAACACCACACCAATAGCAGAGCTGGACGCGTCGGTGCGTAGTGCTAGTGGTTGCGAAGATGAAAGAAACGACGACGTGGCTGCCGCGGCGATGCCATTCTTGCAGCATTCGAAAGCGGCTTCAGCGTCGGATGTCCAAGTCAGAGACGCTTTCTTGGTTGTACAACCTTTCAGCAGCTCTGAAAGTGGTGCTTGGAGCTCGGCGGCATTTGGCATGCAGCGACGATAGTAGTTGAGCATCCCGAGGAAACGTCTCAGCTGCGAGGAGTCAGATGGTTTGGGGAAATCTGCGATGACTTGCGTCTTGGGGGCTGGTGGTCGAAACCCTGTCTCGCAGACGTGGTACCCGGCAAAAATGACCTCGGGTAGGCCGACTTGGCATTTGTCCCAGTTTGCCTGGAGCTTCGCAGTTTGCAGCACCGAGAGGAGCTGCTCGAGGTGACGCTCATGTTGGTCGTGGTTGGTTGAAAACACCAAGATGTCGTCCTGGTAAACGCGGACAAAGTCGAGCTTCCTCAGCAGATGGTTGAGAGTCCGCTGCATCGTTTGGGCCGCGTTTCGTACCCCAAGAGGCATTCCCACAAATTCGAACAGTCCAAAGGGCGTAGTGACTGCCGTCTTGCAGATGTCCTCAGGAGCGACCGGGATCTGATAAAATGCCCGCTGCAGATCGATGACTGAAAATACTGAACCGCTGGCCTCCTGGATCAGATCCTCGATGATGGGCAATGGGTAGCGGTCCGGACGGGTGCGGGCGTTGAGTTGGCGGTAGTCCCCGGTGGCTCGCCAGCGTCCGCCGTCCTTGGGCACCATGTGCAAGGGGCTAGCCCAATGGCTTGACGAAGGTCGAATAACACCTCGTTCCAAAAGGAAATCGAATTCGGCTTTCGCTGCGGCGAGGCGTTCTCCCGCGAGGCGACGAGGTCTTGCGAAGACAGATGGTCCATGTGTGACTATTTGATGGTGGACGGGTACGTCGGCGATCGAGGCCAACTCACCAGGTCGTAGAGTTGTCTTGGCGTACTTGGCGGTTATCTGCCTGTACGGCTCTCCGATGGCGCCCTCAAAGGTTGATCGTTTGGCCACGGCGCTTATGGAGTGCACTGCTGGAGCTGGGCCGAGAGCACAGATTGTAGAGAGGCTGGTGCGATCGTCTAAAAGGCGTCGGTTGCGTAGGTCGATAAGCAAACCGTGGTAATTGAGCGCGTCGGCTCCCAGGATAGCCGTCTGGACGTCTGCTATGACAAACGGCCAGCGAAATGGACGGCGCAACCCGAAGTCCAAAGTGAGCTGGTGGGTGCCGAAAGTGATGATTGGCGTGCCATTGGCTGCCTGCAGCACGAGGCTCTGTTTCTGAAGAGGCCTGGTGATGAGATGTCTTGGGATGATGGAGAGCGAAGAGCCGGAGTCCACAAGAAACCGAGCTTTCGTGCTGCGGTCGTAGACATATAGACGTTTCTCCGAAATGTTGCCGGCGGTGTCTGCCGAGTACAGCGCCGGCGACTTTAGTTTTCCGAACGTCTCGTGGCGTTGTCTTGCGTTGGAAAACTGCAGGGCTGCCTGCAGCGAATCGCCGCAGCTCCGTGCTTGCTGTGATACCAGCAATATCCCGTGCGCGGGTCTGGACCTGGAGTGGCGGAGCGTGCTCGCTCTTGATACCCGCTCCGTGACGAGGAGCGCCCCCGCTGCAAGCTGGCGCGTGGTTGCTGGAGCGCCTCGCGGGTCAAACTGGTCAACTGCGTAATCGCCAGGCGTAGAGCAGCTAGTTCGACGGCGACCTCGTCCGGAGAACCCCGTGGCGAAGAACGGCCAGGTGAAGATGTTGTCGGTCGCGAAATTGGATGCGCCGACGTGGCCATTACTCCGGGCCCATGTCGTGTACCTCGTCTGCAACAGCTGCGAGCTCCTCCAGCAACTGATTTCTTATCAGCACAAGCATGCGCCGTGTCTGCTGTGGCAAGAGATCGAGCCATTTGATGCGCAGAACATCGTCACTGACCCGCATGCCAGCTAGCGAGCGCATGTGCTGCAGCAACTGTGATGGCCGTCTGTCCCCGAGCTCGACGCCAGTGAGAAGCTTATGGAGCTGGGCATCGGAAGAGTCCGTGAGACGAGACACAATTGCTGCTTTGATAGCCGCGAATTTGTCAACCGCTGGCGGCGCGCGGAAAATGTCCGCTACCTCAACGATGGTGTCGTGGTCCAATGCGGAAACCGTGAGGTGGTACTTGGTCGAGTCGCTTGTCACATTGTGCACTTGGAATTGCGACTCGACCTGGAAAAACCAAAGCTCCGGGCTAGCTCGCCAAAATGACGGCAGCCTGCATTGGCCGACGACGTTGACCTCGTGAGCCGGCGGCAGCTGGAGCATTCCCAAAGGCGGCTGGCTTTGAGTCAGAGGCGGCCAGCTCTGATTGCCCGTCGGCTGGCTGTCCGCTGGCGTTGTTTGCTCCGTATTACAATGCACGGGGCTGCGTGCATTGTCATCGTCGCCGCGTCCAAGCACCATGTCGACAGGCGGCGTGAGGCTGCTTCGCTAGCGAGCTGCTGTGTCGGCTGTCGTGTGTGCGCTGCGGTCGGCAGAACGGCAGCGTGCCTGCACAGCAGTCGGCAAGATTGACGTGCGAGGTTGCCGGGTTTCGGACGTGAGTCACTTGAGGGCAAAGATGGCGGCGTGGAATTTAGCCGTGCACAAAAAAAAAACCGGACACTGCACTTCTGATGACAACTACACAATGGATATTGTTATTCGCGCGCTCGCGGGGTCTTCACTATGCAAATTGGAGTTTTATAGTTTATATATTTCTATTTGCACTTATAATGTTATATCAGAAGACAATTATGAGTCGCGTTGAGAACTGACGTCGTGTCGCGGACGGAGCCAGGCGTCTGGTCCGCTCCGGGTGAAGAGCGGAACTGGCCGGCAAGCGAAGACTTGCCGTGCAACCAGAACTTGCTTTCGCCGTGCAGATTTCGCCGGCGGCGGGAAACTCCGAGACGCCACACTCCTTACATTATGCTTAAAGAAAAATGTTAAAATAAATATTCAGGATAAATATTTCGTAAATTCTTTCGAAAAACTTAAATTATCAATGACTAGCGATCCTATCTTGGCCTATCCAGATTTGAATAAAGTGTTTATTCTCACCACCGACGCATCAAATTACATCCTTTTTGTTACGCAAGTAGGACGATGAACAACCACGAAACAAGGTATTCTACTGTGGAAAAAGAACTGGTTGCCATCGTATGGTCCACGAAGTATTTTAGACCATATCTCGATGATAGGAAGTCCACCATCAGAACTGACCACAGACCTTTGACTTGGATTTCAAATCTTAAGGAGCCAAACTCTAGGCTTCAAAGATGGAAAGAAGATTTCAACTATGCCATAGAATACATCAGAGGCAAAGATAACGCAGTTGCCGATGCACTTTCTCGACCCGAAATTAATATGAACCATCAAGACTACGAACGACAAAACCAACATTCTGCTGCCACTACAATACACAGCACAGAAGAAGATAACTCTTTATACATACAAATTTCGGAAAAGCCTTTAAATATATATAGCCATCAGTTAATTATAAAAAATAGTCAAATAATTCTACTGAAACAAGCATAATTTTTGGACGAAACGTAATCATATTTGAAAGCAGAGAGCTTGATGAAAACTAATGAAACACATTCTCAAAAATTGCCTTCCATCAAAAGGTATTATTGGAGTATACGTCCCAGATATAAGTATAATTCGAATTTTTCAAGATGAGTATCTTAAATGGATTAGCCCACATTCTAAAATAAGAGTATTAAAATATCCATACGTCCTTTATGATTGTGAAAACCTTAGTCAATTGCAATAAGAAATCCTTCGAGAGCATTTAAAAAACAATCACAGGGGTATTGAAGAAGTTTATCGAGTAAAAAATAAATATTATTATCCTAATTTGAAAATCCATATAACTAAAGTAATCAACAAATGTAATACTTGTAATGTCGCTAAATATGAAAGGAAACCTTACAAGCCTCCATTTTCCAAAACCGAAATTCTGAGCAGACCTCATGAAATAATCCACATAGATATTTGGTTCAAAGACAGAAACACTATGTTCCTAACCATAATTGACAAATTTTCTAAATTTGCGCAAGCTATTCCAATCCAATCTTGAAATTGGCCAGATATTAAAACTGCTCTAAATACGTAATTTGGTTCATTTTGAACCCTTAAAAAAATAGTAATTGACAATGAAACTACTATTACACACAATCTCAAAAACTTTCTTGCGAAAGAAAAAGTGGAAATACACTTTAACACCCCACGCCTTAGAACGTTTCCACGGTACACTTAATGAGCAAATTAGACTTCCTACTCAGGAAAAACGTAACAGACCCGATAATTTTGTTTGCATACAAGATATTGTTAAATTTCACAACCGTACTCATCATTCCTACACCGGAGAGAGGCCTATCGAAATTCATAACGGCACCATTTCATCAGATAAATGGAATTAACACGTAGAAAAATCGAGCAAACACAAGAAAAAGACTTTAATATCATAACAAAAAACGCTTTGAAACAGAATTAAATCCCTATTACGTACGAAACATTCCTCGAAATAAGAAATTTGAGCCCCATTTCAGGTATAAACCTAAACTGAAATGACCTCCTTATGAGAGCAAAAAAATTCCAATCTAACAGAATGTCTTTCAAGCATCATTATCGCTGTCATTTTCACTTTATGTTTCTCCATCGCAAGTGTTAACACGCAATACATAGAGATTAACGAGATCAAACAAGACAATGTTTTCATATTAGTACGCACGGAACCAGTTGATATCATAGAAAATTTTACCAAAATTATTCACGTTGTAAATTTAACTCTTTTCGAAGAAGCTTTGGAAATCTATTCTTTGCAGTATAAAAAACACAAATTTTATAGATGACCTTGCTATAAATTTAATTGAATCAGATATCATTGATAAGCTACATACCCTTCAATCACATCGAGTTAGAAGAGGTTTAATAAACTTGCATGGCAAAATTTGAAATGATCGGGGAACAATGGACGATGATGATGGACAAGGCATTAGTAATCATTTCAACAAAGTCGAAAATGACCTAACAAACATAGTCGATGATATCAATAACCAAATTTATATTAACAAACAAATAAACAACGGATTACAAACGTTGACTAACCACATTAACACGCAACAAGTAGCTATCACTAACAAAATAAATGATATTTATTTTGAAACAAATTTGCTTAAAAGGAACTTCGAAGAATATAAGCTAAAGGAGTAGGTTGAAGAAAATTTAAAAACTTTAATAGAAGCTTTGTCAAAATTAGAAGATATTATTATGTCAAGTAAATAAGGTATTCTCAGTCGTAGCATTCTAAATACAAGAGAAAAAGTTAATAAATTAATATAAAATCGATTTTCGCAAGTTGCAAAGTATTCGAGTATCAGTTACCTAATAAGACATGGTCTTACTTATCATTCTTCAAATACCACGCTTCTCTTTAAATAAATTTTATAACACCATGATTGCACCGATTCCTAACAAAAATGGTAATCTACAACTGTCCACTTCATACTCCGAAATACTAACTTGTAATCACGATGTTTTTGAATTCTCTACTGAAAA
Source organism: Oxycera nigricornis (assembly GCA_963942545.1). NCBI lineage: Eukaryota > Metazoa > Arthropoda > Insecta > Diptera > Stratiomyidae > Oxycera > Oxycera nigricornis. Next base: position 67,489,634 of record OZ012663.1, read on the forward strand.
CGTAAAACGAAAACTTACACTTGTAACAGATAAATAAATTAGTAATATCTTGAAGTTTAACCTATATAACTGTAAAATGTTAAAATCCAATCAATCTGATAAAGTTAAAGTATCACCTTATATAATTGTAACAAAACATTTAAAAAAAACAGTTTTGTATCATTCATGTAACAACCATCATACAGAAATTCAAGGTAATAATGTGATCAAATTTGAAAAATGTAAAACATCTATAGACGAACACACATTTGTTAATAAACTCGAACAGTATAACGAATTTGTATATTTCCTGATGTTATCAAAAATGTAAATTATACTTAAGGTGAACCATGTTTACTAAACAAAATTCATTTTTCAAACCTCGAGAACTGGAAAAAATTAAAATTTCGAAATATGAACACTATAAAAGTTCTTGGATTAGTATTTCCACTGATATCGGAATAGCCTTATTCATTGTCCTAATGTGCATAATTTTTTAATTTAAATTCAAATCAAAGGTAAATCCATTTTTCGTTCAGAATTTAATACGTCAAAACCCAAATTCAAGAAGATCAATTCGTGCAGATAATTCCCAAAATCTAATTTCATTGCAACCACATTCTGTGAAGACAATTCGTCAGGAGCCGAATTCTAAGGTGGGAGGGGTCATCGCCCCACACCTTGTTTGCTTCGCAAAACAAGAATCTCCTACCACATAGAATCTTTATCCTGATTCGGTATCGATACTTGTTCATTTTCCCATCCTTCAAGCTTAAACTACTCTTATTTCAAATTGCAATCTTTTATCGCACATAAATTCAAAACAATCTCCACTGCACACTTAAACTCAATCAATGTTTCCAAACACCATTATCATGCACATGACGATAAATCTTTCAATGTTTATAAAGTATCGCGTTTCACCTTTAAGAACTAGGCGCACAAGTGCACGTTAGTCATTTGATAACATAAACAATTTCTCGGGTCTCTGGTTAAATCCCAAGTGCTTAGCATGCACATTTTTTCCAAAATTCGCTTTCCTGCGAAGATAAGTGCAGGATAAAATCTAAGATTTAGAAATTAGCCTCTTGTCGTCTTTTATACTGATCGGTCGAAATAAAAACTTAACATATTTTAATTTTTTAAGTCAGTCTTTTTATTTCAATTTATTAAAAGTCCCCACGAAGGAGGTACGAGCGAAGTGACACATTACTGGCGCATTCGGTCATCCTGCCAAATAATTCAATTTTAATATTTCGCGATCAATCCTTAAACAAAATAGTTATATGAAATTGATGAGTTTATATTTCGGTTCCAGTACAAATCCTTCATCAAGACTTAGAAATAGTCTCTTGTCTACTTTTATAATGACCGGTCTAAATAAAAGCTTAACATTTTTAAATTTTTTAAGTCAGTCTTTTTACTTGAATTTATTAAAAGTATCCACGAAGAATAGGCAGTATGCAAACTCGGAGTTCGAGAGCAAATTTTACCCGAAGCATCTGCCGAATGCTCCCGAAAATTGTCGTATCTTATGTGCAGCCAGCTGTATAGAGAATAAAGCGTTTTGGCGGACTTTTTGAAAATTGATAATCCAGAACCATATTAGAAGAAGGCAGTGCTATGCGTCTTCAAAAATTACGAAAGGATACACCCATATATATATATATATATATATATATATATATATATATATATATATATATATATATATATATATATATGGGTGTATCCTTCGTAAAAACATCAGCTACGTGACTTTCTGTGGATATGTGAAAAATCTTTAACTGTTGGTTCCTTAGTACTTCGCGGATGAAGTGATGATGGATGTCTATACGTTTACTTCTTCCGTCAAATGTTTGATTTTCTGAGAGCTTTATTGCACTGCCGCTATTGCAGAAAACTGAAATGTTCGCTAATTTCTCAAATGACAATTTCATCAAAAATCTTTGCAAATGAATGTATTCTTTCGCGCATTCTGTCATGGCCATATTTTCGGCCTCAGTAGTTGACAATGTCACTGTTTTCTGATTCTTAACATCTTATGATCTTTGAGCTCCGTTTAGTAGAATTACGTTCGCAGACTACGATCGCCTATCCTCTACATCGCCGTCCCAATCCGCATCAGCGAACCCTTTCGCTGGCTCAGCATCTGAATAAAAAACTAATCTGATATCGATCGTTCCACTTCGGTATCGAAGTGCACGTGTCGCCGCCTTCCAGTATTCTCACCTGTAGCCGCTGTTTAACTGACCTAAATAGTTCGCTACGAAGCTAACGTCAGGTCACGTTGTAGTCGCTAGATATGTCAAAGTGCCAACGAGCTCCCGATAAGGCAGTTTCAAGTCATCTTTGTTCGAAGCTTCGATCTTCCTCAACTTCACGCTTCCATCGATTCGTGTCGAGATCGGCCATCTCGGATCGATTTATTAAATCGATTACGTAGCCTCGCTAGTGCATCGCTATTTGATCAGCCTTTCGCGTAAATTCCACACCGAAGCAATACTTCACGTCTCCGAAATCTTTGATTTCGATGCGATTCGACAATTTTCGTTGAAGCTATGCGATGTCCTCTGGATTTCTTGACGCCACCAGGATGTCATCCACGTAAACGCCAATTAGAACCAGGTTCTCTCCAGATCTGATACGGTAGACGCAGGGATCCAACTGAGTCGAATTCGCCCCACAATCTTTCAATATCTTATCCACTTTTTCGTTTCAACTTCTTCCAGCTTGCTTCAAGGCGTAAAGCAATTTATTCAAGAAGCAAACCTTGTTCCCTTTTTTCAGTTCTGATAGCATTCTGTTCGCTTGAATTTTGATTGGTCCATCCTTTTTGCTTGCGATGATTCTCGGCAAACTATCCTGCAAAGTCTTCGGGATTTCAACGAAAATATTTTCCTCTAGCTCGCCATTCAAGTAGGCAGTCGCAACGGCGAACTGCTTTATCTGCATCTTATACTTTCCAGCTAATGATGTCATCAGTCTGATTGATCCAAAGCGAGGGACCGGCGCAAAAGTTTCAGAGAAGTACACGCTTGGTTGTTAGCTAAATCCTTGAGTGATCAATCGGGCCTTCCGACGTTCCAGGTCCCGTCAGATTCAAATTCTTTTCAGAGAACCATTCGATTACCGATGACCTTTTTGTTCGCAGGACGTTTAAATAGAGTCCAAATTTCATTTTTAATGATTGACTTGATTTCGTCGTCGATCGCTGAGCACTAATCTTCGGCATCACGACTCGGCATGGCTTGACTCATGGATATTTCCGCAAGATATGCTACTTCATCATAATCAGCGACAGAAACTTGTTGGTTAGCGAGTTGATACGATTTTCGTGGTTTTCCTCTCTGTCTCGTTCTGGTCAACGTTGGCCTGCCACGTCTTTTTTGCAGTGGATTATGTACGTTATATTCATGGTTCTTTTTATCTTCCCGTTTGTCTTGGTCTTCTAGCTCGTTCTGTTGATGATCTTCGTTCGCGGTTGGGTTCATTGGGATGTCTGCCAAATATAGATTTTTTCGAGCCTCGTTTTCGCTGTGCTGAACTTCAGTGGAACTCCAATGTTGCTGCCCCTCGAAATTATCAGCGTCTTCGTTTGTACGTTGTATGTTTTCGTTCACGAATCTGACGTCTCTGCTTATTACGATTTTCTTGTCGTCAATAGATCAAATTCGAAAGCTTTTCTTCTCGTCAGCGAATCCCACAAAGGTTCTTCTTCACCCGCCGGAATCGAACTTTCCCTTTCCGGTCATTTGATCGAGGTAGAACACCTGATTCCCAAATACTCTGAATGAGCTAACGTCGTGTGGAGTTTTTCCGTTGAGGCTTTTCTAGGGTGCGCGATTTCGGATAAAATTTGGCGTATTTATAGCTTCGGCCCAAAATTATTTCGGCAATCTAGATTCCATCAAGAGACATCTAGCCATTCCGACCAGAGTCCTGTTCTTTCGTTCTGAGACGCCATTCTGCTCGAGATTGTGTGGGATTCTTAGTCTTCGAGTGATTCCACGGCTCTTCAGGTAGTCGCTCAGTTCTCGACACGTGTACTCTGTCCCGTTGTCGGATTGTAGACACTTTACACTTTTTCCTCTTTGATTCTCGACCAGCGCGATATATTGAATGGCTGCCTCACACACGTCCGATTTGGATTTCAGAAATCGGACTTCGCATCATCTCAATTTGTCGTCTATGAATTCGACGAAATATCGCACCCGACCTATCGATAGTTTTAAATGTGTATTATATTGTGAACGCTGGTCTTCCTTTCAGGCCTTGTTGGAAATGACGTCCGAGTCATTTTACATTTCAGGCAAATTTCGCAGCTCAATTCTTTCGTGGAATTTTCTAATACTATTCCCTTAACGTTTCCGTTTTGTTTCGTGCGTAACATATCTCTCGCGTTTACGTGACCCATACGTCTATACCATAACTCGAATGCCACGTAATCTCCGATAGATTGGGATTTCACCGTACGCGCGTCCTCTTTATTTTCGCGCGCATAGTACAAATCATTTGCTTCACGTACAACACGACTCTATCGTTCGGATTTACTACTACGGCGTATTTTCCTTTAAAAATGATCTCGAGCCCGCGATCGACTATTTTACCGACCGATAATAATTTGTTCGGAGATCTGGAACGTGGAAAGCGTGATCTTTTACGACATTTCGTCGTTCATCGTTTTCGGCCGATATATTTGTCGGACTCGATTTGCGTGGTTCCCTTTCCAGCTATTTTCGTCGACGTATCATTCGCGAGATGCACAGAACTGTTTTCTGTATGACTAATTTTTCAAAAATCATCAATCACATGTGCAACGTTGCACCGTTATCGACACACCACTTTTGAGTTTGATCGATACAAGAAACCACTGATATGTTCAGACACAAATCTTCCGCGCATTTCGGCGATTGTTTACTATAATAGGTCGCCGTTTTGTGTCCGATACGCTTACACTTGTGACAACGAAATTTGAAACCGCCTTTAAATTTTAAATTCTTCGTTTTCTCGGTGTTTTTGCGCCATTTCAATAATTTATTTTAAGTAAAACTTTTCCAAACGCAAATATTTTATATTATAATAACATATATATATTTCAAGGGTGAGAGTTCCCTCTTCTTCAGTGCTATTTTATTATGGTATACATTTTTTGCCTTAATTATAAGTCCTCAACGCTTAGCCACTCATACACATATCTATCATCCAGTTTTACTTAATTAGATCTATGGCTGCTCCGACTGTGCCGGGGGGCACATATACTAATTAAGCTTTCCTATCGAGTGACAACTGCACGAGTTGGTGTCTAAGACAGAAGTGATCTTTATTTTCAAGAATGTCAAAAATACATATTCACAATAGACAATAGAATTGGACGATCGTTCAATGGTGCTGCCACAGTACTCCCTCTTCAATAACGTCAAGTGTTGACGTTTCGCCGACTTGCTGGTGGGTAGACTTTTGTTATGGATTGAGGTAGCGGATTGATTGGCTGCCGAATGACTGGTCGTTGGCTGCTGTGAGATGCCTCCGCTGCTGAAGTTTTACGCGTTGAGACTAGCGAAGTGGGATCGTGTTCACTTCGATGGTCTTGGACGACATACGCTGGTTTCAGGCGATTGGTGGAAACGTTAGTTCGCTTGACGTCGACGGTGAAAACGGTGTTTGAAATTCGTTGCAGCACTCGGTGGGGACCCTAATAAGGTTGCGTTAAGGATTTCCGTACTCCATCCCTGCGCACGAAAACGTGGCTGCATTTCTGCATTTCTTCGTGGACGAAGCTGGCTCTGGACGAATGGTTCGATGCGGGTTGCGGACGTAAGTCTCGCATTTTGTCTCGCAGCTGGTCTACAAGGAGTGGTGCATTGCAATCATGATTGCTGTTCATGAATATGTCACCCGGAATATGCAGGGTCGCGCCATAGACCATCTCAGCGCATGATCCTTTCAGGTCCTCTTTGAAGGCGTTGCGGAGACCGAGAAGTACTGTGGGTGAGGTATCCATCCAGTTGTCGTTTTCATGGCACATGATCGCTGCTTTGAGCGAGCGGTGCCAGCGCTCCAGCATTCCGTTTGCTGCGGGGTGATACGGCGTCGTCCGGACTCTATGGCTCCCGAGTAGTCTGCACAGTGCTTTAAACAAGGAGGACTCGAACTGAGTACCTTGATCGGTTGTTATAGTATGTGGTGTTCCAAACCTGGAGATCCAGTTTGCATACAATATTTTTGCTGCCGATTCGGCTGTTTGATCCACCATTGGAAAAGCCTCACGTCAGCGGGAGACACGGTCGACTACCGTGAGACAGTACTTGAATCCTTGATATGGTCGCAGTGGTCCGACAATGTCGACGTGTATATGCTGAAACCTTTTGTCTGTACTCACGAATTCCTGCACGGGGCTGTGAGTGTGCCTGTTGATCTTGGATCTCTGGCACTGGATGCAGTTGCGTGCCATTTCAGCGATGTCTTTGTTCATGTTGGGCCAAACGAATTTACGCCTAATCTCTCGGCTAGTTGCGCGACCGCTTGGATGATCTGGGTTGTGATATATCGCAAAGATTTCCTCTCGCAGCGACTTGGGTAAGTATGGCCGTATGTCTGCCGTTGACGTGTCGCAAAAGAGGGTTCCGTGACCGTTGAATGCGATGGACTGCAATTTCAATGATGTCGTATTGTTTTGTAAAAGTTGATTGAGTTCCGAGTCCTTCTGCTGTTCCTCAATCAGCTGTTCTACGGAAAATGCCGCAGGAGTAGTGATTTCGTATACTCGTGAGAATGCGTCCGCAACAACATTCGAATCGCCTCGAATATGAACAATGTTAGTCGAGAATTCAGAGATGAAGTTTAGTTGACGTAGTTGACGAGACGAGGCCTTGTCAGTCCGCTGGCTGAACACGTAAATCAAAGGCTTGTGATCGGTTACGATCGTAAAGTCTGAGCCCTCTAAGAGATGACGGAAGTGTTTAATGCTACTATATATTGCGAGGAGTTCCCTGTCGTATATACTGTATCGTGTTTCAGTGATAGACAGCTTCCTCTGGAAATAAGCTAGTGGTAACCATTGCTCCGATTGAAGTTGCTCTAGTACCGCGCCCACCGCTTTGTCAGAGCGTCGGTGACGAGTCTCAATGGTTTTCCATGTTGAAAGTGTACGAGCAACGTAGCGTTGGCGATGCTTTCTCGACAGGCATCAAACGCCTTTTTGGTTTGCTGAGTCCATACTATGATGTCATTTTTCGTTTTAGTTCCACGTAGTAGTTCATGTAACGGCGCCTGCAAACCCACCGCACTCTTGATGAATCTACGGTAAAAGTTAATAACACCAAGAAATCTCTGCAGGTCTTTGATGCGTTCAGGTTTTTTCAAGTTGCGTATTGCCTGCACACGAGATTCTGGTGGTTCAACACCCTCCGCTGTAATTTTGTGTCCTAGGTATTCGGTTTCCGTGACTCCGAAATCACACTTGTCCACGTTGATTACGACCCCATATTTGCTAAGGCGATTGAATACGGTTTGTTAGTGATCCATATGCTGCTCTGGTGTTTGCGACATGACGAGTATGTCATCTATATAACACGCACAAAAATCGAGCCCTCTCAGAACTTGGTCCATGAATCTCTGGAACGATTGGGCAGCGTTCCTCAGCCCGAATGTCATCACTGTAAATTCATATAGCCCAAACGGCGTGGTTATGGCCGTTTTGGGTACGTCCTCTTTCGCTATTGGTATCTGGTGGAAAGCTCGTACTAGATCAATTTTTGAGAAGATTCGCTTTCCTTGTAGGCCTGCAGTGATATCCTGCATGTGTCTAATTGGATACCTATCCGGCCTTGTTATTTTTTTTAGCTTACGGTAGTCCCCACATGGACGCCAAGAATTATCTTTCTTCCGTGTAAGATGCAGAGGACTTGCCCATGAGCTCGCTGACTGTCGACAATACCCTTTATCAATCAGGTATTGAAACTCTTTCTTGGCTATGTCTAGTTTTTCCGGGGAGAGCCTCCTAGGACGCTCAGAAACCGCGGATTCCTCGGTCTGTATGTGGTGCTTGATTCCATGCGGTGCACTCTTTGCTACAGAAGGATTTGTTACTTGCGGGAGCTGTTTGAGTAGAGTGTGGTACGGGGAGTCATCGCTCACTGTGTTTATGGACGGTATAGGAAGAGTAGAGATATGTCCACGAGTTGACGATTTGGTATTGGTGTCGATGAGTCGTCTGCTGTTCAGATCGACAAGTAGTTTAAACTGCCTGAGAAAGTCAGCTCCTAGGATTGCTTGATTGACATCCGCGATGCGAAAACGCCATGTGAATGAACGGCGTAGACCAAGGTTGATGGTAAGGAGTTTGTCGCCGTAAGTGTTGATGCGCGTTTTGTTTGCCGCGAAAAGTTTCAGGCTAGATGGTTTAAAGTTCGCGAGAGGTGGACGAGGAATGACCGAAATATCAGCACCTGTGTCCACAAGGAATCGTGTGCTCGTTAGCTTATCGTGAACAAATAGACGGCTAAGGCTCATGTCGCTGTTTGGCGTCTGGTCAGACCGCGACCTATTCGTTTCCCTGTACCTGTTGTTGAATGAAATCAAATGGAGGTTTACATGTGCGTGCGGCGTGGCCGAATTTTTTGTGGTATAAACAGAAACGTCGGGCGTGGTCTGCCGTGCGATTGGGCTGAGTCCTTTCCGCCACGTTGCGTTCCAGGCGACTAAGCACCCTTCTAATCTCGTTAACCTGTGTTTCTAAGCTGGCTGTAGTATCCGCAGTTTGTTCGCGACTGACTTGGGAAACCTCAAGAATTTCGTGTGGATCCTCTACTTCCGCGATTCGATCTGCCATCTCTGCCAGCTTAGTGAGATTCGTTGTCTCTGAGACAGCGATGATGGACTGTATCCGAGTAGGAAGTCGCTGTATCCACAAATATTTCGAAAACCTATTGCTAACTCTGGTGCCGGTGGCTTGGGTCATGCTCCGCAGGAGCTGCGATAGTTTGCTGTCACCCAGCTCCAAACCAGTCAGAAGGTTTCGGATTTGTGCGTCGTCCGACAGGGAAAAAACGCTCAATATTCGGGCTTTTACAGCGTCGTATTTACCCTCCAGTGGAGGGGCTTCGACGATGTTGGCGACTGCCTCGAGTGTAGCGCAGTCAAGCTCAGCAACTACTTTGTCAAATTTTGCAGCGTCCGTGCGAGTTCTACACAGACGTATTTGCGCCTCGATGCGTGCGAACCATAACGATGGTCGCGTACGCCAAAATGGCGGTAATTTTATTTGTGCGATGTCGTGTATACCAGCAATGTATGGAGTTTCGGCTGATGGCGTGCTATTCGTAGGATGTGCCGTGCTTGCGCCAATGCCGTGATCCTCGCTGTCAGACATTTTGAATACGAAGAAAACTTACTTGAAATTTGTACGTCCGACAATTCAGAAAACCACGTTGGCCTCGGCAACGCTGGATCCGCAAAATGGCTCCTGTGGATGCCTGGATCGCAGCAATTGAAGAAGCGGGTCTGAAGTCGTCTGTTTCTGCGAATTCGGGGTTCTCAAATGGTTTTTTGTTGAGAAGTCGGGGTCACCAATATGGCTGCTCCGACTGTGCCGGGGAGCACATATACTAATTTAGTATTCCTATCGAGTGACAACTGCACGAGTTGGTGTCTAAGACAGAAGTGATCTTTATTTTCAAGAATGTCAAAAATACATATTCACAATAGACAATAGAATTGGACGATCGTTCAATGGTGCTGCCACAGATCTAACAGTTTTGAATACCCGTTGCCTGCGTCTTCATTGAGTCTCAGGTTTTTGGGTTGTCTAATAATCCATAGACTCTCATAAACATCCAATTTTCGGTAGTCCTTTACCTGCTGTACCACTTCAAGGTCATCCCATCCGATCGTATGGTGTTAGATCTAATTAAGTAAAACTGGATGATAGATATGTGTATGAGTGGCTAAGCGTTGAGGACTTATAATTAAGGCAAAAAATGTATACCATAGTAAAATATCACTGAAGAAGAGGGAACTCTCACCCTTGAAATATATATATATGTTATTATTATATAAAATATTTGCGTTTGGAAAAGTTTTACTTAAAATAAATTATTTAAATTTTAATTTTTCGAGAACGTCGGCTTTGGACAATTCCGGTCGCTTTTTTCCAATCGCGCGAGCCTCTACCCTCTCTCACAAACAGCACGTGAGTATTCGAGCCGTTCGCGTCTTTTATACGCGCATTACACTCTTCGAAAATCTTTATACGTAACGCTTTGGGAGTCGGTAACGAATCGCGTGATTCTATCGCACAACGAAAGTTTTCATACTTCGCGGGCAAGCTATACAGCAGCATAATAACTAACAAATCCACGTTAATGTCTATATTCATTTCCGATAATTTGTCGACGGTATCGAGGAAATCGTTCAAATGCTTACGAATATCGCCGTTGTCCGCCATCTTGTGCAGCGTCAATTTCTTCAGAAGTGTCGTTTTCCTCGCAGGCCCCTTGGGACTGGTAAATTGTTTGAAGCCACACCCATGCTTCGTTCGCAGTGACGCAGTTTTTCACCTGCTTCAATTCATTCGGGCTTATCGACAAAATAATGTCTGATGTGGCTTTACTGTCGTTCCTCGTCCATGCTTGCACGTCGTGTGCGCTTACGCCTTCTTCTCTTTCGCGTGCTCCCACAGATCTTTTTCACTAAGATCGCTTTCATTTGAAGCTTCCTTGAATTGTAATTGTTTTTATTTAACAACTTGATTCTTGACGTAGTCGCGGTATTCATTTTCGTGGTCTTTCACGACACGCAGTTTACACTCACGCTTTGACTTCTCAAACTCTTACGACACTTCTCCTGAATTCCTGGGCCCATAACCTGTTGCGGTGCTTGATCGTGGAAGGTGACTCGAGGTCTTCTCTCAACGATGTTCGGTCGCAGACTGCCTTCAATCGTATCACCACTTAATCGCCAGATGGTGGCCGCTATGCGCATGTTCAAATTAGACACGCACCGTAAAACATACACTCTAACAGACAGGCTTTCAGGAATTCAAAAAAAATATTTATGCAACAATAATAAACCATTAATATTTATATTGAAAAATTGTTGATAAGATAAGATTGATATTACTTTATTTCATTTGTCTAATGACTTGATTGTAGAATCCATCGAAGCGTTTTAGCAAAGCTTTTTTTAATGCAATACAAACGCAACGAATTAAACTGTTTTAAAATTGTACTATCTAATTTGCACCTGCGCCAATCGTTGATTTTAAAATTCAGATGTTTTAAATTTTTATCAAATAAAACATTAAAATGTTCTGATAATTTCGAAAAAGGTTTATAAAATGAAATAAGGAGCATTCATTAAATACATAAGGACCATATGTGAGATTTTTGAGTTATTTTTTTGTAAGGTTTCGTAAGATCTCAATTACTTCTTCTCCGTTCTTTTGTCATATTTCGTAAATGCATATCAAATGTTTTTTTAAAGGTCAACTGCTAAAGTTGTAGCGATTATTAGTTCTTGAAATCGAAATTGAAATTTCAAACGTATTTCTACGTTTTGAGAGCTTTAGCGCCTTTTCACACGAGCGGGCGCCGATTGCCCGGTCGCCGGCCAACTGGCTCGAAGTGTATGGAGCTATATAGGAGATTTCACACACACAGCCGGTTCCGGGCTGGTAGCCAGAAACCGTGCTACACCGGGTGGACTTCGACGACTGCCCGGCGTCGCTAACCGTCTATCCAGCGCAAAATGATCCGAGATGTTTTGAATCCAATGGGAGCTTTCACACTTGAGTCCGGTTTTGCAAACGGGTACAGTGGGTGATCTGGAATGTCGCAGCAAATCAATATAGATATTGATTATTTTATTACGCTCGTACTTACGAGACCAGTTCTATGGGATAAAATGAGCAATAAATATAAAGACAAGATCGAAACAAGAAATTCGTGGGTGGAAATATGCCAAGTATTGAATGTGTCATTCGACCAGTGATGCCGTTTTGAGGGATTTATCCCTCAAATAAGGGATTTTTATCCAATGTAGGGAGAAAGGGATTATTTTAAGGCTTCAGGGATTTTTCAAGCAAAAGTGTTCCTATTAGTTGTCAATAATTCAGCTTACTTATTGTTTCTATTATGCAACACCATCTCCCAAATATTATAATTTCTACCTAAATTTCACCCAAACTCATTCTATAACTTGAGAAAGTACCAAATTCGTATGAGATCTTTTCAGTGGGATATTGATGAAATAGGAAAATCCCCAATTGTGAGTTTATCTGTCAAAGCTGTGCGGTTTTCTCTCGTGAAAATAATTTGATAAAAATGGAAAACAAAAAATTCTCGAAGAAGTTCCAAAGATGTTGGTTGCATATTCCGAAGTTTAAATTATGGCTTGTGGAATCCAACGAAGAATTTTGTTCAAAAACAGTTTCCATTCCGAAGTGCAAAGTGTGTGATTGTAAAATTTTGGGTGGGTTGACAGAAATAAAGAGGCTACAATAAATACAAACATGCAAACCTAATGAAGGAAAAACAAAACAACCACGTTTTGAAAGATTTTTATCGCCCGTCGACTTCTAGCCAAAGTGCAGTGAAAAATGAACATAAATTAAATGTTAATGCTGAAATTATGTTGAGTTCCTTTTTTGCGCGGCATAATATCGCAGTATCCCTTTGCGACGAACTAATTGATGTTGTAAAGGAGGCTGAAAAAGATTCAAAAATTCTGAGAGACGTTCATGTGAAGCGAACCAAGTGTACATCAAATAGAAGATGTAATTGCTACACGTGAAATGGAAAGCACATTGAATCATTTAAAAACGGTAATTTTGTTGTTTCCATTAAATATGGTAAATTTGAAATTGTGAAAAAATTTAGGGTCCGTTTTCAATACTTATTGTCAAGAGTATGGATATTTCCAACAAAAAGAACCTATGCATTTTAGTAAGGTATTTCACAGCAGAAGAAGGCAATGTTGCCACAAATTTACTAAGTCTTCTAGAATTAGATTGCCTCGAGCTCTCTGCTGAAAATTTGTTTAATACATTCAAAGAGCTCTTCCTAAACTTAATATTCCCTTACATAATATAGTGGAGCTTGCTTGTGATGGGTGTAACAAAATGGTCGGCCAATATAACTCTTTTTACAGTCGACTTCGAGAAGATGTACCGAGTGTTGTTTTGATATTTGTCATTCTTCAGCTTTAGTGGCATCATATGCTTGCAAGCAACTCCCTTACGAGGCGGAAGAGTTATGCAACATCATATATTCCTTTGTGTCCGTTAGTGAAAAAAGATGCGCATAACTTAAGGAAATGCAAGAAGAGTTTAGTAAAAATACGAACCAAATTTTACAACATAGTGAAACAAGATGGTTATCCCGTTTCAAATCGATTGAAACGATTTTGGAACACTGGGATGCTCTCATCAGTAGAAGGCGGTGCTGTTAATGAAAATAAGGCATTAAAATACTTAACAGATAGTTCTATCAAAGCTTACTTAATTTTCATGAAATATACTTTAGAATATTTAAATTCATTGAATGCACTTTTAAGAGTAAAAATGTGTTAATACATGAGCTAGTTATTGCATGTCGGAAATTACATTTAAAATTATGCCAGAACTCTTTGAAACCAGAATTAATGAAAACTGATATCAAATATAATATCAACACAACTACTGTTTAGATGTAAAATATATATATTTAGGAGCGGAGTGTGAAGAGGACTTACTAGACACAGAAGAATACCCTCAATTAAATGTAAAAATGAATTGCTTGAAATTTTACATGACGGCTGCAAATGAAATGAAAAAACGATTTCTTCTTGCATCTAAAAATTTATCGGCCATGCGTTTCATTGATGTAAAGTATTCCTTAAGTGAAAATCGATTTCCACATATTAATTTAAATTTAATTTTTAAAAACTATGATAATTTTGTCAACAGATTAGATGCACTTTCTGAGTGGAGAAACCTTCCTTTCGCTTTCAATGAAACTGAAAAGGAAGATTTAATGAAACTACCAATTGAAATTTTTTTGGCTTTACTTGTATAATTATAAGGATTTTACAGACCATTTCATATATAGAAATATTGCTAATGCTGCATTGATTATACTGTCCACGCCTCATTCTAATGCAGATGCAGAAAGATTATTTTCTATAGTTACGGATGTAAAATGTAAGAAAATAAATCAAATGGGAAACAATTTATTAAATACCATTTGCATAATCCGCACTGAATATCACTCTAAAGAGAAAATTTTTGAAGTGACCAGCGACCATTTAATTCTTTATACCTCCGTGTGACATTACTGTAGCATACCGAATAATTCCTTATATATTCCAAACCATACATTTTATTCCATTTTAAGTCACTGTAACACGACGGTAACCCACCACTCTATGGATTATTCATGCAGTTCTTGTGAACTGTATGGCGTTACGTGTATCAAAATTCGTGCGAAATTCACCTTGCGTCACTTTGTGGCATTTCTTCGTGGGTGAAGTTGATAAAATACGAAAAAAATACAAAAACGACACAAAATTTGTGAAAAGTGTGGCACTGCATTATACTACAATAAACTCAACAATTGTTTTAAAGCGTTCCCTACATCTTAGAGGAACAGTTTAAGGCAGTGTGACACATCTGTCACACACGCTTTTTGTGCATTTTTCTCATTTCTTAGTAAAAAAAATTCAAAACTAAAAAATACGTTAAAATCTTTTTTTTTTATTCTATTTTATTCTATGATGGCTCATCAAGAGAACACGCAACTTTCTATAACTGATAAAAAATACGTGTATTTTTATTTATTGAAACCTACCACACAACAAACTATTTGTTAAAATATATGCAGTTGAGGTATAAAGGGTTAAAACTGATGAATAAATAACTGAAAATGATTTTATACATTTGGAGTATAGCTAAGAATGATTCAGAAAGGAGGAAGAGATAAAGCTTTAAAATAAACAGAACCAAAACTTGCTTTCAATAATGCATTTAAGAAAATCGTAATGATTCTTTAATATAAATAACGTAAGAAGCATAATATGACCTCTTTTATTTTCGAATATGTTAATGATTTTTGAGGGATTTTTCAAGGGAAATTTGATAAGGAATTGAGGGATTTTAAAGCAGGATATTCAACGTTTGAGGGAAATTTTCACATTGAGAAACGGCATCACTGCATTCGACGGTCTCAGCGATATGGAATAAAAGGAAATGATAAGTGAGGCTGGTAGCACATTGCATCACAATTCATTTGAATTTTGTTTGCACGAATTTCCATGAAAACTAGCAGGTAGAAAGCATAATTATTCTTCGAAGTATAAAGTAAATAACGATTATAACGAAGTAGAACTGTGTATAGCAATGTAGATATTGTAGCTCATACTGGGCTTAGATCCTAGATAGTGAATAAGTCATTTTTGTATAAGTTCGTGCCTTCGTTTTAACTAAAGGCATAGGTTGAATGCAATTCCTCATATGAGTGTTTTTCCCTTAAAGCTTGTCTTTTAATTTTATGTGTAACTCATCGAAAGACTTGATTGACATTCGAAAATAGTTAAAAAACTTATTTTCGTCTGCCCTCAAGTCTTCAAATAAATTGTAAAAGACACCAGCTTCCTTGCGTTTTTTTTAATAAGATATACCCAATAAATTCGCTGTTGCCTCGTTTGATATCGTCGACGGTGCAAATACCACATGGTAATTATTTTTTTGCGCTCCATGATGATCAACAACGATTTAGCTACACTTTACAAATCGCACTGAGCCGTTTGCAAACCGGCAGTGTGTGAAAATGATTTGTGGCCGGCAGGTCGTCGCCGGACACACGGCAACCGGAGTTACATCCAATTTTAATTTTTATGTATAATAAACAACTTTCCTTCATCGAACTTTAAACTTTATTGAAAAAGGGCTTTAACTATAACAAATATTAATTAACTTTTTAGATTATGGCATGCCTTATTCTTCCGAACGCTAACTCTCAACTAATTCGATATTTCTTTTCCGTATTCAATACAAAGCATTCAAGTTACGACTTCTCCTTGTTGGTGAAGTAAAACCACGAAGACTTTTGAATTCAATGTTTTTTTTAATTAAAAAAAGGATAGAACTCGTTACAAAATGAATTCAATAAAACGAGGTCCCTTTGTGACCTGGCTAGTCTGACAACTCAATCGCAAAAGGCACCGATTTATTCAAATCCATGAAATATTATAATACATAAATTATGGTCTTTAAAGTCTACGAAGGATCGTAAATTTCGATGATACAGGAAATTTACGATCGTTCTAGAGTTTTGAAATCCGAGATGCGGATAAGGTTTGTGAAATTTATGTAAACAAAGTGTTTTAGAAATTCATAAACAAAGTGATTCATGAATATAAGAAAAAAAGGACAAATCGCTTGTGCGCCGATAATCAACACTTGAAGAGTTATTGAATAATGTATGGAGGGTTACCGTAACTAATTAAACGAGCTTAAACATTATTATTACTTATATACTAAATTAAAGTTACCACCTTAGCAATAATTAATCTAGGTCACCACCTTGAGTGCGCATGGAAGTTGCGAAGTTACCTGTGTGTGCAATGTGATAACTCCTCCCTCCTTAAAAATCTGTGTCCCACAGATCAGAATGATAATCTAATAGGATTCGGATACACGTAGGGTAAGTTATGAGTATTATCTAGTGTGACTGAGGTGGTTCGCCTTCGTCGGATATAGACACAGATTGTCGCTAAGGTCACCATTAGAAGGAGTACTGTTGCATCGGAAGTGATGGATACAAGGTTGTTATAGGGAAGGGTTTCTAGTTTGTCGACATTGTCTAGATGAAGTTTATGCAACTACTCCAGGTCCAATGTCATTTCATTTGCTGTAAAACTGCTATTGAGAACAGGGGATAAAAGGTGGAAAGTTTCGATTTCCTTGTTGTTTATTTTGTAAAAGCCAATTCTTATTGTCATGAGGGGGCTGGTATACTCGTGAACGTCTACAGATCCATGAACATTGTATGAGATCAGTCTGAAACAAAAGGGATATTTTTCAAGTGAGACTTGTGAATTCTTTTTCCAGGGGTAGTGGTGATAGTAACGCGATTATTCCTGCCAACTACTTCCTTTGCGAATAAAGGTTTAGTTTTTGATTTTATTTGCTTATTCAATTTATAAACAATTTCTTCGGGCTTGTAAGCCTTTGGCGGGGTTCTTCTGAGATTATGGTTCTTTATTTGATTCTTTTGCTTGCGTAAAATCTCATGCTTAAGGTCTTCGTTTAACTTAGTCCTAAAATCGATCAGGTTTCGGTAATTCAAACGCTCTGATCTTCCAAGAAAAACGTCCACCGGTTTCACTCTGGTCACAGAGTGCAAGGTGTTATTATACCTATCCACAGCTGCAGTAACAAGTTCTTTTGGCGAGAAATAAGGATACTCTCGTTGGAGGCATCTGAAAATTTCTAATATAGTCGAATGAAGGCGTTCTACTACACCATTTACCTCAATTTTTTGCGGTGGTGTGAGATAAATTGATATATGAATCATTTCCAAAAAATTTGAAATAATCGGGCTAATAAAGCTTCCCTCATTACCTAAGACTATAACTTCCGGGGCGGAAAAGTAATGGATTGCTTTAATAAGTTTATCCCGAAGCTGTAAAACAGCTTTATTTTTTATGTGGAATAATTTTGCGAATTTACTAAATTTGTCAATACAAGAGATGTATTTCTCGCCGCCAATTTCTAAAATGTCAATATGTAAAATCTCGGTTGGATATCGGGGTAAAGGTGTTTCCTGTAATTCTGGCTTCAGTGGATGCCGATCATATTTCCTAGTATTACAGACATCGCATGTTCTAGTGTAGGTTTTAATTAGCTTACACATTTTCGGGAAATAATATTTTTCGAGTATTTGCTCTTTGTTTTCTCTATAATTCCTAAGCGCTGGGAGATGGTCTTCTTGTATTATCTCGAACTTGTTTTTCTCATTGGTAATATCTTGAACCATTCTTTGAGTGATGCCAATCTTGAATTTAGAAAAATGTTTTTTGAAGATTTGCTGAAGTAGCTGAATGAATTGCTCCGGAATTTTAATGCCATTAATTATGTTGGGATTAAGTTTATCTTTCAACGTCTGGATAATAGTCTCTTCGTTAATTTCCTTCAAACGAATATAATGCCTTTGAAAAAAGGTATGTGGTTGCTTGTAAGCGCTCACTTCTTTTCCTTTAGAAAAAATTATTTGATTTCGAAATACATTTAACGGGGCCTCGCAGTGTGGAATGAGATCAGTGTTATCTTCCTCAGCACTATGTACTGTTCCTAAGTCTGATGTCAGCATGTTAGCTTCCACTGCTAATCTGGAGAGTGCATCTGCTCTTACGTTAGTTTTCCCTGGTCTGTATATTAGTTCATAATTGAACTCCTCAATCCTTGCCTTCCAACGTTTGAGCTTAGCGTTATGATTGCTATTACTCAAGGCGAAAGTTAATGGCTGATGATCGGTTAAAATTTTGATCTTTTTTGCGCCATAAAGATATGATCTTAGTTTATCCAGTGCCCAGACAATCGCCAACATCTCCTTTTCGTTGGTTGCGTAATTTTCCTCCGTCCTGTTAAGAGATCTGGAGATGTAGGTAATAGGTTGATCTTTACTAATCTCGCCTTGCGATAAAATTGCTCCAATCGCAGTATTGAACGCATCTGTTGTGAGCACAAATGGTTTTTCGAAATCAGGGAAAATTAGTATTTCGGAAGAAGTAAGAAGCGTCTTCAAATCGTTGAACGTCTGTAATTCAAGCTTTTCAAGTTTAATCTCCTTTTTTTTCGACTGGTTGGCTCTTATTTGAGCGTTCTCGCCTCTCGTTAGAATAGACAACGGTCTCGCGATTTTGGCAAAGTCTCTTATAAATTTTCTATAGTAAGACGCTAGACCAAGGAAGGATTTCAGCTCCTTTAAATTTGTGGGGGGTTTAATTTTACTGATTGCTGATATCTTTTCAGGATCTGGTAGAATTCCTTCATGGGAGATAATATATCCCAGAAATTCAACTTGCGTCTTTAAAAATTTTGATTTTGAAATGTTCACTTTTAAATTTACGCTTCTCAGTTGATTGAGAATGATTTCTAAATTTTTCAAATGTGTTTCTACAGTTTCGCCTAAAATGATAATGTCATCAATGTAGACATAACAAATAGTTCCCACAAAAGGTTTCAAAACGTCGTCTATCATTCTTCGGAAGATTGACGGTGCTTTCTTGAGCCCAAACGGAAGTCGAGTAAATTCGAATTTTCCGTTTGCTGTGGAAAATGCGGTTTTTGGAATGTCTTCCGCGAGCATTTTAATTTGATGAAAACCCGACGTTAAATCGAGGTTGGTGAAATATTTTGAATTGCCAAAACTAGCTAAGTTGTTTGTTATATCTGGGATGGGGTACGTATCTGGGATCGTTACTGCATTGAAACGTTTAAAGTCGATTACAAGCCTATATTGTTTTTTGCCTGCAGAATTTGACTTTTTCGGAACAATCCATATTGGCGAATTGTATGGACTTTTTGAGGGGCGAATGTTTCCGTCATGAAGCATTTGGTTGATCTGCTTTTCTACTTCCGATCTCATGTTAACTGGATATGGGTAGGATTTTGTATAAATTGGATCAGAGGAAATGGTTCTGATTTCGGCACGAACGCTTGTGTCGACTAATTCTTTATCGCTTACTGGACTAAAAATCGGCGAAAATTTATCAAGTAGTTGTTTTAAATTCATTTTCGTTTGACTAGTCAAATGTTTGCAGTCAACGTGCTCAATATTGTTCACCTGCTTTGATTCCTTTGCTTTAAGAGGAATTTTTATGTTAGGTTTGATTACGAGTAAGTTATGTTTTCTATCTATAAGAGCCTCAAGTTCCTTCAAAGTGTCGTCTCCAATGAAGCCATCGAATGACATAAGTCTCGGTAAAACAAAGAAATCTTAAATTGTGCCATTACCTATGCATTTAAAATAAGGGCCACTAACTTTTTCAGTTATAGATATTTGCCCAGCGGCAGATCGAATATTAAAGGGATTTCTTACAGGTTTGGCGTTAAAGGCGATTTGGGGGGAAATGAAATTCTTGTTGGCACCAGTGTCCACAATAAATTTTAGCACCTTACCGTCCCAAATGGTATATTCTATGTATGGTAGGCTAGAGAGGCGTCCATAATAAAATTCATGTGATTTTCCTCAGAATCTTCAATTACGTTAGAGTGATCTTCGTCTAGTTGGTTTTGCCATTCTAGACCATAGTCATTCTCAAATTGATTGCCTTGGGTTTCTTCAGATTCTTCATCTAACTCGAGATTGAATAATCGTTGTGATTTCCTAGGATTATTCGCAAAATCATTTGAACGCTTGTTCTGTCGAAACTGAGATAGTCTGTTCATATAGTAAACCTGACGGGTCTGAATAGATTTGTCTATATCCATCGGAAATGGTGGTTTAGGCTGAGTTGGTTTGGATGGTGGAACACTTGCGTTAGGTTGGTAATTATATATTTGATTTCTATCGTTCACTGGTAGTCTTTGTTTGTGGGGTTCGAATTTTGGGCTGAAAAATTGATTTGCGCGAGCTGAGATTACATTACTTGTATTGCTGTTATGAATCTGAAAATTCCTAAAATTGAGGTTTTGAATCTCAAGACATGAAGCATAGGCTTTCGGAAGTGTTTCAGGTTTCTGTATTACCAGCATCCTCGAGATGTCTCCGTTCAGGCCTCTAATAAAGCCGTCTAATGCCCTATTCCGATAATTCTCGGTAAATGCCGAGATTGTCTCAGGGTAACGGTCCTCCGTTTTAATTTTGTTTATTATTAATGAGAGTTGATGGTTCACGGCTGCATAGAACTCATAGATTGTTTTATTCCTCTCTAGAATGCAATTGGTGTTCCAGGGTGCGAACGTCTCGCTTGTCCGCGTAATGGAGAGAAAGGCATTTTATAATACAAGGCCAGTCTTCGTCAAAGATGTTGTAGGAGATAAGGGCGGAATCGGCGGCACCCCTTATCTTGAGCCGAATGTGTCGGAGTATCGCCCTGTATATGGATTTCTGTCGAACGATTTTGTAATCGTCAAGGATCATTTCGACACTGTGCACCCATGAAATATACTGCACAGGGTTTCCGTCGAAGGTTTGGAGGTCCTTCACACGATCGGGAAGTTTTTTATGCTATCCAAATCTTGTTCGGTTGTGGGGATTGTTGTATCCGATGGTACCAAAGGATTGGAGGTTTGGGACTTAAAATTTTTCTCGAGAGCAATAATTCGAAATTCTAATCGTTTTGCTAGTTCGATTTGCAAATTTACGGCTCCCGTAATCTCTCTCAAGGTATCTTGAATTCCCTCCATTATAGCTAAAATGCCGCGAAAGGATAAACTGTTTGTCACACAAAAGATTAACTTTAACGTTAGTATATCCGTAAAAATTTCACACACAGTATTCACTTGTATCAAAACCGCGTTCACTTTCGCAACACTCAAGTTGGTTTACACAAGTCTTGACGATTTCATGCGATAGCTACTTAACAATTGTAATACTTGATGAAATTTACTTTTAATTAATATATATTATTTCAAATCACTATTCGTTCAAAAACAATGTAAATACTTGATTAACTTCTTATTTTGGTTCAATGGTTCAATTCCAATGTTACAAGAAAATAGTTAACTTACATAAAAAAGGTAATTGTCGGCGGTTGCATCGTTGAAATCTTCGGACAGTCCGTATGGCTCCTTTTTGGTGCAAACGTTGAATGTAATTAATTGTGATGCACTTACTGCGGTACGGGATATGGTCACTATGAAACTGCTTCGCAAGATTCTCTTTCCTCTCTGTCAGGAACTTCGATGTGCAGGTGATTTCATAAAAGTTGTTGTTTCACGAACACTTCCACGTAGGATCGTTAATATCCTCATACTTTGAAGACGACTGTAATCTCACGGGAACAGCTTTCTAATTTGCTCGGGAGATCCG
This sequence comes from Oxycera nigricornis, assembly GCA_963942545.1. Lineage (NCBI taxonomy): Eukaryota > Metazoa > Arthropoda > Insecta > Diptera > Stratiomyidae > Oxycera > Oxycera nigricornis. The sequence goes on from OZ012663.1 coordinate 67,511,626, forward strand.
TGTTCTCACGGGAACAGATCTTTTATTCCAGCCGGAATTGTGTTCTTAAGGGAACAATTCTAAATTTGCTCGGGCGCCAGTTATGACTTCTCCTTGTTGGTGAAGTAAAACCACGAAGACTTTTGAATTCAATGTTTTTTTTTAATTAAAAAAAGTATAGAACTCGTTACAAAATGAATTCAATAAAACGAGGTTTCTTTGTGACCTGGCTAGTCCGACAACTCAATCGCAAAAGGCACCAATTTATTCGAATCTAATCTAATCTATCCATCTTATCTTCTAAACCCAAAAGCAATGAAATATTATAATACATAAATTTTCGTCTTTAAAGTCAACGAAGGATCGTAAATTTCGATGATACAGGAAATTTACGATCGTTCTAGAGTTTTGTAATCCGAAATGCGGATAATGTTTGTGAAATTTATGTAAACAAAGTGTTTTAGAAATTCATAAACAAACTGATTTATGAATATAAGAAAAGAGGACAAATCGCTTGTGCGCCGATGATCAACACTTGAAGAGTTATTGAATAATGTATGGAGGGTTACCGTAACTAATTAAACGAGCTTAAACATTATTATTACTTATATACTAAATTAAAGTTACCACCTTAGCAATAATTAATCTAGGTCACCACCTTGAGTGCGCATGGAAGTTGCGAAATTACCTGTGTGTGCAATGTGATAACTTTCATTCTTAATCTACTACTCAGCAAATTCACATCTTTCAAAAACAATCTTTTATTACCACTTGCAAAGTGTGACTCAGGCAAATTTGTTATCAAATATCCAAAGTGATATTTGATATATTGAACGGATTGTTTAACTGAATATGTTACGATTTAAGTACAATCATCAAATTATTGTTTAGATCCAGCGGATATGGGCACATATGCACATGATTAAGTAGAATCATCAAATTATTGTTTAGTTCAAGCGATTATGGGCACAAATGCACATGATTCATGGGCATATGTAACTCCGGTTGTGTGTCAAACAGGCCATAGAATTTTGTATGGAAAGTGTATGTATGTGTGTATAACGTTCGTGGAATTTTTTTTCTACGAGCATAACACGCGTAAATAAAGTTAAACCGACTTTGTTAAGGTGACAATCAAAACGTCTCTGCAATTTTAAGAGCTGGTTAGTTTTTGGTAAATTTGGCTCAGGAAAGTTTGTTGCTTTGACCCCCTGAAAGTCATTTCTGTCATGTGCTATATCTCGCAAACCAAACATAGGATTTGCATTGTTGATGCGTCAATCAACCTGTATGCAAATTTGTAGGATTCGCAGAATGTCTTAAAAAAATGTTCTATCCTTTTTAATTTAAAAAAAGGAACATTTAGGGTTTTTTTTCAAAAATTTGAACTTTTAACATGTTCCGCACAACATAATATTCAATAATTTTAAAAAATTCAAACATTAAACAGTTGTTAAAGGAAAACTAAGTAAAATTTCTTGTCATGACATTGTGAAAAGTTAAATTAAAAATATAAATCATCAAAAGTCACCATGTTGAAAGGATTAATACGAATGACAACCTGATATTTCCTATTCTAACGACATTGCTGTTAAGTCAATCAAAGGTTTTTAATAGTAGTATAATTTGAGCAGATATTCAATAGTAGTAGTAATCTACATAATTTGAACAGATTTTCAAGAGTTTCACAGTACCGTGTTTTTATTTTAATGAAAAACCTCCTAAAACTTGAAAAAATAATTTTTTCAATCAAATTTACATTTATAGTAATCAACGCATTAAATGGCAAAATGTTTTTTAGTCAATACTTTGCAAAATCCTATGCTTTACAAGGCTTTCATCGCAAAATATTGTGGTTTTTAGTTGTTTTGTTTTGTTATGTTTGTAAGATTCAAATTACTTCCTCCCTCATAAGTTGTTATACTTTTAGTTTTTATATGCAATTAAACCGATTATTGACTGCATATTCAATGTTTTTCAAAACAAGCCGCGAGATGTGACCGTTGGGGTCCACACGGTCAACTTCCCAGTAGTATAAAGTAATATCTACATTAACATCAAAAATTCTAAACAAAATAATAATTATATATAATATGTTATAATAAATCGCATGTGAAAACTAAAAAGCATTACGAATGATGAAGGAGGAAGTGATTGAAATCTTACAAACACAAATAACAAAACTACTGAAAACAGCAATTTTTTATTTGATGGAAGCTTTTTGAAGTATATGATCTTGCAAAGGGTTGATTACAAAACATTCTACTATTCAAAGCGTTTATTACAACAAATGCAAATTTGATTAATTTTTTTTTTGGTTTTCAAATTATAAGCAGTTTTTTTTAATAAAATTAAAACACGGTACTATAAAAACTATTAAAAATCTGCTCAAATTATGCAAATAATAATAAACTTTGATTGATTCAACAACACTGTTTTTAGAATAAGAGTAATCAGGTAATATCATTCGTATGAACACCTTTTACATGGTAATTTTGAATTTGTTTTTAATTTAATTTTTTTTAATGATGGAAAAATGTTTTGATGTTTTCTCTACAAAAACGAATAAGGATTTATAAATTTTGTGAACATATATTACTCTGTTGTGCAAGTCAGGTTAAAAATTTATTTTTTATGAAAAAAACCCTAAGTTATTGTAATTTTTTATAAATTAAAAAAACGGCTCCAAAGATTTTTTAATAACATGAAAACATCATGAAAATGTTGAGACGCGTCGATTGACTTCGCAGTGATGCAAATGTTATATTTGGTTCGGGAGATATAGAGAATGACATGAATGAGCTTGAAGATCATGATGACTTAAAAAAATGTATTTTTAATTAAATTTTTTTAAATCATTAGAATAAATTCCGCTTTTTTCAAAAACCATATGGAGTATATAAATTTTACAAAAATTGATCGATGCGCATTGCAAATCAGGTTGAAAATTTACTGTTTATGAAAAATCCTTAATTTTTTCCAATTTTTCTTAATAAATTAAAAAACGGCTTTTACATTTTTTATAAAAACTTGTCAGAATAACACCAATGTAAATACGCGTCGATTGACACCTCATTAATGAAAATTCCAAGTTTGGTTCGTGAGATATAGCGCATGACAGCAATAACTTTCAAGGGGTCAAAACAACAACCCACCCCCCTCCCCTCACCCTAAATTTTTCAAAAACTAATCAGCTCTTAAGGTTGCAAAGACGCTTCGATTGACACCTTTACGAAGTCGATACGACTTTTTTACGTGAGTTATGCTCATAGAAAAACTGTCTGCGAACGCACGCACGTACTAACATACACACACACACATACACATAAATACACACTTCTTTCTTAAAACACTTAAAACATACTCTTAAGGCCTCAAAACTTAAAGATATGTTGAAAATTTCAATTTCGATTTTCGAGGCGATTACAAGAACTTCCCATATACTGGAAAGTTAACAATTATTAGTCTGATTGATGTAAAAGCGTGTAAAAATACTAAAATCAGTGGATATGCCGCAGAGAAGAAAATTTTGAATGCAACTTTTCGAAATGGGCATCACGCGACAAAATCTCCTTAGTCGGCGGAATAACAAAAACTGTATTCATTTTCACTATGCAAATCTTAGTAGTTAATCAACATGATGCCAATAAAGTTGATGGAACTGACGGCATCTTTTATTTTGGAAGGAATATGAAAACACCTCTGATAATAGCTTGAAGATCAACTCATGGCGAATGATAGTGAATAGAATCAAGGCAGGAAGTAAAATTGTTTTGAAACTAGCTTAAATACAATTAAAATGGTATTTATGTGTTTCAAAATGTTTTAAAACCAGCGTCAAACCAAATCACAGCCGAGATCGAAGAAAATCTCCACAAAGAATAAAGTATAGCAACATGTAAAGGCCAGTTAAACTTATTACATTTCAACGGAAGTAATGAAAATAAGAAGAAAGAAGTCGAAGAACTAGAACTTCAAATCAACCCTCACGCTCAAACAGACATAAAAGAGCATGAATTGATCATATCGTGTGTTTATAAATAGCGTTTTTGACTAATAAATAATAATGATTATGAAGAAACTATGGGAAATGTTTAAAGCAATGACTCCCACAATCATGTAATAATAAACTCTATGAAAAAGCATATTAAAATAAATAATACCTTCAATCATAATAAAAACTTATCAGAAATAGAAATCAAACTAACAAAATGTACAACCCCTTAACAAGAGACATAAATAGCATAACGTTTGAAATCAATAAGATTAAAATAAATATGCAATTAAATCATAACCTCAACTAATAAAAGATGAACTAGAATTTTGTTTAGATAATGTAAACTTAGCAATATCAACTGAGAGATATCACTATTAACGTATTAATAAAAGAAGGAATCATCAAATTTGTAGTCGATGAAATGATTCTAACCCAACCGACATTGTCAGAATATGTAACAAAAATACCAAATAAGAGGCCGTAATTAAAATTAATGTAGTAACATCATACCATTTGGACTATTCTTAGACCAAAATATGTCATATAACTTGAAAATCAATTAATATATTAAAGCATAACAAAAAACAATAAGACAAGCCGCGAGGTGCGACCCTTGAGGTCCACACGGCCAACTTCCCAGTAATATCTCAATAAATATTTAAAATATTAAACACAAAAATATTTATGAAAATAATACTACTTTAAATGAAAATAATGAAAAGTACTCATAACAGTAATTGAAATGAGTTAATATCAATCATATCATCTACTGGAGTGTCCTTTGATTACGTAAGGCTTTTGGTAGATCGGGGTGGGTTGGTTTGATTCAATATTCGCGCGGAACTATCGGGGAGGGGTGGCAGGTTACATAACCTTTTCTGCGATATTTGTTATTTTCATATCAATGCTTGAAAGATAGAAGAGAGCTGGTAAATATGAAAACAGTTTTTGTTATTAAGCCCACTGAAGAGATTTTCTCGCATAGGGGCCATTTTGAATAGTTTTGTTGAAAATTTGCCGTCACTTCGGTTTGATCATTGAATTTGTATTCTTTCACGATTTTAAATTAATGAGACTGATGATCATTTCTAATTTCAGTTTGTCTTGCACTACATTGAATATGCAGCCAATGATAAGTTTAATTGAATGTTAAAAGTAAAATGTAAAAAGGAACTTGTCATTAAACTCCGTCAAAATTTCAACATTTCAAAACTTTGACAACAAGGAGCAAATTTTCAAACTGCTTGGTCCGGTCAAAAGAACGATGATTGTGTGCGTTGAACGTGACTATACGAAATTGAAAATAAAATATAATCTGAAAACTAATTAGAAACTTCCAGTAGATGACGGGCACAAGTTTCAATGTTGTTAAACTTTGAGTACTTGAGTCATCAAAAAATCGATCAGGTTGACAAAAGCTGGCGCTTGCTGGGAATGGTGAATGATGAGATTGGCGTTTGAGATTTGTGGAAAAATCTGAATGTTTGGTAAATGTTTGAAGCAAGTAAATGCTTGATATTTCAATATTTTCTACAATATTAGTTTAAATCTATCACTTGGCTAGTAAATATTTAACTTGTCAGGTTGATTACAAATAGAAGCTGCCAATGCTTTGGCTGAAGTAATTTTGCCATATGTGCCAAAATTATGTATGTCACCAAACTGCTTTGGCGTAATTTTTGGGTCATCAATGTGAAAATTGATGTAACTTACCTAGACTTTTATATGACGCCAGAAGATGGAACAAGGGTTTCTGTAATTTGCATGGGTGGAACTCTCGTCATCAAAATTCAATTTGCCGCTTAGTTTTCAAAATTCTCAGCATGTTAGCATAAAAGTAAGTGTGGTAGGTGAAAGGAAGAAGAAAATATATTGTATCTTAATGACATATTATTTCGATAGGTGCTGAAATTAATATTGCAGGAAAAGTGTTGTCAGGGTTAATTGGATATAAAACAAAAACAAATGATTTGCAAGAGGCTGTCCATTCGGCGTTATAGATGAATGGGTTCGAGAGAGAAAATATGTATTAAACGAAATTGAAAAGCAAGGTGCAGCAGGGTTCAAAGAAATTCTAAGTTAGATTGGAAGCGATCATGTTTATTTGAAAGTAGATGTTGACATCGTACAAGTTCAGCGAGAGCTTGAGCGTTTGACTCAAAAGAAGTAAAATAGAGAATCACTATCGAATAAGATGATTTTGAAAAAAGAGAGAGATGAGAAATCAGAAAAAATTTACGGATTCAAACTAGATAAACAGGCTTATGGGAAGGTGAATACTGAATCGATCGAGCTGAAAAGAAATTTTCTAGTACCAAAAGAAAATCACACATATAGGTCAAGAAATTTATGAATTTCCATAATTATATCATATTTGAATAGTTTTCCGTTTCAAATCAAAGAATGAATGAAAGACGAAACTTAACCGAAGGTGATAATATATTAATACAAATCGACAAATTCTTCAAAAGATTGTATCCAGAGGAAACGCCCGGTGTGCCATGTAGTCACTGAAGGTGGTGTTAAATTGTAAGTCTTTGATATTTGCAAACAAACCTTACTTGCAAATGAGCAAAAGTTAATTAGACAACCGGTGAAAAGCCGATGGAGACTCGGTATGGGACCGCCATAGTTTTGGATCGGGAAAACAAGCAGAGGATGTTCTTATCATCTTGATGCAGCAGCTGCAGCGATGGAGCATTAAGGTATTACTTTAAGCAGCAAAAGTGACAGAGACGTGAATTGGAAAAAATATAAAACTGCAAACAGCACGTCTTTTTTTATAGAAAAACATTTTAATAATTAAATTTTTAAATAAAATGCCTTGAAAAAATATTTATTAATCTGTGAAATGAGATTCTAATTTGTTTTTGTATTTTAATATATACTTTTTCAATAAAAGAACTTCGCGCAACATCCAGTATGTGATGCCCATCTTAATGTTTTAAAATTGTGCCTTTTAAGTGTCTCCAAAGTAGGACATCTGTTATCATCCAAGTACTATTTTCTAACATTTCAACCAGCCTGTTTCTTTATTCCAATTTCTCAACGTGCGTTGGAGCATTTTGCATTTTTCAAAGTAAAAACTGTTTGAGTTCTCAGAATGTAGTTAGTTTACCTCCCTATATTAACTCTTGATGGTGTTCATATAACCCATGCGTTTGACATTGCAGCTCGTTATAAAGTGGAAAACTGATGGAGGCTTAAGTATAAAGTGTCGATGAAAATGTTCGTATACATCTACGATAGCAAAATCTTTGATGATAAAAGCATTGAAAAGTACTTTCGATTCTCACATATCAATGACGAACGTGCACATGATGAAAAATTAAAGTTTTGTGGTGTTTGGCCTTTTGGTTTTGGAATTAAACACCACGGAAATATTTAAATGTAACTATATTATGAAATAACGAACAATAGTTTGGAATGTATTCACAAGTCGACTATCGCCGGCCGCGTGTCGTGGAGGAAAAGGTTTCTACTTGACTTCTGCTGCGCCTCTCACCGTCATAAAAGGAAAACGTCAGAGTCTTCAAATGTGGCGTTACTAGGGCTGCCACAGTTTATTTATCGAATGTTTATAATTTTATACTCTCTAAAAAAACGTATATTCTTCATGCTGCTATGCAAATGCAAGCCTATGTAAAGACAAGCAGGGAAATATTTTAAGCGACCCAGACGACATCAATCACAGGTGGACTGAATATTTTTCTGAGCTACTAAATCCACCATCAGTAACTACATCCCTGCCAATAACGATTCCTGAAGATGCTGACCTATGCAGTCCATCTTCGTCAATACCATCTATTGAAGAGGTGCATGCAGCCATACAACAGCAAAAACCAAATAAAGCACCCGGAATCGACAATTTACCAGCAGATCTCCTTCAAACAGGTGGACCAATACTAATACACCGCCTCCACCAGATCATCTCCAAGGCATGGGTCGATGAAAAATTACCTGATGATTGGCGGACGGCCATCATATGTTCAATACATAAGAAAGGAGATGAGCTTCGATGTGACAACTACAGAGGCATTTCATTGCTGTGTACGTCCTACAAGATCCTGACCAAAATTATTGAAAAAAGATTGACACCGTACACTTCCACAATAATTGGCGAATACCAAGGCGGATTCAGATCCGGTATGTCGACGATAGATCAACTATTCTCAGTAAAACAGGTGCTGGGAATACAATATTGACGTGCACCAGGTCTTCGTAGACTTCCAACAAGCATACGATAGTATAGATCGAAATATACTATATAAAATAATGCTTGATTTTGGGATACCTTTCAAACTAATACGAATGACCAGACTAACAATGACCGACACACGATCTAAAGTCAGATGTCAAGGCGATCTGACTCAAAGCTTCGACACCAGCTCAGGTCTTAAACAGGGTGATGGCCTCACCCCCCATACTCTTCAATTTGGCCCTAGAGTATGTCATCAGGAAGATTACAGTAGACAAGGCGGGAACGATACTCTTTAAGTCTACTCAAATGTAGTGTACGCCAATGACATCAACGTCATGGCGCGATCTCTATCTCGTGCCAAAGAAGCGTTTACTGAGCTGGAGTCAGCGGCTAGGCAAGTCGGCCTAAGGGTCAATGTGAACAAGACCAAATATATGACCCAGTCAAGGAAAAAGACGCCAAATAGACAAAACATGACGATAACTAACTACAGTATGGAAAGCGTTAACTCTTTTATTTATCTTGGTGTCAACCTCGCCAAAGACTTGAATGAAAAGGACGAAATTGAACGGCGAATTGGTCTAGCTAATAAAATATACTTTTCAGCCCTTTTGGTGATTAAAAGTAACAAAGTGCACCGAAAAAATGAGCTGCGCGTCTATAAAACGATCATCCGTCCTGTATTGATTTACGGATGTGAAACATGGACTTTGACTCAAGCCTCAGAAAAAAGGATTGACGTCTTCAAACGCCGCATTTTGAGACGTGTTCTGGGGCCCGTGAAGGACGGACCGGACTGGTGAATCCGGTACAACCATGAGTTGTACCCTCTTTGTGACGAGCCACCGGTATCGATTCTGACGAAACTGCTACGACTTCAGTGGGCTGGCCATGTGGAGCGTATGGATGACAGGCGAATTCCCAAGCGCTCCATGAAAGGCCAAGCAATAGGAAGCCACCCACCAGGAAAACCACGTAAACGATGGGAGGATGCAGTTGACAACGACAGCGAATCCTTGCTGGGATTCGCTAATTGGAGGACGCGGTTGCTGGACCGAGACAGTTGGAGGCTGTGTCTTCGGGAGGCCAAGGCTCGATTTGGGCTGGTGCGCCATTGATGATGATGATGCAAATTTTTGAGTAGTGACTGCGGTTGACCCAACGTAAAAAGATTTTTGAAAATTTTCGTACTTGTTATAAATCGCGTGAATTCGGAGTTTAAATGTACTTCAATATTAATCAAATTTGCTAGCATCTTTACCTATATTTCTTTTGGATTTATTTGTAGAGCAAAAACAACATATCGAATTTTTTTTATCTGACTAGTGTCTTTGCCACTCCACACATGATTAGTTGTTGTTGATAAAACGGGATATTTGTACCGCTTCCTTTTTCGAAAACTTCGAATTTCAATAATGCTAAGTCATTTAGTTTAATGTGCAGCATCCTTAATAGCAGTGTGAAAATTTTAATTTGCACATTATGACTGAACTAGAAAAATGTGATACCATCACTAGTGTGAACTAAAATAAATTAATATAATTTAAATTTAAATTAATAATTTACGATAATCTTCTTGTAATCCTCATCAAATCTCAAGGATTTTCTCAGTGGTATACAAAAATGGGAATATCCATTTGATGGTGTGATCGATTTCTCTGGTAACCATTCGGAATTACAAAGTGTTTTACTTTCGTTTTCATTTGATATACATATTTTCTTTATTGTCAAAATAATTCCACCATATTTGTTGCGGTCGATTTTAACTCCATTGTGTTCATATCTTATCGCATCAAATTGGAAAACGATGATGTTAATCGTTAGTTTAGCAGTCGTTGATGTAGTTTCACCTGCTTAAATTAATCCCTTCCGTGAAAATGATGTTTATCACATACATTATTTTTTTTATACCAAAACCGAAATATGCAAATGATTAAAAACCATATTAATTTCTAATAACATAAATAGAAAAAATGTTATGAGCTTTGAAAGTTCTACTGCTTTCTTACCTTAACAACATATTCTATCTTTTCCTGAAATTTTCGTTTTGTACCAGCTGTTTTGTGAAAGAAAACAGCTGTTGCTGTGTTTCCATAGTTGGTTATTCTGTGATTTCAAATGCAATTTGAAAGTGTTGAAGCTCTTTAACAATAAAGTGATTTCTGGCAAATTCAATCATTCGAAAGTTAGTGACAGGATACGGAAAGATGTTGTTTTGAACGGTGGATGTTGTACTGTGTATTGCCAATGTATTACAAATACAACAAGCCGAGATGCGACCCAAAAGGTCCACACGATCAACTTTCCAGTAAAATCTACATAAATATTAATTATATTAATCACAGTAATAATTATGAAAATATTGCTACGTTAAATAATAGGAATGTACCTCTCATAAAAGTTATTGGAATGACTTAATATTAATCGTAGCATCTACGGGAGCGTCCATTGATTACGTAAAGATTTTGGTGAATCTTCACTCGGATCAATCGGAATGGAGACAGGTTACAAAGCCTTTTCTGCGTTATTTGTTATTTTCATGTCAATGCTTGAAAGACAAAAGAGCGTTAGCAAAAATGAATGCAGTTTTTGTTATTACGCCACTTAAAGAGATTTTGTCGCGTTGTGGCTATTTTGAATAGTTGCGCTCAAAATTGCCATCACTTTGGCATATTCACTGAATTTGTATTTTTTCACGATTTTAAATCAATGAGACTAATATCTTTTTCTTATTTTCTGTTGGTCTTGAAGAACATTGGAAATGCAGTCCAAAATAGGTTCCATTGCATGCAAAAACTAAAATTAATTGCAAATGATACAGAAAATCTTACAAAGACTAAAAAACAAAACTACTTAAAACTTTATTCCAGGAAAGCTTTCTAAAGCTTTTGATCTTGCAAAGTTTTGACTACAAAACATTTTACCATTCCACACATTGATTACCATAAGTGTAAATTTCATTTAATTTTTATAGGTTTTCAAAATTTAAGCAGTTTTTTCATTAAAGTTAAAAAACGGTGCTGTGAAGACTTTTGAAAATCTGCTTGAATTATGCAAATATTTATAAACTTTGATTGACTTTACAGCAATGTCTTTGGAATAAGAGATATAAGGTTATACATATGAACGCTTTTTATATGCTGACTTTGAATGAATTTTTATTTTTAATTTAATTTTTTTTGGAAATTATGATGTCTCTACAAAAATTAATGAAAGTTTATAAATTTTATAAACATTTTTTATCGTGATGTGCGATGACACTTTACTGATGCAAATGTTATATTTGGTTCGCGAGATATAGTGAATGACATAAATGAACTTAAAGGTCATGATGAATTTTAATGATTTTTTATTTTAAACTTAATTTTTTTTGTAATCATCAAAAACATTTTTGCTGGTTTTTTCCAAAAACTGTTTGGACTATATAAATTTTAAAGACATTGAAATTTGTGAAAAAAACCCTACTTTTTTCACTTTTTTTAGAAAAGTTAAAAAGCGGCTCCAACAATTTTTTTTATAAAATTTGTAGAATCACGCAAATGTCAATATGCGTCGATTGACATCTTAACGATGCAAATGGTATGTTTACTTCGTGAGATACAGCGCATTACAGAAATGACCTTCAAAGGATCAAAACAACAACCCCCCCCCGGCCGATTTGTTCCAAAAACTTATCAGCTCTTAAAATATCAAAGACGATTCGATTGACACCTCAACAAAGTCGATACAGCTAAGTGAGCTATGATCGTAGAAAAAACTGTTCACAAACGTACGTACATACACACACACACACATAGATCTCCTTTTCTATATTTAAATATTCTCTAAGGACCTCAAAACGTAAAGAAAAGTCGAAAATTTCAATTTTGATTTGCGAGTCGATAACAAGAACTTCCCATATACTGGGAAGCTGAAAGCACAGCAAAAAGACACCTCTTAAGAATTTTCGCCTTGACGTCGCAGAGCGGTTGCTGTCGAAAGTAGTTTACAGTACTCGACGACGTCTTTCACATATACCAAAAAGATTGCCAGCTAGAAATTGGAAGCATTTTCCAAAACGTGTTTCACAAACAAGTACAAAACACTATCCTTCGAAAAAGTAACATTTATGCGCCAATTACAACGAAAGCAGTCCGTTGGCAAAGTTCGAGTGTTATAACATATACTTGACTTCTTTGAAAAGTACCACACAATTCAGCAATATTAGCTAAATATGATTGAAAATATATTTGTGTACACATATCGATGATTTCATATGAGTCAATTCGCATTCTATAACGAAATCCTCTTTTTCCTTAATTTATAGTCATTTGAGAAGGATATCTTTGATTTTGCTATTATTATCATTATTTTAAATAAACATGTCATACCGATCAACCGTGCATGTATGATTTTATAAATACAGCGATTGAAAATGAATTATAAAAGCTTTATGTCGCCAGAGCTTCACGCACAAATTTGAGCTAAAACTAAATAGTAAGCAAACGTACGTTGCTTTGAAATTAATTGACAAGAGCAAGAGTGGAAGTACCTCCAATATTGATAAAGCTCTTATTTGGTATAACACACCTGTTGCTGTGGAAGTATTCTTATTTTATCGCTAGATTTGTAGGATGATAAAAATGGAGAGAAGATACGAAACACAACTTTTGAAATATTGTTGTAATAATTGACTTTACGTGTAATATCCAACTTTACTCATTTTTTTATTTGAATCCTAATAGTTTCAAGTACTGCTTTTGAGTACAGTTAATTGTAATCTTAATCATTTGATTTTCCTAATTAGCAGTGGCGGCTATACCTTTGGGGCTAGTGGGGCTCAGCCCCACCACTTATTGATGAGCCTATATTAGTGCAAATATAATAAAATATCATTAAAGATTTCAATATAGTTTTCATAATTTCATTTCATTTCAAAATATAATGTAGCATTTTTTTCGCCCATGCTGTAGTTTATTTTCACATAATCTTCTTGTCATGCACTGTAGAACAATTTGTTATTCTCTTAGACTCGCTTCGCTGTGCCTGCACCGAGTAAAAGCTAAGAGTAAAATTCAAACTTATTTTCTCTTTGACAATTTTCCACCTTTACTACGAGGAAGGGCTACATGAAATAAGCCCCGATTAAGAGAATTTCGATTTGAATGTGTGCGTGAATTCTATGCTGAAGCGGCGGGAGTGTGCGTATTTGAAATAAACATGTTTATAGATAGCGGACGGGCTAACCACATGGAGCCCGTTCAGTGCTTCGACAACGTTTAGTCTTGGCATGGTCTGGATAATATTTTTAAGCAGGCATGAGCAACTTTTTTTTACGACGGGCCTTTGAATTTATTTATTACTAGTTTTTTCGATTGGTATTGTTGTTTTTATTGCATTTATTTTAGTAGAGAAATTATTTATTTTGAAAAGGGCGACAGGCCTAAAAGTTGTTTCGTTGCAAGAATTCAAATGTTGTTAAACAATTTTTCACATTCAGAGTGCACTGAACTTTTAATAAAGCTTTAAATGTTATTCAAAATACGATAATAGGAATATATCTTTGTTTGCCAGCGAATCTACTTTTGGGGAAACTGATCACTTAAAATCGCTAAACGCTCCACATGTGGTACCTCTTGGGTGGAGTGGAAACTCACATAAGAACTTATATTGGTGATAGAAAAATTCGTACCAGTAGCCCCACCATACTTAACTCCCACGAGCCGCCACTGCTGATTGGACTGACCATATATTTATCATTGCTGTATATAAGTATTCTGCGGATTCAAATGAAGTCTTGTAGTTATTATATTTCCCTTGAAATTTATTATATCTCCGTCTTGATTAATAAGGTTTGGAGTAAGCGAACCGATCCAATTAACGTTTAATGGTAATTCAATCACATTTTTACTTTCATCCTCCACTGTTTCATAGTCTGGTCTTACCTGAGGTGGGAATTTGTGAGTTCTGTGTGATGATGAGTTGTTTAAATAAGAATTTCTAATTATGCCACAACGGAATCACATTCACTTTATTTATATCTACAAGAAGATCGCAAGTACATCGACGACGGCTCTCAACAACATCCCCGAAGCTGACTTCTAGAAGACATACTGCAAATGGCAGTAGCGTTGTTCTGCCCAAGGGTACGAAGAATATTAAGGAATCGTAAACATATCTTCAATAAATTAAAAAAAAACAGTCTTACTACTTTTAGTATGGACCCTGTACGTTTGAAACCGACGTTCAATTCTAATTTAGTGAATCCTTATAATTGTCGAATGGATCTTTCTTTGGCGAAGTAAATAGGAACAACTGACTTGATTTCACTTTTCATAGTATTTGGTCGTATTGGAATTTTTTTTGTTAACTAACTAGGTAGAGGGAAATATAAGCCCCCATGGTGGTATAGTGACATTGCGGAGCTACGGAAGACATGTCGGAAGTCCTTCAATCGGGATAAAGAATCCAATGACTGGTCTTCCTATAAACTGAAACTGAAGGAGTTTAAATGCTTCATCAGAAAAGCCAAAGGCACCTCGTGGAGAAGTTTCTGTGCAGAAATAGAGCACTCCAAGGACGTTAGTCGTCTGCAAAAGGTTATGACGAGCTCCCCTTTATTTTTGGGGTCTGTCAAAGATGCGAATGTGGTCTGGACTAAATCCAGCTCTGAGACGCTAGCCATTCTCATGGAAACGCACTTTCCGGACAGTGAGGATGTGGCTGATGAAGCTGATCCACATACGGCCCCGAACTGCCTGTCAGCCGCTGTGCCTCTAGATGACAGGCTCCTACGCTGGGCAATCATCTCATTTCAAGCTTTTAAATCTACTGGAATTGTCCATTCACCCGTTGAAATTCAGTAGGAAATCAATATAGCGATTCCATGGCTAAAAGCCATCTTTAAAGCATGTCTACAGATGGCTTACATTCCACAGCGGTGGAAAGAAGCTAAAATAGTCCTCATACCCAAAGCGCTCAAGACATCCCACTCCTCACCTAAGGACTATAGACTTATCAGCTTCACTTATTTTCTGCTGAAAACTCTGGAAAGGCTGATAGAGATACACTTGAGAGCTACTCTGAAACCACTCTCTAATGCGCAGCAGGCATATACAAAAGGGAAATCGGTTGAAACAGCTCTTCACTCGCTCACCAGCTACATTGAAAAGTCGCTAAGCGTCAAAGAATACACGCAGGCGGTTTTTATAGACATCGAAGGGGCTTTCAACAATATCAGCCACAAGGCTATTGAGAAGGCACTCGAGGAAAACGATATAGATGGTAACCTGATTAGGTTTATCGTACAACTGCTAAGCAGCAGGAGCATTAACTCCACACTAGGAGACAGTATCCTAAGAAGGAGGACGTGCAGAGGCACCCCGCAAGGTGGGGTGCTATCAACCCTTCTATTGAACTTAGTGGTGGAAAAACTCCTGTCAACAATAGAAGCGACTGGTTGCAAAGTCGTAGCCTATGAAGACGATATGGCAATAGCAATATCGGGCGAATTCGTGAACACCCTATCTGAAAGACCTAACTTTACCCTGAGTATTCTTACCAAGTGGGGCAAAGAGTGCGGTCTGAAGATTAATCCGCAGAAAACGGAATTTGTGCTGTTCACAAAAAGGTACAAAATTCTACGATTTCTCCCACCCAAACTCGATGAGATAAGCCTCATACCGTCTCATCAAGTTAAGTGTTTGGGTCTAATTTTGGACTCCAAGCTCGCGTGGAAAGCGAACATAGAAGAAAGCACGCGAAAAGCGGCATGCGCAATCTACTGCTGCAAAAGAGCCTTTGGGAAAAAGTGCGGATTAAAGTGCGATAGTGGAACCAATTCTTCTGTATGGCGCAGTTGTTTGGTGGCCAGCTACTGCAAAAACATTCAATGCAAACCTGCTAAACAGGGTCAGAAGGATTACAGCTATTGCAATCACCGGGGCCTTACGCACTACCCCGACAAAGGCACTTTTTATGCTATTGAATTGGCTCACGACGGAGCTTCTTACGAGACAGCAGGCCAAGTGCTCTGCGATTCGATTAAAAGCACAACATCTCTGGCAAGAGGAAAATGTTGGCCACTCCACCATACTTCGGAGGGATGGACCAACGCCAGGGGAAGTAGACTTTGCGCCCCCAATTCCCTGCTTTCATCATAGTTTCAGGTCAGTCATCCTAAGCCGGGGTGACTGGCCAATAGAAAGAGGTGGGATGCAGGAATCGGTCGACATCTACAATGATGGCTGAGGTGTTTTTGTGTGTGCAGAACAGCTAGGCCTAAAACTATCCTTCCGGCTTCCAGACCACTGCAGTGTTTTTCAGGCAGAGGTCATTGCAATATACAAAGCAGTAGACTGGCTGAGAAATCAAAAAATTTCCATAAGAAACCTGAATATTTTCTCTGACAGTCAAGCTGCTATCCAAGCACTATCCAACGTGTACACCTCATCCATGATTGTAATGGAATGCCGTACACAGCTGAACGTGATGTCACTTCACTGTAAAGTGACTCTACATTGGGTACCGGGGCATAGTGATATACCGGGAAATTGCGAAGCGGATGCCTTAGCGAGAGCTGGCACTGTGCTCCAGGAGTATACACTTACACCCCAAGTTGGTCAACCTTTATCTTCTATAGAGCTAGGATTTAAGCAGCATTACATCAAGGCTGCTAATAGAGCCTGGTTGTTGGAGGAAACCTGCAGGACAACCAGGCAAACTTGGCGTGCACTGAGTTCCAGACGCACCAAGCAGCTCCTGAACACGAGTCGTGAAACCTTGAGTTCTATCGTGTCCATACTGACGGAACACTATCTAATTGGCAGACACGCAGAAAGGTTGGGCATTCCCTTCATCGATTTCTGCCAGAGTTGCAGATCAGAAAAAAAGGAAGAGACAGTGCAACACTTTCTGTTTGAATGCCTGGCACTGTCCAGTAAACGCATGAAAACCTCAACATTCCTGGACAGCCTCACGAAAGTAGCTGATTTAAATAACGGCTGCATAGCCGGCTTCATACGAAAATCGAAATAGTTCTCGTCATCTCAAAAGTTCTAGTGCCACCCTCGTCTTTTTGTGGTGTCACAATGGGCCTATCTTGGCCTAAGTGAGCCATCTTTTTGACAAAGAGTGCTGCCACTACAACCAACCAACCAACTAGGTAATGTCATCCCTTTTATACGATCCAACCCAAAACGGCGTTAAAAATTTTTCCAATATTAAATAAGCTATTTTTCCATCGATATTCGATATAGAAAATAGTGCATAAAAATCAACTAGACCGCAAACATAGTAATTCACTAGCTGTAAAATATTAAGTTTGTAAGAATGGATATATTTACGCTTAACGTTAATGTTAATGCCATCCTAGAAAATAATACAACAATATTTTTTGTTATGTTATGAGTATTTATTGTTTTATATAAAAATACCGAAAGTTGTGTATTAAATAAAAAATTTATACAAAAATTTCTAACAAAAATGTTCACATCTGTATGAATCATAGCTTTGATAGATATTTTGGTTGCACTTCATAGTAGATCCTAAATAATATATTATTTCTATCGATGGAGATAAATTTTAAAGCTATCGAAGTATTCTACATTACGAATTTTCTTGACCTCAATTATTCAATGTGTACTGAAACCTTGAAAAATACCTAAATTGACAACATCACAATCATTTTCCATTTCAGGCCCCTTCGGTAAGGTATTTCGCATGAAAACTTCCATTAAAATCTGGTCAAAACTGTGCGAACTTCATTTAATCATTTTCATTTAATGCTCTTTGGGGAAGCCAGCTTAAAATGTTTTAGAATAAGAAATTGAATACAACCCTAATTGTTTTCGCATTTTGGTTAATATTTTATCAATTTTTTTGACGATCGATCATTTCTTTAAAATTTGAGCATCCAATGACATGCTGGTTACATGCTTTATCCAATGAATTTCTTTCGGAATCACTTCAAGCAACTCACTTGCTTAATTTCGTTCCGGGACCGTAGTATTGATAACCAGATAAGTGCAACTGAATAAATAGTTTACGAATATGCGCATTAATTACACCTTTCCCATTATTGCTTTACGCGAATTTTCGTTTATTCTCAATCATTTTTTACTAAATACTTTTTTGTGCGCATCTTCCCCTTCCCTTCCCGGTATAATTTCGTGCTTATTCTCAAAGATAACGATCGATCATATTTCTATAGGAGACGACATCATAATATTGTTATATTTTACCTGGGTCGAGCTTATACGCGGATATCAAATTCATTCTTCTAATTCGAGACAATGCAACTTTTATGATAATGTCAAATATGAGTTTGAAACATATGTAAAATGATTAGGTCAACACCGATATTACTGTTTTTGAAAGATAAGGATAGCTAAGGTTTTCCTTTCCCTGGGAAAAGTGATTGAATGTGTTCATGTTGCTATAAAAGCGCTGTTTTAACACAAAGCGGCTTAAATTAGATTTGTCAAAACTGGTTCAAAGCAGTTAAGCAGCTGCAAACAGTTCAAAGCAGTTCGAAGAACAGTTTAATAGCAGTCCTGATCCTGTTCGATTACTGCATCAAATCGTGCGTTAATGCAGTTTGGCGCATCTTAAAAGCAGTTCAATACATATTGACAGCAGCTCAATATGGATGAGACACAACAACAGTAACGATAGTTCAAATCGCTTCGAAAAAGACGCAAATCGTTCTAAATCGAAGAAAAACAACTTCAAAATCAACTAACCATCGTTCATTAGATACTAAGAACCATTTCACTATTTATTTGTAGAATTGTTGCTGTTTTTTCACACAAAATGAAATGAATGTGTGCTAAGATATTAAATATTTAAAGACTACCAATTCGACGAGGAAAAAGTATAAACAATTATAGACTGACGGAGATCGAAAGAAGGTTCAGTTTGAGAAAACATTTGAGCCAATCAAAGAAATTGTTACATGTTGACATTAAAAGGGCATTTTCCCGTTCAAATTATCACCGAAGAAAATTAAATTAACAGGGATAGCAACTATATGAAAGATGATGACGATTTCAAAACTGCTATGTCAAAGTTTGAAACAAAAATACCTCACCCAAGGTTTCTACAAAACTGAGCACATAAAACAGAATCAATTTGGAGAGATTCCTATTCAATATTCAAAATCATATATAAATTATATACGGGGTATACAAGGAAGATGTCGAAAAACCCTGGAAGCAAAGAAATTCTAATTTCGTAATCGACGGCAATAAAATATCTGTAAATGAGAAATCTTACAGAGGAATTCGAGGATTATATGAACTGCTCTTTATGAAGCTTGCAGATAAAACTTTACATACGGATGAAAATTTAGAAAACTATGAAAACATTCTTCTTGACAGATGTTCTTGTGACAGTCGTCATCGAACAATCCTATATCGTAGCTTTAAATATATGAAAATAATTTCCAATTTTTTAATCACAAGGGTGGAAGCAAATTAAGTCACACATTAAGCATCAAACCCAACGACTAGCGTTCAACGGAAACATCTAAGAAACAGAAAGATTTCAGACATTGGGAAGATGCGAATGAATTAGTGAACCGGTTGCGGCTACAGATTGGATCAGACCAAGCAGGACACAAAAATCATAGCAACTAGATTATATATATCATTAAAGAATTGAAAGAATCCCAAATATTAGCTCAAATACTATATCAATCATCATACGCTCATTATCCAAGGTATATTGAATACTGGTATGATCAATCGCATCCTTTTATTCTATCTCCCTCTAAAAATGACAAAACTGATGCCGAATGGGCGCTCCAATTTCACGAAAATTAGAACTGCCGCCTCGGGTAATAGTAAGAAATTTACTCATTGGTGCTACCATGCAGTTTACAATTCGGAATTATTATGCAAATTAGGAATTACGCCGTGATGGGGTGCAACACCAACAAAGACAAAAAACTGCGAAAGAATAAAACCCCAACGAGCGTGAACATGTGAATTATTTCCATTTTTTAAGGGACACATCACTGCGGAAAATATGGTTGCAAAAGTGTGGCAGAGCCGACAATGACGGAGCAAAATATTTGGTGGCTTGCTCCAAACATTTTATGCTAGAAAATTTTAATGCATACTTTACAAATGTGCTACAAAATTACGTGCAAAGCAGTGGTAGGCTCCTGAAAAAAGATGCGATTCAAACGGAAAATCTATCGTGTCCCCAGAGCGCTGCGATGCACCACAAGTAAGGCAAATGCAGACAGATGTAGCTAATGTCAAACAAATGATAATTGAACCATAAATATTAGAATCGAAACGTGCATTTAGATTATTAAGATGACTAGCTTTATGACGTCGTGAAAGATATTAGGCTTGTAAAGCATTCACGGCCAAAACGTGTAGAGTTTATGGCTTCGTAGCTACTTGTTGGGCCGTAATGAGCGGATCTTTTCGAAATTAAGAAGACTACAAGATTCGATTTTACATACCGTGCGGTGTTCTCAATCTATCCCATAGTTTCCCAAGAAACCTAACGTACCCACTAACAAGGACATCGTTAATATGAAGATTTTTAATCATATAAGTACATCAAAGCTATCGTTTGCATTTGTTTTCTCATCATGCATCAAGTTCCCTACTTTTCATATAAAATTTACTTACTCAAATAACATATCCATAAACTTTTCTACTGGAATAAAGTTTCAATCTCATCAAAGCGAGATGAAAATTTGTACTGGCAGTTTTTCGGCATGAAATACGTACATGCGCAGACCGAACGAGTTTGGAAACGGAGAAGATCATACCATTAGTCCATATACCTAGCTCATTATTCATAAATGAGTGTTGACAAATTTGGCCGATTTCCAAAAAATGGTCAATGAAAACGTGGTTTATAAGAGTCTACAGGTCCTCAAGAGCTTCCAAGTTCTCAGGTTCAAAAGATTCTCCAGGTTCTGAATGAAAACATGGTTCGCCGGTTCCACAAAATTTACCAAGTATTGGATTAGATAAAGCGGAGAGCAGTGAGTACATAATTAATTTTAAATAATTAACTTTTTTGGGACGCCTATGGATGAAAAAGGCGCTACAATGGATATTACGGTAATACGTATGTTAAGAAGCTGAAAATATGTGAAGACAAGCAAATCCGTGTTCACATCGATAATAATGATGATGGTGATGATAATGAATAATAATATTCTTTTTTATACATGCATATATTATACAACACAAGTAATATAGCTTGGTCTTTTCTATAATAGTACAGTCATTTGGTTCAAAAAAAGGGGTTACATTTGATGGTTTCCCGGGAGTTTTGAAAAACTATAATTTTATAAATTTCGATGTGATCTTTTCGAATTTCAACTTTGCCACCTCGTATCTTTGCCGCTTGCGTCTCCATATTGAAAAAATGGCGCCTCATAGCAATTTTTTGACAATATCTCTTATCCGACTCATTTTACAATAAAAACATTCCTATACAAAATTAAACTAGAGAAGGTTTCCTACAATTTATGTTTGGACAATATTTTTCTTAAATCAATAGTTTTGACGTACGAGCGCTGCAAACTATATTTCAATATGCATTTTGGTTGAACTCATTCCCACACCACCTTGAGGTAGGGTAAGCGGCACGTTTTTTATCGTATCCCTGTGAGCCCTATCCACATGTGATGCATAATTTCGAAAATGATCGCAATTTTCTTCGTTTTGTTGTTTCTGATGGACCAGGCGTTGCGAGTTCGTTTCCGGTATCGATCGAGACTTTACAGACCGAAATTTGATCTGCATAATTTGCGATGGGATTATCTGACTCATCATAATCCTTTTCTTTTTGGAGTCCATCATACGTTTGCTCAAAAATAGTTTACGTTTCCTCCTCTTCATTGCTCTCATGTGATAGAACTTGCGAATTATTACAAGCACCACTACAATTTGTGCATATAATGAAGCATTTTAACCCAGCTTTTTTGCATCCACAAGCTTTCTGGCATCGCTTATTGGATTTACACGAAGTGAGTTTTAACGAGGTTTCCTGAGTTGGAGGCTCGAGTGTCGTAATAGTCCAGTCAAAGCGTCGGAATTTGGACGTAAACCGTGCATTTTCAAAAGGTAGAGAAATTTTTATTGCAATGCGTGGGAAATGGCAGGTCTAATGGGTCTAAAAGTTATTTTCGAACGAATTTCGCAGTAATAGAGGAAACAAAGAAGTTGTGGCGGGCGAAAAATGATCTCCCCTTTTCAACGTCGTTTGTGGCGTGTAACTCTTTAAATATTGACAGTAGGTGAAAATGATGTATCCACAACTTACTGCAAATTGAATTTTACACAAGCATGTTATATTAAACTTTGTTTTGGGAGCAGTGCTCCAAGATATGGAGCCGTCCCACTTTTTTTTGTTCTCAAGATGGCGTCAAGGGAATTGGAACTACGACCCCAGAATCTTCAATTTAAACTCACATAAAGGCATACTAATCATTGCAATTAAACAATTTATGCAAACTAAAATGCCTCGTGAGTTTTGTAATGGGAGGTTTGACATCGAAAGTCGATTATTTGGCCTAAAAATGCATTTTTCACGTGAGTTTCCTCCCTTTGGGATGCCAAAGCTCCCACCGGTGTACAGCAGTCAAAACGATTAACACCGCAAACGACTTGCGACAGAATTGCCTTAAAGTTATTTTCAATGTGTTTTGGGGTTAAAGTGAAAACAATGAAGTTGTGGCGCTTGAAAGATGTTCCCCCCTTTATGGATGTCGTTTTGCACTTGTAACTCTTTTATTGTTAAAACCACGTAAAAGTGATGCATGCACGACTTGCTGCAAATTAAATTCTTCACAAGTGTCCAATATTAAACTTTCTTGTGAGAGGCATGGTTTCGAAAATATTGGAGATGTCCCACTATTTTTTGTTTCCAAGATGGAGCCCAGAAGGTTGGAGCTGTGACCCCAGAAACTTCGATTTAAGCTCACAGTAAGACATATTACATATTGCGCTAAAAATGCGGCTGCCTTCCAAATTGCTCCGCGAGCTTCGCAACGCGGGGGTTTACCATCAAAAGCCGATTATTTGGCCTAAAAACGACTCTCTTGTGGAAGCCACGGTTTCCGAGATATGGAGGTGTCCCACTTTCTTCTGTTTTCAAGATGGAGCCAAACGCCATCATCGGCGACCCCAGGAAATTGAACTTGAGCAAACTATACCATTCCCCACACATTGTAATAAAAATTTCTTTGCCGTTTGAAAATGCACGGCCAAACTCCCAATTGACTGTACTATAACAGGAGTTAGCACATTTTTTTCTGTTCCATCCCATTCCTCTGCATTTTGTTAATTTCCATACCACTGGTGAACCTGGTGATAGGTTTGGAATGAAAGTTGTCGTGCTGCTGCTTCTGTTAGTGGTAGTGACGCAATATTGAATTTACGTTTATATGCTGATTTTATGAAGCATATATATCTATAGTCGTTTAAAGACACACTTTTCTTACTTTTCACATAATTGTAATCGTATAATTCAAGAAGGAAGCGTTTTCTAGTATTATCAATGACTCTTGGATCAGCATTTAGATTTTTAAATACCTGAATAACATCGTTTAAATTTGGATTAAATGGTCTTTGAACGAGAATGTTGGGTGCGAAGATCGCAGTAGTGGTTGACAAGTCGTAACATTGCTTTCTCTACGCAATAATGCAGCGATTATTTTTCATTATTATATTTCATTTTCGACAAACATCATGAACCATTATCGATCTTAGTCCCTCCAAAATTTTAAACTTATTGTCCTTTCTTTTAAACTTGACTTACGAAAATTTCAAATCCCTTTTGCTTCACTTCAATTATTCCACTTCTCTTGCTCCATAAACGCAAACGACAGTGTAAAACGATAGACGTATACTGAAGACTCAGGCTAAACTAAATACTTGTATTGAGCTCTCCCGGCAGATGTTTCGTAGGAGGTCCCTTATACCTGTTTTTATTATACTTTCAACAATATTGAAATATTTTGCATAAATATACGAAAAATACGTTGTGGTGTACATGAATATTAGTTTGCGGCGCTCATACGTCAAAACTATTGATTTAAGAAAAAATAATGCTAATACATAACTTCCAGGAAATTTTCTCTAGATAAGTTTTATATATAAATGTTTTTATCATAAAATGAGTCGGAAAAAATCTATTATGCGCCATTTTTCTAATATGGTGGCGCAAGCCGCAAAGATACCAGGGGGAAAAGTTGAAATTCGGAAAGAGCACATAATCGATAAAGTTCCGGGAAACTTTCCAGGTAAGACTAGCAAATGATTGTACTGTCATGGGGAAATGAAAATTTGTTTGCTTACGCTTGCTCGAAATAGTTTGAGTGTTTGAGTTTTTGCAAAAGGTTTCAATGACGGTTGGCAACATAGTTCAACATCAAGACGGGGTAACGTCACGTGATACGTTTTCTGAGTTTGCGTGGATGATTTTTATCGAAGCAAAAACTGGAATAGACGTTTAGACCAGAGCGGATCTGTAGAAAAACAACTAAATTTGGTCGTTGAGAGGGGGCACGCTAGTTTTTGCAGGACAAGTTGGGGAATAACTCGTATAACAATAATTGATTTATGATCCCTCTCAAAAAAGTAGGAAACATTAAAAACATTGAAATGATTTTTTAAAATTAAACTTAGATTGTACAATTATTATGGGAAATCTTCTGAATCGGTTTTGATGAAAATTTGTTAACCATTTAATGATCTTGTAAAGGTTTTCCAAGCAAAATATAAAGGTCCTAAGTGCATTTTAAGTGGCAAAAAAGGATTTTCCCCCTGTTTTTTTATATTTATTACAATTTTCGGCAAGGATTAAATGTTTGAGGATTTTTAGCTAATCCTTTTGTTATAGAAAATTTTACTACGCAACTTTTAATGTCACACAACTTTGACCTAAAATAAACCGTTTTCAAGTTAGAAGTGAAACAAGCAGAAAAAACACGATTTTTTTTCAAATTTTTAAACATTTCGATTTTTTTTAATGTTCCCTACTATTTTGAGAAGGAGCATAAATAAATTATGGTTACTCGAGTTATTCCCCAACTTTTCCTGCAAAAATTAGTGTGCTCCCCCGCAACGACCATCTGAAAATAGATCCGCACTGGGTTTGTTGTAAAAGTTAAAAGTTGAATTCATATACAAGCAGGGGTGCATCCCTAGAGATAAACAAACGGATGATGGCATAGGACTCTTTGTTATCTTTGCCATTTCAAAAACTGAATAGAAAAATATCGAATTCACTATTCCAAGTATATTCTTTTAAAGAGTTCAGTATGTATGGAAATTACGGATGTATTAATCTAGTAGATGAATTGGTTAATACATACAATGACACACAAAACACCAAACAAAAAACGGCTCCTTCTGTTGTAATTAGTTTCAATGAAAAGTCACTTTTTTCACCGTCTATAACAATATTGAAGCTATGTGTTGATTGAAATCTAAAGTTGGTGTCTATGTACGTAAATACAAGCATTTATTTAAAAACGGCTGAGTTGAATTGAAAGAAAAATCGTATTCTTGTTTTTAAAAACATTTGTTTCGTTTGTTCCCCATCCAAATTATAACTAACTCTTAAACTCTGAGTTTCTTATTTATACCTTCGTAGCAAATTTTTCCTATCTTAGGAAAAACGATGGATAGCACTAAGGTTATTAGTGGAAAAAAAGTTACTAAAGATGTTCCTGATATGAATATACGGCTATGGTAATAATCTATCGAAATAATTTTTTTATGCGTAAGATAACAGAAAACGGAGAACAACTGTGATTTAAAGTCATGTTTATTACCGAGAGGATCAAAAAGGATGACTATGGAATAAAGTTGTAAAATAGGTTTCACGAAAATGCTGTAGTGTATTCCTATTTCCAAACCTGGAACTAGCCTATACACAACTAATTTCCCACAGAAGCTTCCATAAGGAATTTCCCACATAAACTTCTGTAAGCTCACTATAACACCAAAGCACATCCTCAAATTAATCCCTTAGCAAAGATCTTTAACTATACTACTAACTATATTGGTATGGTAGTTTAAAATTCCCTTTTTTGTAACCGTATGAAACTCTTAGAAGATCATTGAATCTAGAGTAAACAAAAATATAATTGGGGCAATGCAAAGTGCACTGGTGTAAGCAATATTGCAAGCGACGAATTCCGTGGGAACTAATTTGAATCGCGTTCGATTGGTCAGGGGAAATAGATTGTTTATTTAATGTTTAAATTATGTACAAAACTTTTCTACTATTTAAGTTCAAACTACTTGTTTATTTAAGTGGACTATATTAATGGTTGACGTGCGCACTGTCTCGCTACTCGATTGCAACTGCCCTCAGCGCTGCGCCTCAGTACTCCCTTATTCTGGTGCAGGTACTCATTGGAGTTACCGTACAGGGTAACTTACAATTATTCGTATTACAATTAAATTTTAATTAATCTGAAACATTCTCCCCCTTTTCGTCCAACGGACGAATAAAATATTTTACAATTCAATATAAATTAATAATTCGTTAAGTTTGCACAAAATTCAAAATTACTTTATAATCACTTAAACTATAATGTACTAAATTTCATAAAGTTATATTTACAATGAAAGGTATCCAAATGGGAGAAATTTTCAATAAAATGTAATGTACTAAGTTTCTTAAAATTATATTTACAAATATAAATTTCAACAAAAAACTTACTCAACAAAAAACTTACTCAATCATCAACAGTAATGTACTAAATTTCATAAAGTTATATTTACAATAAAAGTCCTTCTGCGAATGTACTAACATGTGAAGGTGATCATGATGATTAATCTTTAGACATTGTGACTTTGAATTTATTGCTCAACGCGTTCCAACAATACGAGTTTTACTATCGGTTTTTTGAGCTCAGACTGGGAGGTCTTCACTGTTGCCACTCTAACTAAGCCATCCTTTCCTGGATGTACAGCTATTACACGTCCAAGAGGCCAATTTCCAGGCGGCGACATTTCATCTTGTACCCTAACTACGTCACCTATTTTAATCGAGCGTTGAGACTCATTCCATTTTTTGCGTATGTGTAGGGAAGTTAAATATTCTCTGGACCAACGATCACAAAAATGTTGAATCGATTGAGACAAAAACTCCCACCTCCTTCCAAGCGGGATTTTTTCCTACCGCAGGTCAGGCTCAGGCACTAAATAAGATGGACGTTGTATTAAGAAGTGCGCTGGCGTTAAGAAGTCTACATCTGAGACGTCATCAGTCAGCGGCAGTAAAGGCCGGGAATTGAGGATTGCCTCAATTCTGCATAATAATGTTGAGAGTTCAATAAAAGTCAAAATTTGATCACCTATAGTACGATATAAGTGATGCTTCATGGATTTGACCGCGCTTTCCCAAATTCCACCGAAGTGTGGAGCACCAGGGGGATTAAAACGCCATTGGGTTCCTTGGTTTAGCAAATTTTTGTTGTACGGTTTTAGACCATTCCAAGTTACCCTGGAGCATCTGCCTTAAGACGGAATCAGCTCCGACAAATGTAGTACCTTGATCTGAATGCATATGAGAACAATGACCTCTTCGAGCAGAAAATCTATGAAATGCTGCTACAAATGCTGAGCTACTATAATCCTCAACTATCTCAATATGCACCGCATGAGTTGAGAAACATACAAATATTGCAATGTAACCCTTTTTCGTAACATTTCCTCGTATTTTAGCAGGACAAACTTCGATCGGGCCTGCATAATCGACCCCAGACACACTAAACGGCTTACTCGGGGTTGTTCTTGCAGTAGGTAAATTGCCCATTAACTGATTACAACCTCGTTTTGCATAGACCATGCATTTGTGACATCGACGAATAAATGAACGAACTGCAAAACTCCCATTTATAATCCAGTATTGCAAACGTAAGGTGCCCAAAGTAAGCTGGACACATCCATGAAGTGTAGCGGAGTGAGTATGATCGATTAGCAAATGAGTAAACCCATCTTTAGGGTGTAATAACAAGGGGTGTCTATTATCATGAGGTAGCTGTGCATTGACTAATCTACCTCCTACCCGGATCAAATCTCTGTCCATAAAAGGATTCAATTTCACAAGAGAATTAGATTTTCCAAGTTGATGTCCTTTTCTTAAAACTTTTGCCATGTGCGAAAAATGCATATTCTGATGTAGGTATACAATAAAACAACGGCTTCTATCTAACTCAGCCGGAGATACAAAATTTCTGAACAGATATTTTTGTTCGAACTTCATAAAGGACAAATTCATTAATGAAAGTGTGAGACACTGATCAATACGAGAGCTAATTTTTGAAGAAAATTTATCATTGAGTACGCTACCATGGATGAAACTACTACTAGTAGTATGGTCCTTAAGCGCCTTCAAGAACATGTTAGTACACAATTGACGTTTATTCAAGACCTTTCTACAAATATTTGTTACGAATCTTAGGCAATAAGAAGTTATTTTCAACAATTTTGTCAATGATGAGTAGCGATGTATTACATCCCACTGATAATTAGGTTGCAAGGTCAAATGTACGCTAATAATTGGCAAATTCTCCTCTGAAGGAGTTTCTTTATAAATTAGCGGCTCTCGCTTAACTAAATGCCAGGGGCCAGGTGTCTCTGATAGCCACTGAGGTCCTTCCCACCATAAAGTATTTTTAGATAACTGATCAGCTGTACAACCACGTGAGATGATATCAGCTAGGTTATCTTTAGACTTCACATAGAGCCATGAAGCCTGTGGGGCATCTTCATGTATAAATGAGCACCTATGGGCGACAAAAGGTCGCCATCGAGTTGTGGGGCCTTTAAGCCAATGGAGGACATCGGTGGAATCACTCCATAGATAAGTAGATGTAACCACAAATTTAGATGCACTCAAATAGTGTTTAGCCAACTTAGCAAGTAGTCGTGCGGCAGACAATTCTAACCGCGGTATAGACAGCGTTTTTAACGGCGCGACTTTGCTCTTAGCAGTGATCAATGAAACAAAACCTTGGCCGTTAGAAATGACTCGCAAATACAAACGCGAGCCGTAAGCCACTTTTGATGCGTCAGCAAATCCGTGCAGCTCTATTACTGCAAGCTGCGGACTGTAATTATTCCAGCGAGGTATCTTTATAAGATCAAGATGGGAGAGTTTATTCTCCCAATTATTCCAACTTTCCTGCAACTCAGAACTAATTTCTTCATCCCAATCTTTTTTTTTCCAGCCACAAGAGTTGCATTAAAATCTTGGCTTTAATAACTACAGGGGCTAACCATCCCAACGGATCGAATAGCTTAGCTGTCCTAGACAATACTATTCTTTTAGTCAGTCCAGAAGAAGGATCGAATTTTTCAAAATTAAAATAAAACACATCCTCTATGGGGTTCCATGCCAGACCTAGAACTGAAACATTCAACTCGGCATCCTTAAAGGCTTTAGGATCTGCGGCAAGGAATTCAGAAGGAATATCTTTAAGTACCTCGATATCGTTGGATAGATATTTTCGGAGGGGGAAGCCTCCTATTTTGAGCAAATCTGTCGTGCTTTTCTGTTTTTCATATGCCTCTTGGGTGGTGTGTCCACCAGACAAGACATCATCCATGTAAATTTCTGAATGAAGAACATCAGTACCCCATGGATGTTGTAAACCGTAATCTTTAGCTAACTGTTTAATCGTACGATTAGCTTGATAAGGTGAACTCACTACCCCATACGTGACCGTATTCAACTCATACGTACGAATAGGTTCTGCAGGATTAGACCTCCATAAAATACATTGATACTGCCGATCGTCAGGATGTATAAGAATCTGACGGAACATTTTTTCAATATCACCAATAAAGGCAAACTTATAATTTCGCCAGTTAGTGATTAAGTCAGCTAACAGAGGCAACAAATTAGGTCCTGGGTGTAATAAATCATTCAATGAAACACCAGGTTTGATTTTCAGGGAAGCATTAAAGACAGTTCGCAACTTCGTAGATGTGCTTTTCTCCTTCCATATGCCATGATGCGGTATAAAGAAACGATCTTTATTCAAAGATATGGAGCCACTGAAAACTGTACTCGTTTCGAGTAACGGTAGTTGAGACATATGTTCCAGGTCTTGGTACTCCGAGAGAAATTGAGAATACATTCCTCTCAGCTTACTATCAACTTTGAATTTATCCTCTAACTTCAGCAGCATTCGTTGAGAAGGATAAAAGGATTGATAAAGGTGAAGACTATCACGATACTCGAGATCCTTGAAAGGGAGCCTTAAAACATATCGCCCTTCATTGTTTCTTGTGTGGGTGCGAGCATAATGTTCATCACACCCTATTTCTTCTTGAGTGTACAAGGGACCCTTAGGTACTTCTTCCTGTACCCAAAATTTTTGCAAAAGGTCATTAAGGTTTGATTCTTGAGCGATGTGCAACGAAGTAAGGTGTTCCGTCTAAGGAGTGCCATCAGTTGGTGTTTCTCCCGATAAGAACCATCCAAATGCAGAACTAGTTGCAATAGGCTCATTCAATTTTTCTTTAACAACAGCTCCCTCAATAATATGAGAATAAACTGCTGCACCCAATAAAACATCTATGTGGCCTGGCTCCATATACTGAGGGTCGGCCAACATGAGACCATCCAAATGTGGCAATTTCAAGGATGTTGTCATGGACGGAGGCGTGTAACAAGACACTTTAGGCAAAACAAGGGCATTTGCCTTGCATGAAAAATGTGAACTAAATCTAGGTTTAATCAGCACATTCACAGATTTAGTAACGTTAGACAGTAGTACGCCACCTGTACCCGTTATGGGTACATTGACTTTATTTACTTGCAATTTCAGGCGCTGACAAAGAGAACCTGAAACGAAAGTAGCTTGCGAACAGGGATCAATTAAAGCTCTTACCTTGAGCTGTCTTCCACTGTCGCTTTCGACTCTGACGATCGCCGTCGCTAGCAAAACTCTACCTGACAATGAAGTATCACACAAATGAGAGACTGCAGAAGTCTGAGCTACAACCTTGTGAGTAGGAGAGCCAAAGGAATTCGATCTATCCCTACGAGAAGGTCCAACCTTTGTTTGAGTGCCATATTCCAGACTCGAGTCCTCTTTGAGTGAGGATGTTTTCAAATTGCACCCATCTTTATCAAGGGTCTTCAAAGGTGTCGATTCCTTAGAAATTCTGTTGCGACAATGTAACAGAGTGTGATGTTTCAAACCACAAATACCACAACAGTGCTTCGATTTGCAATGTCGGAGACCAATGTGCCGAGAAAGGCATCGTAAACACAGTTTGTTATCTTTAACAAACTTACCACGCTCTTGATTACCAAAAGATTGATTGAGTTGCTGAAATTTATTGCAATTTGCAATAAAGTGATCCTGAGAACAAAACGCACAAGATCTGGTTTTCTTAATACCATCTTTTGATTCGCTGGTTTGGTGTGAACTATCAGCCCCTTTGGTTGTGTGCGATGTACGAAGACTCTCCTTAGAATTATTCATGGGCTTGCCACTGGATTCCAAAGCTTCTAAATACACTATCTGTGAATTGACAAATTTTGCAAGTTCATCTCTGGTAGGCGGTGTTACAGAGTCCCCCAAATATTTTTGCCAATCTTTCAAGGTATGCTCATCAAAACGATTCGAGACCAGACAAACAATAATATCCGACCACTGATC
Source organism: Oxycera nigricornis (assembly GCA_963942545.1). Lineage (NCBI taxonomy): Eukaryota > Metazoa > Arthropoda > Insecta > Diptera > Stratiomyidae > Oxycera > Oxycera nigricornis. Next base: position 67,543,453 of record OZ012663.1, read on the forward strand.
AACGGGTCTCCCTAATGCCTTAAGTGATTCGATAGGAGTATTAAATTCCCTAATTAGCTTGGAGAGAGCTGCAGAAGTTTCTGTTCTCATTGCTTTTATATTAAGCATGTCAGTTAAATGGGAATTAACTAAACGCCTCTTATTCTCGTAGTGTTTCTCCAGGTCCGCCCAAGCAAGCTCATAATTTGCAGCTGTGAGCTTATATTTTGAAACTATTTCTAAGGCTTTACCTTCAATGTTTGTTTTTAAATAAACAAATTTGTCAACAGCTGAGACAGAATCAGCGTTACCAACAACCGTGGAAAATAAATCTCGAAACGTTTCCCAATCAGTATGTTTTCCTGAGAATTTCGGTATTTCAATGGGAGGCAAATTTTTATACGTAGACGAGGACTCCTTTGCAAGCGTCGAAGAGTTTATTGAGCGATTAGTTTGTTCATATTCGCAAGTATGGATAAAATCGTTAAATTGACCTTTGTTCTCATAATAATAATCCTCTGTGTTTGACGCGAGGTCAGTTTAAAAATATTCGTGTTCATAACTAACATTTTTTAATGCTAAGATTTGTCGATGGTGTTCATTAAAGGTATTGAAATATTCTTCTAAACGCTGCAATTGAGCCTCAGCTCTTCCTCTCGTTTGTTTGTCAGGGGATTGAGAGGAGAATGTTTATAATATGAAGCGAGGCAGCGATATGATTAACAGCGTGCCAGTAGTCGACGTGTAAAAGGTAACGGTCAACATGGTGATCGTTGGCGGATTTCGACCTAAGCCAATTTACATGGTGTCGTTGGCGTTCCAAAAGACATTTTCAGCCGATTCGTATCCAAAGATCCATCTCGTGTAGCCATAAGCAGGAGCCATCCAATATGAAGCGAGGCAGCGATATGATTAACAGCGTGCCAGTAGTCGACGTGTAACAGGTAACGGTCAATATGGTGATCGTTGGCGGATTTCGACCTAAGCCAATTTACATGGTGTCGTTGGCATTCCAAAAGAAATTTTCAGCCGATTCGTATCCAAAGATCCATCTCGTGTAGCCATAAGCAGGAGCCATCCAATATGAAGCGAGGCAGCGATATGATTAACAGCGTGCCAGTAGTCGACGTGTAACAGGTAACGGTCAATATGGTGATCGTTGGAGGATTTCGACCTAAGCCAATTTACTTGGCTTGCGAGCCCAAAAAATATCACGAAAGTCACACAATATCGATCTTAAAGTCGTTGTCTGGCAATTCACACTATCGCACTATCCGGCTCGATCGACAATGTTTATTTAATGTTTTAATTATGTACAAAACTTTTCTACTATTTAAGTTCAAACTACTTGTTTATTTAAGTGGACTGTATTAATGGTTGACGTGCGCACTGTCTCGCTACTCAATTGCAACTCCCCTCAGCGCTGCGCCTCAGTACTTCCTTATTCTGGTGCATGTACTCATCGGAGTTACCGTACAGGGTAACTTACAATTATTCGTATTACAATTAAATGTTAATTAGTCTGAAACATAGATTTAAGACTAAAGTAGGGATGTTTATATGATAAGCAATTTTAAATGATCATAACAATAAGTGAAATTTTGAAATGAAAGAACGGACTGAGCTGAGGCTCGGAATAATAGGTAACTCTTAACGGAACAAGCTAGTTGTCAATAACGTTGCCTTGTATTCGGCAACCAGTCCACCTTTACAAATTGGCAGACAGCGAATGGCCTCATATCTTGGCAATTCACTTTACTTAGAAATATCGGCTGCCTGTCTACTCGGACTGCGTCAAACATGTGGCAACCCATGGGATGCCTGTAGGTAGTATCAAATCTGACTCAATCCCCTCTCTGTTGACGAACTTCTATCCTAGAAGAGTGAAGACCATCACTCTAGAAGAATACCAGCAAAGATGCAGCCGTGAATCGAGTTCGCAAAGCAACCAAACGAACAACCAGCTCAGTGGACCACGAGAAACATTACATGGCGATCCTGTATCACTACAATCCTTTTAATTATTTTTGTCAGAACTAGGACTAAGTATAGGTGGGATGATCAGTTGATTGTGTCTTAAGATGAAAGTTGTCCTCAACTTTGTCTATGTATTTTTTTGTTTCTATAACTATTTTTATGGATTTATCTTTGCTGTAAAGTTTCAATAAAAATATTATCAAAATGACTATCAACATTTATGGGTTGAAATTATTTACTTTGAGTGACTCAAGCTTAGTTATATTAAAAAAAAATTATAGTTTTACTGTCTAGTTTTCTTATGTGGTAGGGGAGGCCGGGGCTACAATTAATAGGGGCAAGTATTAACAACAGAATTTCAATAAAACTCTCCATACTAGACCTACAGAACACGCTTTAAAACACCGCGTAGATCACGCCACATAACTTGAGATAGGTCAGGTGGGCTTCGCGCGAGTTACACATAACATAGACAATAGCATTGCTACCAAATTCTCCAAAACCCTTTCCGAATAAAATCTCTATTATGTCAATACAATGTTGCATTCTTCATATCATATTCTGATACGAATGTTGCAATGTTGCATATCATATCAGATGCAGATCAGCAAATTTAATCAAAAATTCATTTATAAACAAAAAGTGCAATATCCGCATATCATATCCGCTGCTTGATATTGCACACTTAGCACATCATCTTATTGTGGGAATATGCAGATAAGACGAAGATTGTTTTGGCGATTCAAAGCCTATATATAGAAATGTAGGATAGTCTTAAAGGTCTTTAGTTGCGATTCAGTTCAGTTAAGATCAGTTGTAAGATTCAATAAACCGTGAAAACCTTTCGAGTTTTATTCAAAAGTTCCAAACTAAGGAAGAATTCAATTTAATTTTTTTGGACTAAGCAAATAGTCCAACTATAACTGGCGCAGTCGACGTCTTAAGGAAGGAGAAAGTCCTATTTAAGACAATAAAAAACCCTACAAGTTTGCGGTTCCGCTAAACAATTTGTGTAAAGAACAAATAAATCCAATTGTGACACATACGCAAAATTGGAAAAACGGGAATTAACGCTCAAACGATCGGGAACCCTATAGTGTTGACTTATAAACACTATTAACAACCCTAGTGAAGTGAAAATTCACTAGGTATTAAAACTCGAACAGGAGGTTGTGCGTCAAACCTGAGTCGACCTTCAAAACTTTTCCCTGAGCCTGGGGTTAATGACCTGTTCAATAATAAAAATAAAATATCAAAAGTGTGCTAAAATTTCACGCATCCAAAAAGGAACCAGTACCACATCTACACGGACTGAAATAAAATATAATAGATGAAATACCCGCACCACTTACACTAGAGCTGAGCTTCGAGGAGCTGCTGAAAGCACCAGCAACAACGAACAATACGCACTGTCTGCATGAATAGATGAGGCAACCAACATCCTCAACCTCACACAACCAGGCGATCAACAAACATATATCTTCCGCCTAATCCTGCACAAACTACAAGGACCAGCGAGGAACACAATCCAGAAGATTCCAGACTCTAATTGGCCGAGCATCAAAGTGATATGATTATCGACATACGGGATCAACCAAACATACAACAATATTTTTAATTGTATTCATGGGGTAAGTATTTATAATAGGAATATTGCTGATACATACCATAAGTTAAATAATCTACTTAACAAACTAAATACAAAATACCTGCAATATCCGCAGAGGGATTTCCACAATGAGTTCAATCTTGTCCATAACGAAAGTGTGGTATTAAATAAAATCAAATTCCTATTACCTGAATATAAAACTTTCTTACTTCAAACCAAAAATTGTAACACTTTGGATCAGACATATAATCTGTTGCAGAAAATTAAACAAAATACCGATAACCAACCTAATGAAGATTACAATTCTAATCGTCGGAACAGAAATCCGCACAAAAATAGCAATAACCAATATAATAATTATAATAACAATTTTAAACCACGTTATAATAACTGATTTAATAACAACCATCAGAACCACCAACAACGGTCATATAATAACCACCAAAATAATTACCTAAATCTAAATAATAATAACGACTGGAATAACCAAAATACCAATAATAGATTCAACTTTAACAAAAGGTACCAACCACAAAATAATCATATATTTAACCGTCCACAACAAATGCAAGTAGATAACTCAAATATCTATCGTCAAAGTAATATCGACAAAATCCTGAAGCGATGGACACAAATTTTCACATAACTGCCTCGGAAACCCTTTACCTATAATTAACCTTAACATTGATAATCAGATAATCCCTTTACTAGTAGCTATTGGAGCATCAACATCTAGTATAGACAAACGCTATCTTTTAAAAAACGAGAAATTTCAATTAGACGTACCAATTCCAACATACGGTTTAGCAGTAACATACTATGTTACTGAAAAATTCGAGAATTCGAACTCCTAATATCTCGTAAAATACTTCGGAATATTATGGATTTATCTGACAAACAGTTTAAAACCATAAAAGAACAAAATATTCTACACCCACTAAATGCATATTTAGATTTGGGAACAGGTAGTAAAAGTAAATAATAAGATATTTTTTTTGACCTATGCAATACCCGAAGTGATAAATCTTCAAAGCGGATTGCAACCCCAATTAAGTGCTACACAAAAGCTATTTGAAACCTTAACTAATGAGGAAACTAGTGCCTTGAAAAAATTACTCAGAGAAAATGACGACATATTCTACAAGGAAGGTGATAACTTAATGTGCACCACCCAAACTAAACATGACAAAGTAACTAAATCCAATAAACCCTTGTATTCTAAAATTTACCGATTTCCCCAAGTACACGAAATAGACGTTAAATCTCAAATCGAAGACTTGGTAATACAAAAAAATTATACGACTTTCTGCATCTCCTTATAACGCACACATATGGATTGTACCAAAGAAAATGGACAACTCCGGTAAACAAAAATGGAGAACTGTTATAGACTACAGAAAGTTGAACGAGGAAACCATTGAAGACAAGTTTGCTATTCCGAACAGTGAAAGTGTATTTGATAAATTAGGTAAATCACAATACTTCACAACGGTAGATTTGGCGAAAGGATTCCCCCAAATAGAGATCAGTGAATACGATCGATATAAAACAGCTTTCTCAATACCACAAGGACATTATGAATTTAACAGAATGCCTTTTGGCTTAAAAAAAGTCCAGGCTACTTTTCAGCGTATGATGAACGAAGTCCTGAGAGATATATTAAAAAAAGATGTGTTGTCTACTTGGACGATATTCTCATCTTCGCAACATCACTCCAGGAAATGGAAGTGAATATTCGAAAAAAATTCGATACACTGAGAAAGTATAAATTAAAAATCCGAATCGATAAATGTCGATTCTTCGCAAAAGAGACTGACTAACTACGACATATTTTATCTGTAGACGACATAAAACCAAATCCTGATAAAATTGAAGTCATAAAAAGTTTAAAAGTCCCTGATACTCCAAAGAGAATTAAATCATTCTTAGGCATAACAGGTTACTACCGTAAATTTCTTAACAGCTATGCAAAAATTGACTCACCCTTGCCCGATGCCTTAAAAAAGGACAACAAAATAAATGTTGAAGACCCAAAATATGTTTCGGCGTTCGAAAAGCTAAAACAATTAATTACAAATTATCCAATTGTACATTATCCTGACTTTAAACAAAAATTTATACTCACAACAGACGCTTCAGAAAAGCAATAGGCGCAGTTTTATCACAACAAGGGCATCCAATATCATTTGCTAGTAAAACATTAAATGAACATGAAAGAAACTACTCTACGATAGAAAAATAATAACTCGCTATCGTATTGGCAACCTAGTACTTCAGACCATATCTTTTTGAAACAAAATTTGATATAAAAACGGACCATAGACCTCTCGTCTGGCTTAACAATCTAAAGGAGCCAAATTGCAAATTGCAGAGATGGAAGATAAAACTAAACGAGTGAAACTTTAATATCAAATACCTAAAACGAAAAGACAATAAAGTTGCTGATTTCCTCAGTAGAAAACCAAGATTCGAATGAAAACCTAAGTGACATGGCAACAATTCATTCAGGAGATAAAGATCAACACGACTTTATACCCATTAGCGAAGGAATTGTTAACATCTATAAAACACAAATTTTGATTGTAAAAAGGAAACAAAAGGAACTAAAAATGATTAATAAAAAAAACTAACAACGATGTAATGTTAATAAAAAACAATAAACGAAAAACTAACCCCGTTCGAATAAAACGAATAAAGAAATATACTACAGAAGACAAGGCAATTGAAAATCCAATTATTTCAAACTTAGATGAATCCTTCATTAAAACGTTAACACAAGAAGGATCTCCAAACGAAATTATTATATCAAAATACGGCTTAAATATAACAAAAAAGGAAATAATAACTATTGAACAAAATGAATGGCTAGATGATCTAAATACAAATTTCTATATGAATCTAATTAAGAAACGCAGTGATCTGAATCAACCGAAAAATTTACCAAAAGCTTACGTATTCGACACGTTCTTTACTATACGACTCGTACAATCAGGATACGAAGCAGTCAAGAAATGGACTCGCAAAATATATATTTTCTCATACGACATCTTACTAATTCCAGTTCATACAAACCAAACACACTGGTGCATAACAGTCGTAGATCTTAGAGAAAAAAACTATTAATTATTACAATTCATTTAGAAAACCAAATACACACCTTTTAGACATGTTAGCAGAGTATTTAGAAAAAGAAGCAGAATCTAAGGAAATAGACGACTTCGATATAGGAACATTTACCAAAACAAATGTGGCAAACACTCCAATGCAAAGTAATTCATACGATTGTGGTATATTTAGTTGTACAATAGCTGAGTTTATTACCAGAAATCATCAATTAGATTTCACACAAGACGTCAAGCCATATTTCCGAAGAAAATGATTTTAGAAATAGCATAAGGAAGATTAATAACCTAAACTAACAAAATCTATTTCCGAAAACCCATAAAATAATAAGACATACATTTTAATTTACACACCTTTTATCGACAAACTAAGAAACACCCGATTTTGAAATCCTTAGTCATACTCAAAACTCTAATAATACTACCAACAATTCAGGCAGAAATAACAGTAGAGAAAATACATACTGAAACCGGAATCATCTTAATAAAAAAGGACCCAGTAAGACTTATCAAAGATTATCGAAGAATTTACCATAGAATAGATTTAAAACAATACGAAAAAGCTTTAGCAGAAATCACTAAAGAAATTGAACCAGACTAATATACTTTAGAAGCTATCAAAACAATAAAAGGAGAATTAAAACTATTACATTTTGATCAGGGAAACGCAAAAGTTATTTCAATGATAATTAATAAACCTAAACAAAGAAAACATAAGAAGAGAACGGCTTTCAAAAATATATCTATTAAATACGAAAAAAGATCCATTCTGTCGAACCGACACAAAAAAGGATTTATTAACCCCGTAGGTAACGTTTATAAATTTTTATTTGGACTAATGGATAACGAAGATTACGAAGATAATGGAACATTTAAAAATAATCGACACTAATAATCATGCACTAATAGAATCTACAGTTCTGTGCAAAATTTAAGCAAGAAAATATAAAGAATTTTTTTTCCTTTTTTGTTTTTAATTTACACGTTAGCATGTTGCTTAAAGCTCTGCAATAAAAACAGAACATCAGTATTTTAACTGTTCTTTAAAAAAACAAAACAAAATACATCAACAAAAAGCCTGTGCAAAATCTAAGCAACTTTTATTAATATTTCGTGTAATAGCCGTTATTTTTTGTAACAGCGGCACATCTGCGAGGCATTGATTCAACTAAATTATTTTAAATTGATATGTCAATTTTTTTCCAACCGGCTTTTAGGTTTGTAAACAATTGGTCCTTGTTTGCAAACTGTACTGTTTTCTATAGGATTCAAGTCGGGTGATTGTGCCGGCCAATCAAGAACTTGGATACTTTTAGAGCTAAGCCATTCTTTAACCAACTTCGATGTGTGTTTCGGGTCATTATCATGTTGAAACACCCATCGAAGTGGCATATTACACTATGTATAAGGTAACATTCTAGACTCTAAGATGTCCTTATACATGAATCCGTTCATAATTTCTGTTATCCTATGAAAGGGACCAAGACCTAATGCTGAGAAACATGTCCAGACCATGACCTCCTCCATGTTTCACCATTTTCCCACAGAAGTGTGGATTCAGTTGTAGTCCCTTCTCACGCCTCACAGGGGATAAGCCATCAGAATTGAAGAGGTTGAACTTGGATTCGTCGCTAAATAAAACGGTCTTCCATTTAGCAACTGAGCAGTCAAGATAGCTTTTAGCAAATTCAACCCTAAATGATATATAAAACGATATAAATAGTAACATAATAATGTTTTACAGTGTTGTTCGAGCAGTTTGCCTTTTCCTGGCATGTCTTTTTGTGAGCAATGGTTTTTTAAAGCTGTATAGTTTTTTAGATTGAATTCAATTGGCCGTCTGCGAACAGTGATTGAGTTGGCATTTAAGGCTAGCTCTTTCGCAACTTCTTTTGAAGAGATAAACGGTTTTATTTTTAGATATCAATTTTTTTAATTTGTAAGCCATCTTTAATGATAGTTTTATGCAGCCTTCCACCAAAATTTACACTTTTCACACTACCGGTATTTTTATATTTCGTAATCCATTTTAAAATTAAAGATTTGTTTATATTTAACGATTTGGCAATCTCTATTTGCGTTTTCCCGGAATAATATAGCGAAATTGAGTTTGGTTTAAATCTATTATCGTCTTGATTACGCTACGTTTTCATTTTTAGTTTTCCAGACACAATTAAACCCAAAGGGTTCTTCACTGATCTAATTGACATGAGCATCAAAAAAACAAAAACCTCGGGAAATGCCCGTTATATTTTGTTCTGACTGGGAATCGTAACTGCGTTTTGAAAGTTGCTTAGAGTTTGCACAGCCTTTTTGTTGGTGGATTTGGTTTTGGTTTTTTTTAAAGAACAGTTAAAATACTGATGTACTTTTTTTATTGCAGAGCTTTAAGAAACATGCAAACGTGAAAACAAAAAACAAAAAAAAAATACTTCATATTTTGATTGCGATTTTCCCTTTCATTTCGACATGTAGTAAGTTGCTTAAGTTTTGCACAGCACTGTATGAATAAACAAATACTAGTTAATAACGCTTTTCAAAACAACCTCGATAAAAAAATGTCAAACATAAATCAAACTAATAAATTATATAATCAATTCGCGACCGATTTAAATAACACTACTAAACAAATAAACAAAATATTAACTACTGTCCAATTAAACCATAATCTTGATCTATTAAAAGACGAATTAGAGAAAATAATTGACTATGTGAATTCCGCAAAAACAGGTTTTATGACCAGATCCATACTTACATATGATGAAATTGATTCCCATAACCTATCCGTTGATGAACTCAAAGAAATCACGATTAGTATATTAATTAAAGAAGAAACCATAACCTTTATCATCAATGTACCTATTTTAACCGCACCTTTATTATCATATTATGTTAAACAAATACCTAATGTAAATTCAGAAACATTAAATATAGACATAAAGGAAACAGTTTTATATAATGGACGATATTTTGAAATTCAAAAATGAGCAATATTGTTAAAAAAATGAATTTTCCTGCTCTAACATAAATTGTATTATTAAAATAAGTAAGGAGACTAAAACAGAAGAAGTAGAATAAGGCTTGTTATTAATTGTAAATATAGACGATAGAATTAATCAGAATTGTGACGAAAAAACGTATAGACTTAAAGGAATATATATTATTAAATTCAGTAATTGTAAAATAGAATTCGAAGGAAAAGTATTTACAAATACAGTGAAAGAGTTTCAACAAGTTTTAATGTAAGAACCAATAAAAACATTATCAGAATATAATTATAAACTTAATTTTGAAGATCTACAATCAGAAAATATCAAAAAATATGGAAAAAAATCAAAGAAATAAAATACGTCAATAAAGAAATACTATAGCCACTGGATCTATTTTTACCATTATTATACTAATTTTTATAATTGTATTATACTTATTTTTTAAGAATCTTCAAACCATGAAAATTAACGTTAAAAATAATAAAAGTAATGATATCGGAATGCTCAACATAAGTAACGTTGAGGACAACGCTAAACATAAGGAGGGAGGAGTTACACATAACATAAACAATAGCATTACTACCAAATTTTCCAAAACCCTTTCCGAATAACATCTCTATTATATCAATACAATGTTGCATTCTTCATATCATATTCTGATACGAATAATACAATGTTGCATATCATATCAGATGCAGATCAGCAAATTTAATTAATTTTTTTTTTATAAACAAAAAGTGCAATATCCGCATCTCATATCCGCTGTTTGATATTGCACACTTAGCACATCATCTTATTGTGGGAATATGCATATAAGACGAAGATTGTTTTGGCGATTCAAAGCCTATATATAGAAATGTAAGATAGTCTAAGGCACTTCGCACACTTGATCCGCTCAGGTCCGCTCAGCTCAGCTCAGCTCCGCGCATCAGCTCAGCTCCGGCAGGATGACCGCACACTTGGTCAGCTCAGCTCCGACATATTTTCAATATGTTTCTACGCTCAGTTCAAAGGATATCGTCAGTGCTCGACATGGTATAAAGACTAACGAAGGTAACCTCACTAGAAAATCGTCATCCTATTTCGCTCGCACATCTGACTCAATTTGCGTCACGTATTCGCTGAAATTAGGGCTACCAAAGTAAAAAATCGTAGACGGCGCGTATGGCAGCCCAAAATATAACGACATTTCACATTTGAATCTGGCGTTGCGAAAACGTCACATATTCAAATTTAGCAAATTGTCAGGTAACAAAAACGGATGTTTACTGTAATCAATATTATAGCTTAGGAAACAAACAAATATTCTCTGAAGAATATTCAAATGGCACATTATTTATCATTTTCTTCCAATACGTGTCACTCCACCCAGCAGGAAAATCACATCTTGTATGCCGCAAAGTGTTGCTTAAATTTCTACTGGGCAAAATGTCATGATTGTCTGAATCATATGACGTCACGGCAGCTTCGGAAGAGACTACCTATTTGTCTTTATACCATGAGTGCTCGACAAGTCTTTATGTCCTAGGTCGTACAATACGGTATGACACACTGTTGCACAAATGCAATTAATTTTTCCTCCGAAAACATGCACCAAATAAAATTTTACATAGAATACTCATTTGATTTCGTTCCGGCATCCGCACAAAATCGATTTCTATCCGAAAAGTGCTGAAGCGGTCTGAGCGGGTGCACCGGACCTGAGCTGAGCGGCTCAAGTGTGTGGGCCTACACCCGATTGCATAGCTTTCGATTTTTTCTGTAGGCCTGAGCGGAGCTGAGCTGAGCGGATCAAGTGTGCGAAGTGCCTAAAAGAGCAGTCTTTAGTTACGATTCAGTTCAGTTAAGATCAGTTGTATGATTCAATAAAGTCATGAGTCCCTGAAAACCATTCGAGTTTTATTCAAAAGTTCGACGTTAAGGAACAATTCAATTTGATTTTTTGAACTTAAGGGGACATTCGCCTATGAAATTAAAAAAAACCACACTTTTTAAAAATTTTATTATGAAAAAACTATAATATTTATTGACAAAATTTCTTTTGGACATTGTTAAATAGTCTCTGAAGAATATAAAAAAAAATTGTTTTTCATTTTTAGTTTCCCTCGGCTGCTGTAGACGGTGGCATCCAAAAATTACTTTTCAAACGGTAGGACATATTGTGGACCTGCTGTAACAGATTTTTGAACAATTCAAAATGGATTCTAGTTTTGTGACTCAAAACTATACAATAAGCCTCTAAAACTCATACTTTTTCATATTTTGAAGTTTTCGTATGTATATTTCTGAAAAATGCAAAAAAACGCATTTTTTGGGGGTAAGTCACCGCCGTAAAAAAAGGTGGGGGTGCTTTTTTTAGACTTTTAGAAGCTTATTGTTTACTATTTTTAATAAGTAATCGAATACTTTTTGGTTTTTAAAATCGGTCGAGTAGATTTGAAGAAAAATGTCCTACCAGTTTGAAAAAGGTAGTTTCGAGAAAAAACGCGTTTAAAGTTTTTTCACCATAATTTTATTGAATAAAAGGTCGAAAACATTTTTTTTACCCTTAATCGGCCATCACTGGTTAATACTGAAGACCCTCGTTATCTAGTAATTGCTGTAAGTGGCTGGCCAAAGCTTTTTTCTTCTTAATTCGACCTTGTTTTGACTGCTCACTGCTCCTCATAGTGGCTTGAGAGATGCGGTCCTCGTCAACTTTTCGTGCAAAAGCCGTTGCAGTTTCGCCAATTTCAATGCCCATCAGAGCCAAAATAGCTAGGTAATTTCTCGAGCTGAAAATGGATGCTGCGATCCACGCTGCAATTTCAGTCAAATCTTTGCCAGAAAACCACCAGGTTTAGACATTCTTTACAACTTTTTTGCCAAGTTTTAACGAATTTCAAAAAAATAAAACACGTGTTTGCTCAAAGAGTAACACAGAGCAACTACCGAGCAGTATAATATCACATATATGTATACCAAAGATGTTTACACCAGGAGAAGTAGCAGCTGGCGCGCCGCACTTTACGCATCAATAGAAACCGGTTTTTACTCATAGGCATACACTGTTACAAAGATAGCTGTAACTTTTTTGTATTACGAATTTGTTGATGAAATTTTCGGAAGAAGAATTAACAAACGATTTTTTAGAGATAAAAGTTTCTATTTAAGGCATCATTTTTTATGTTTGATGCAGATTAATAAAATGATACCTAAATAGTTAAAGCATCATGTGACGTAAAAAAATCAGGTCAAAATGTTAAATAATTTTGGAGGTACACCTATAAATGCATTTTTTTGTTAATTGTAGCCCCGGCCACCCCTACATACAAATGGTTTCCATAAAGTTTATGTTTCTTATAGGATATGATTGAGGTTCCAAGATAGGTGCAAAATTGTTGCTCGTTACTACCAAAAACGGAGTATTACTAATTGAAAAGTTATAATGATTCGATTGTAGTAGAATTATTTTTTTAATTCAATGTGTATCGTTTTTGATGCAATATTACTTTATATGTGTTTCAGTTTGATAGGCGTTACCTTATACGATACAAGTTCTGGATCAGACAATATTTTTCTATAAAGTGTATGGGCTTTGATATTCAACATTATTTTTGTAAGTTTGACAATTTGTTCTTGCGCTAATGTTAAGGAATACGAAAATTATATATATTTTATTACCTCTGTTATTGATTTTTGTAGCTTGTTAACTTCCCAGTATATGGGAAGTTCTTGTAATCGCCTCGAAAATCGAAATTGAAGTTTTCAACATTTCTTTACGTTTTGAGACCTATAGAGTATATATAAAGTGTTTTTAGAAAGGGAGATGTATATATGTGTATGTGTGTGTGTATGTACATACGTACGTATGTACGTTCGTGGACACTTTTTTCTACGACCATACCTCACGTAAAAAAAGTCGTATCGACTTTGTTAAGGTGTCAATTGAAGCGTCTTTGCAATCTTAAGAGCTGATTAGTTTTTGACAACTTCGGTCGGGGAGGTTTGCTGTTTTGCAGGTTTGAAGGTTATTTTTGTCATGCGTTATATCTCGCGAACCAAACGTACCATTTGCATGAACAAGGTGTCAATCGACGCAAATTAACATTGATGTGATTCTTTCATAATTTTTAAAAAAATTATTGGAGCCGTTTTTTAATTTTTTAAAAAAAGTGCAAAAAATTAGTTTTTTTTTCAAAAACTAAAATTTTTTAACCTGATTTTTAAACCAAAGTAATCAATGTTTATATAATTTACATACTCCAAATAATTCTTGTGTAAAAACCAGCAAAAGTTTTTTCATGATTACAAAAAAAATTAAAAAAAAAATAAAAAATCATTAAACGTTCAAGGCCATTTACGTCATTCATTATATCTCGAGAACTAAATATAATATTTCCATCATTAAGGTGTCAATCGACGCGTTTTATCATTTTTTGATGTTTTTATATTTTAAAAAAATCGTTAAACCTTTTTTTTTTAAATTTATTAATTTTTTTTGGAAAAGCATTGTTTTTTTCATAAAAAATTCATTTTTAACCTGATTTGCACATCGTAATAATAAATGTTTGTAGAATTTATAAAATTTTATCAATTTTCGTAGAGAAACAAGCAAAAGCTTTTCTCATGATTTAAAAAAAATTAAATTAGAAATAAAAATTCAGTCAAAAACACCATGTAAAAAGGGGTCATACGATTTTGTTTACCTTAAATTTCTTTTTAATATCTTTTTAGATATTACTGGGATGTTGACCGTGTGGACCTCATGAGTCGCACCTCACGGCTTGTTTTTATTTATAATTTCGTTAATGCTGATTTTCAAACTACCGTTATGTTTGTTAATAGAATTTGTTATCCTATTTATCTCTAACCGAATTGTATTTGTTGATTTAATAATAGTATTGACATTTGCTCTTAACCTGCCTTCATTGGATTCGATTTGCTCAAAAAGTCTTTCTTTTAATTCTCTATCTTTATTATCAAAGTTTATGATCCCTCTTTTCTGCTTGAAATTGGTGCTTTAAAATTTCGAATGAGTATTTAGGAATGTGGTTGGAATTACTTTCATCAATTTTGTATAGCAGTATTTAGCATTTAGGAATGTGGCTGCAATTACTTTCATCAATTTTATATAGCATATTATATACGTTTAATATAATATTTGTTAAGTCAGATTCGCATATCGGGTGTCCAACGACGATTTTCTTTATTGGTTCGAATCGACTACTTGTTCCGACTAACGTGTAACCGTTTTGTGTGGCAGTAGTGTTATCAGGATTTTAGTTGGCATAAGACTGGGCTTGTCACCAATGTTGCCAATAGAAGGGAAGGTTATACTGTTTTTTTTTACTTTTTTCTGCCGTGGTGTTTGTGTTTTAAAATTGTGTTAATCTATTAACATATAATTTATTTTTAGGGATATTTTTCCTATATTTATATCAAGAGGGAGGTGTCTTCGATTTTGTTAGCCTTAGAAATCCATCTTTCTTTATTGTTATGAATATTTTTAAATATTTTTTTCTTATGGAATTTCGTTTTAGGGGTTATATCCACTTGCAAGTCCGAAAAAACATGTTTTTTGTGAATTTTTTGTGAAGAGGCTTTTTATTAAATAAATACATTGAATAATTGAACATATAGCGAATTTAATGTATTTTAAGAATTCGCGATGCATTACAAAAAATATTCGGTTCCGTTGTTCCTGCAGTAGATCTCCTAGAGGACCTCCACAAAAAGGTGTCAGGCGGTGAGGAAGATATCTCTGATCCAAATTATCGGAAATAAAAAAAAACAAAAGATTTATTTTGAAGATAGATGAATACAGGTAATGATCGATGGAATAGTCAAAATTTTGATTGTCTCAAAATTTTGATTCTCGACAAAAAGGTGGCTTCCCAAAGAAAAAAATCGTTTTTTAAAGAAAATTTACAGTTTAAAGGGGCTTAAAAACCCGAAATTATTGTCAGAAACCTTATTACTTCGATTTTTACCTGATACAAATATCTAAAAAGATTGTGTGAAAATTTCATGCCGATCAGTTCAGCCGTTTTGGAGAAATTTTCCTCACCGACTTTGGAAACACCGTTTCGAGAAAAACGCGTTTAAGTTTTGGGAACCATTTTTTTCCAACTTACATCGTGGCAGTTCACTTTAAACTGACGAAATGTACTTACTTTATACCTAAAATTTCTAAATATAGCTTTCAGGTATAAAATAAACCTTTTATATTCTAATTCCAAGAATAAAAAAATTATGAAAGACATAGATATAGACAAGGGCATAGGGGTAATGAGAAGCATTTGCTATTCCGGTTTACGCTTCGCCTACTTCCAAACGCTCGGAGACGTATTTAAAAATACGCTAATTTCTCTGGAACTATTTGCTGGATCAGTGTGAAATTTTCGGACGATATTTTCAAATTTATGTACATTCAAAATATGCAAAAAAAATTTTTTTTTAAAATTACAAGTGGATATAACCCCTTAAGCAAAAAATGCATCGGTTGTCGTCGAATGTATATTATTGTTGTAGTGGTATAAACCTTGTTCTATTGAGTATAAAAGTTTCAAATCGTAGTCGTCTTGTTGTTCTCTATGTGAAAATATGCGTACGTTAACGGTTCCAGAGGCGACCTCAAAACAGAATTTCCTATTTTGCAATAAGGTGAACATAAATGATAGGAAATTACCGGTTTATCTAACCATTTTGTTGCTACGGTGCTTGTAATTGCATCTTCGTTTTCGAATACTATATATTTTCTTGTTAAATATTTTTTTTGACGCGTTTATGATAGTATCCCATTGTCTTTTATGCAGTTTTTGTACTGGGAGAGATTTACTAAATTTATCTTTGCATGTGAGGTAGAGACTATTATCCAGAGGCCATATATCTAAATTATAGACTTCCCTTATATCTGCAGTGGTAGGTGATGTTTTGAAGAATCCTTTGGGGAATGTCTATCATATTTCGTAAAAACACAGATGGTACATTTGATAATTGTCCTTTCCGATTATAACATCGAAGTTTTGAATAGAAATATTTTCTTTTCTTCCAAGTCATAGTGTCTTTTACACCTAATTCTTCAGGTGCGGACGTCCTAAATGATTCAGTACATGTAATTTTTACATTGAGCGTTTGGAGATAAACTGTGCATTGTGATTTTTCTCCATTAAAGTTTTGTATCTTTGCGGCTAACGTAACATTTTTTGAAGAACCCGTATCGAATATGCAAAAAAAGCTACCAGATATGAATAGTTTAACGATGGGTAATGCAGTTTTAAACAATCCGGCGCAAGTAAATTGAAATACTAATTATCATAACATATATGCTATTAAGTATCATTAGAACTAGCTGTATTCATAGACTTGCCGGTTGATAATGAATGATCTATGGGTTGGTTCAGATAATATCGTCGTGAATTTGTCGATTTTTTATTATTATTATCGTTTTATTTGTCAATTACGTAAGTATTAGATGTTAGCCCGATCTCTAGCTTACATTATTACAACTCTTATATCTAACATTTCAACTCTCGGAGCCAGTGTCTTCGTGAGTTTGGATCTAAGATTGGTCCGTCTAAGCCGATACCGGAACCTATGAGGAAGGTTCCAAAGCGGTTGAGGTTGCTAGGCGGAGTTAGCGAGATTTTCGGCCCAGTACTTTTCTTGATGCTGCGCCTGTAGTCCTTGTAAAACTGGTAGAGAAGCGAAGTTCCCACCAGTGTTGTCAGGATTATTAGGATGATTTCCAGTCGAGTTGATACCACGTCCACCGGGTTGATTACGATTGAGTTGATAACCTCCCCGTAATACCCACCTTCTTGGTTTGTGTGTTTCCCATTGCAACTGTAGATAATTGTTATAAGCGGCACTATGGTTTAGAAGAGTTTGGTTACTGACGATTGATGATTTGTAAAGGGCTGGTACGGTTGAGTCGGCGAAATTTTTTTCGTTCATTTTGTTTTTTGCTGTGATGTTAGGGTGCTTGCGGAGTCTTTTAAAATACCTCTTGCAAACTTTCTTTGCTTCGTCGAGTTTCTATTCATTGAAAGATGAGTCCGAGCAGTATTTTCAAAGTATGTCTGATTGCTTCCCATTGAATTTTGCGGTTGTTCATTGTGTAATCGACCGGGTTGAAACTACCCTGAGAATTTTAAACTATGTTTTCAATGAACACACGCAGATGATTATAATTCACATCTTGTTTTTGACTTCTAGTTCCAAAGTGAAGATACCTCGTTTCTTGTAGTATTATTCTTACTGTGGAATGATTTCTAGCTAAAAAAACATTTTTAATAGCTCTGGACACTTGTTTATATACATATAAATTTTTAGCCAATAAATATCTGGATTTCACTGTTTCACTTTTTGAGTACTTACATAACTATTATGTTTCGAAAATTTCTGACTTATTAAACAGAAATAATCGTAGAGTTAACTTGCTGAAGTGAATATTGCGCTGGAGAGTTTTTTTTGTAGCTGAAGGTCCGTTTCGTTTGTGTCAAAATATGTCATTCATGTTTTCTAACTTCGTCCTAAGTTTTCGGGTTGTATGTTAACATTGCTTTCTTTGTTCTTTCCGTAATTCCTAGAAGGATTTGTTGAGTTAGCTACGTCTTTAGAGCAGATGATATGAATTCGCTAAGTTGTCGGTAATCCATCGTTTTTATCTTTTTTGTATAAATCGAAACCTGAAAAAAGACCGTTCGGCTAATCTATTTTAGCAAAAGCTGATACTTCTTTGTCTGATTTGCGTGATTTTGCGTAAAAATATACACTTTTTACTTTACCGACTATCAAAAACCATGACCCGATTGCGTCAGTTAAATTGCAACAAAAAATAGTATTCTTGTTTTTTAAAAAAAATATACTTCATTTGTTACACAATCAAATTACAACTGCAATCGTACACTCTGATTTTGCTATTATATCTTCTCAACAACAATTATCCTATCCTATTTAAGAAAAACGACGAACAATACAGTTTGTCTGTACTGTAATTAGGGGAAGAAAAACTAATGCTAATATTCTTTCGAAAATGCGCCTATGTATTTTCGTTTATGAGTAAGAAAACAGAAAACAGATGCCACTTAAGGCCATGTTTATTACCGAAAAGGTCGAATAGGATGACTATGCAGGAAAGTTGTAAAAATGTTTCACGAAAATGCGTCTATGCATTTTCGTCCGAACCAGGACTTAGGATGGCTGGGATGATCAGTGGGTTGTGTCTTAACTGGCTGTACACCAAACAAAATAACGAAGATTTTCAGAATTCGTCAAATTCAAATAACCAATCCTTAAACATACCTATAAGAAGACCATGACACCGTACGTACATTTTTTTAATGTTTTTCATTTCGTTTTGCATTATTTGTTGAAGGAAAAATAGGGTTCTAATTTTTAGCTATGCCATTTTTATTGCTGCGTGTACATGCTTTTTTGTTGTTCTTATATTTGAATTTTACTGTTTTTATATATATCTGTTTGCTATTTTTTACTTCATATAAGCAACTTTTTTTATACATTCAGTATAGAGGTTGTGGTATTTGGATCTTCACACATATATTAGGGTGAAGCACGTATCTGTGAAAAAATGTGATTTTCATTGTAAAAGGATGAATTGACGTCTTATATTGAAGTAAAAATAAATATTATTTTTCAATTGATTTGGTGCAGATTTTCTTTAATTTAATTCACAATTTTTAGTATGGCTACGACTATATTTTCATCTTTATATAATAATAAATGGATAATAATGGATACGTATTATAAAATTCAGGGGTTATTATCAATCAAAAATATGAACAAATTTTGATAATAATACTACAAAAATGAACAATTAATTTACTCAAAAATTTCTTTTTGTCTCAAATTCATATGTGCATCACGTTCCATGAATCCAATTCTGCTTTTGCATTGCAGTTAATCGTGACTTTCTTTTGAATTGATAAGTAAAGTGAATTGAAAAATGAGTATGACACGGAAGCACGGAACACAACAGTTCATCATCATCACCTGATTCAACGATGTACTTAACATGAAACATGAAAAAATTTCATAATCGGTGATTCAGTTAGTATTTTTCTTCAATATATTAAATCAACATATGTATATCGAAACAAATTCTAGGTTTTGAAAGTTTAGACATACTGCGTGCTTTGAGCTGCCAATTCTCGAATTTGTTTTCTGTCACCAATCATCATTGCCAGAAAAATGCTTTTGAGATTTGCAAAATAGTTATTGCGTTGAATTAAAGCATTGATAACCGTTTTAAGATCGGCTTACAGGTACTTGGATGGCATTATTATGTTCAAAAGATGTCGCGTGCCATCTTTGTATGATTATTTATTTTTAATGTGAAACCCAGATGATGTCTAAACTTTGACAACAAACGTAGTCAAAGTTTTCAAATTTTCGAAAAGTGTCTCTGTTGTTAAAAAGTATCACAGTAAGACAGTCTTGTACAAGTACTATTTATCTGCACTTAAATCTTGAGCCATTTCTGAGAGCGATTCTTCTTCAAGGCGCTGTAATTCTTTAAGTGCCAATTGTTCACATGTTTTGAGAGCGTTCCCCAACGATCTTGTGTAAGACGTATGTCAGAAAGAGCACCCGTCAAGATGAAGAAACAAGTGTCTCAAAATAAGTTCGTTGATTTGGAGTAAATAAATTATCCACTGAAGTGGTCCTGTAGCCTTTCTTTAAGCAGTCTTATAATACCGCAATACTTACCAGTGTTCACTTTTGTACCGTCATCACCAATTACCATAAGTTCATGGTGATTCTTTCATGTCATGGAAACAATGTCATCATGGTGTGGGAAATGTTTTTTAAAAGGGTGCCACCCGTTTCTGCGCCGGGAATGCCCTGTCCGCTAGTCCGGAAACAGGATTCGCAGGGACCAAAACAACCGACCGAACAGGGAATTTGAAACAAATGCATACAAAGAGCCGAAAACTCGACGTCCGCTCGCCACTTCACATAAGCGAAAATTTAACTGAATCAAAATTTTATTTCTTTTAATCCATCTAACTAACCCTATCTATGTTTATTGCCTACTTACAATTCTCCCTAAGCTTATTTTAGCTTGTCGTCCGTCGTCATCCTTATTATTTTCCGCCAGAGACAAGAAGAGATCCAATGAATCTAAAGCTCCGCACCGAACTGACCGGCAATTCCACTCGTGTCGAGCCGAAGTACAATTTTTCGAGAGAACAGTACACCCAAATACACAGCACAGAACAGTTTCTCCATCTGTTTCCCCCAAACCCATTGGGCTGTATCGACGGTCAACGGACAGCCGAGTTTGCTGAACTCATTGCAGCTTTCATTCTTTAGGACTATTTTTATGCTCTTTTCGAACGCACTTCAGCGGGCGATTTAATTTCTGTGCAATTAACCACAGCTTCGCACCTAAGGGGGATATTGTGGTTGTTGCTTGTGAATGGCCTGTCATTGGGCCGACACAATGTGGCGCTGGCAATAGAGGACCGCTGTGCAGATTGGTATTAACGACGTTGCTGACCTGACTCGTGTCATCGGTGCGTTAAATTCGAATGCTTGGACGCTGACGGCGAGTTTAGCATGATTTTGCTTACGTTAGTACCAAACATATATAATCAAAAGAACTATCTCATGGAACTGATTTCGCTATTAAGCATACTTTAAATTATGCAGCTTTCGCGTGCACTATCAGCATCAAACTCTCCATAACAACCTTACTTCCTTTATATCTGTCTAGACCAATATATGTGTACATAATTCCATAATCATAGTCCAAATTGATCTACTGCCTAATTGTATAATGCAATTTCCTCACCATATATTTCATTATTGACTTACAATATAATTAATTTGTCACCTGCTTGTGTGAAGTGGCGGCCCGCGTATAACATGTTTCAAAGACAGCGCTTGCTCGGACGGTGGTTTGGGGTCTTCCGGGGGAGAACAGTCCCTCATTTTGCCCTTATGGGTTTGTGGATCGACCACGCTACGTGGCGAACGTTACAGGTTCTATTCATCCCATGTTAATAGGCCCTGAATTTGATCAGAGGTGCTGCTCAACTATCATATCCCTGAAGTACTAACCGCCTTTTTTTAATAATTTCCAATGCTTTATCTTCCATCTATGTAGAAAGTAGGTTGCTCTTAAACACTGACATCTTTCATTAACTTCTGTCTAATTTTAGTTTTTACTCTTCGTACTTTGTGTTCTTCAATGACTTCAATAAAACACTTAATGTCAAACAAAACCGACAACGCAATCGCTGCTGCTACTCTATCTAACACTGCACACTTGTCGCAAGTCATGAAAAATCGACGCATGTGGTCTTTTCCCTTTTCTTCTTTGGAACGCCTTTGTTTATGGTGTTTGTGGAATTATTTGAGCATTCACGCCTTTTTAAAAATTACGAGGAATATAAAATGGAAAACGGCTGGCTTTCAACCACTTACCAAAGACTAAAAAAGCCGAAAAGTCTTCGTACGATCATGAGATCCACCAAAACATTCATTAAGAAATTTACATTTCATTTGGAAACTTAATATTAATATTTTTCTCGCACACCATGGGCATCTATAGCTGCCTGCAAGCGTTTTGGCATTGACGCGACCAAATTTTCGAACTCTTTGGGTGTTATTCGACCCCATTTCTCAATGAGCTTATCTTTTAGCATTGTAGCACATCTAATGTCATGTTTTCTTATTTTTCGATCGAGAAGCTCCCAAACGTGCTCGATGACATTCAGGCCCAAACTTTGTGGGGTGTACTGAGCTGTCTTTCAACATAATATAGTAGCCAGTCCTTCACGATATGAGCGCTTTGCTTGGTATCATAGTCTTGTTGGAATATCCAGCTCTCACCAAGGCCCAACTTATCGTGTTGCAAGATGGTTTTGTAGAGATGTCGATCTATTACACCATCAATGAACACCAGATTTCCTACACCCGACACTGCGACAGCACTCCAAATCATCACATTGCCACCGTCATGTTTGACTGTGGGAATTAGCTGTTTCGGGTCCATTCCTGTGTTTTCTTTCTCCAAACTTTAGCTCTACCGTCAGTTCGAAATATGTTGTATTTCGATATATCGGTGAATAAAACCTTCTTTCAAAAATCAAGTCCTTTGTGTAGATGTTTTTTTCCGAATTCTCAGCGAAATTTTCGTTTTTTTCACTTATAAAGGTTTTTTTTTGCGTGATGTTCTGCTGTGGTAACCGTTATTATTTAATGTTCTATGAACTGTTCTTGGATGCACCGTGGCTCCTCCTCGTTTTGCTATGTCCTCCACCAATTTTGTGGCGTTCGCCTTTGGGTTTCGGTTCACTTATATCAAAAAAAGGAGACACCTTTGCGAACCATCTTTTTTGGTCGACCACTACGTGGCTTGTTTTCAACAGAGAACCTGCTTTTGTAGTTGCTGAATATTTTTTGAATTGTCGATTTGGTTAAATTCAATAATTTGGCTATTCCTCCGAAATATTTTCTTTCGTTTCGATGTTTTACTACCAAGTTTCGTACTTCTGATGAAATTTCCTTCCGAAAAGCCAACAAGCTTTAGTGAAAATGTACTATATGTAGCTTAACGCGAAGCGCAAACGCCAAAACTTGAGAAACGGTACTTCCCGTTATAAAACAGAACTGCATAGTAGCATACAGATTGATATACCTAGCCATATGTAGAGTTTTGGCAATGCTTTTTTAGTCATATATGAATAACTTGTATAGTTTAAATGCAGAAAAAAAAATTTCGGTTAAATATCAATTAAAATAGTTTTAAAATATAAATGCATCATAAGTTTTTTTAAAAGTGACATTGGGCTCGTCAAGTAGTGAAAAAAGGGTCGTAGGTAGACTTTTGTCGATCACTGTATATATACACAGTGGTCTTTCAATAATCCCGACACTGGTTAATTCGGACCCCG
The DNA here is from genome assembly GCA_963942545.1 of Oxycera nigricornis. Taxonomy (NCBI): domain Eukaryota; kingdom Metazoa; phylum Arthropoda; class Insecta; order Diptera; family Stratiomyidae; genus Oxycera; species Oxycera nigricornis. Next base: position 67,567,037 of record OZ012663.1, read on the forward strand.
CAGCAATCCGGACACCTCTTCATTTTATACTGCGGACTCTGTAATTCGGACATTTTCAAATGTTGTAAAATTCTCGGTAATCCGGACTAGCAAACTAAAGAATTAGAATGCATTTCGCGATTCATTCTTCAATGCATTCGGTGAATTCCCGGGTTCAGTCATTTTTGTTGACGTGTAGAATATCATTGCATAGTTGCTTTTTATATTGAAGTGGTTTCATGTGATTATTAAAGTGAAATATGGTTCGAGTAAACAAGATTACAACGCATCATTCCCTTACCTTAAGGAATAAGCTTGAAATACTGGATAAATTGAAAATTGGAGGAAGTGTGAGGCATATTGCTAAGGAGTATGGAGTAGAAAAATCGACAGTCTTGGATATTTAAAAGAATAAGGAAAAAATAGAAAGGTAGAAATATGAAAACTGCAAATATTTTCTTGTGATGAAACATCTTACTTTTTTGTTATGCAGTCAGAATTGAAAGTAGCCTATGTTCCAGGAAAACTATGACATCCGCCGAGTACGATTTGATGGGGGAGAAACTTTTTCCTGGTTTCAAAGAAAACGGTGGCAACACATTCCGATCTCCAAAATCCTTGTTTGAGCAAAGGCGAAAGAATTTTTCGACGAAATTTATGGAGGCAAGTTACATATCATACGACACCTCTTGTCTTTGCATAGTCACATATCATACGACACCTCTTGGTTTTGCATAGACAAAACATAAAAGTTCCCATAGAAAGATAGAATTCCATAGAATTGAATTGCACTTGCAACGTGACTTGATGCTTCGACTCATTTCCCGCAAGATTGCAGTTTTGGGTACTAGGTGTAAAGATAGTTGATAGATTATAATTAAGTCAGTTCTATTGTAACGGCGAAACGATACACATCTTAAAAATAAACCCCATTTGCTAAATTAAAATATTGTTTTAATTTTTTTCATCTTTGTTCGTATTGAAAAATAAAATTGGCGCAGTCGGTAGGATTACCGAATTCGGGAGTGAAATAATTAATCAGCTTGATACAAGGCGATATCTGCTGTTTTCCCCTGAAGTGTATTCTAATACTTTGTCGGTACGGTCCGTAATAAAACGAACAGTGAAACAAAAAGTGAATAATAATAAATAAATCAATATATATATCATAGTGAAAGCAAAAAGAGTGTTTCAGAGTAGAAAAACCGTGCAATAGGCTCATCATGTCCCTCACATCATTAACGATGGAAGATGTCATTGCCGAGGCGAGAGCTGTTCCCCCGTTTACCGGAAAGGACACGATAAGCCTGTCATCCTTTATCAACGAGGTGGAAACGTTGTCCGGATTTGTTACAGACAACAACTCCAAAGCCTACTTGTATAGGATATTTTGTTCCAAGCTGCAGGGTCCCACTGCCGATGCAATTAGGAAGCTGGTGGAGCCTACTTGGGACGACGTCAAAAAAAAACCTATCAAGTCATTCGGACTTCCAGAAGATTACCTGCAACTAAAAGAAAGGGCGGATAGCATTGTAAATAAGAATGTATCACACATTTATACAGAACTAAGTGACATCCTAAATAAACTTAATTTGAAATACTCGCTAAATAGTGAAAAACCTAGTGATTTTAGGCCCAACTTAAACGAAAAAAGCCTCTTAGAGAAATTTTTAAGTAAAATAAATCGAGTTGATGCTATGTTTGTTAGGACAAAGCAAATTGAAACCTTAGAAGAAGCGTATCACGCTCTTGTTCGAACGGGGATCCATGTGACCGAAACTAAAAGTAATTATCGGGAAAGGAGAATTGAACACGAAGACAGAAATTTTAATTCTCGTATCCGGGGTCATTATTTACATCAAGTGCAAAGTAATAGAACAAGATCTAATCAAAATTTTAACAACTCTCCTCATAACAATACTAATGTACAATATTTTAACAAAAATCCAAATAATAATTCGAGGTATAATAATTACAACAATAATTACGGAAATAACAATTCTGGGTATTATGCTAGGAATAATCGAAACCAATATCAAAGGTCCAACTTCGAACAAATTTCAAGGTAACAACGTAGGAACCTTCCGCGTCCTGAACCAATGGACGTTGATATCAACGTAGCTACATCAGAAAATTTTCATTCGATTCCTCGAATACCACACTTCCCATAGTGACTCTCACAATCAATAATAAATATGTCGATTGCCTTATAGATATTGGGGCAGCAACATCCATAATCGACGATACTATTTTTCCAAGTATATTCTATAAAAAATTAAGGATTCGACTCGAATTGAAAACGCTTTCAGGTAAAAACGTGATAGAAAATGAAATTATTACTCGTGTTCCAGACGAATTTAAAGTGAATGCAACAATGTCGTGGAAAATTTTAAATGTGTCTAATAAAAACTTCCAAGCCTTATTAGGTCAAAATATTTTGAAACCATTAGGCGCAAAAATTGACCTTTTAAATGAACAGCTGGAAATAAATAATAAAATAATAAAATTCAAAGGAGCGTGTCCATTTTCTAAAAATCAAATAAGTCGATTAGAAATTGTTGATGTAAACTGCACCGATCTCCTTTCTCGTCTCCATACGGATAATTTAAACAATGAAGAGCTGTGGAATCTAAAACAAATTTTAAAGAGCAGTCAGAACCTCTTCTTTAAAGAAGGGGATATGCTGACGAATGTTAATGAAGTGAAGCACGAAATTATCACAAAAGAATCGCGTCCAGTATACAGCAAAATTTATCGTTTTCCTAAAGTTAATGAACACGAAGTAAATAAACAAATTGGAGAAATGTTAGAGTAAAACATCATCCAACCCTCTAATAGCAGTTATAATAGTCCGATCTGGGTAGTCCCGAAAAAATTGGATAATAGTGGCAAACAAAATTGGAGGATAGTAGTAGACTATAGGAAGTTGAATGAGATCACCGTTAATGACAAATTCCCAATACCAATGATTGATTCCATCTTCGACAAACTAGGTCGAGCACAATATTTTACAACACTCGACCTAGCAAAAGGATTTCATCAGATCCTTGTAGATGAAAAAGATCGTGCCAAAACGGCCTTTTCAACTCCTCAGGGACATTTTGAGTTTGTCCGAATGCCATTTGGACTCAAAAATGCCCCTGCCACTTTCCAAACGATGATCAATCACGTTCTGAGAAATCATATCAATAAAACATGTGTTGTATACCTTGATGATATCTTGATCTTCTCAACATCACTCCAGGAACACGTAAATTCGATGAATAAAATCTTTGAGGACTTAAGAAAGTACAATCTTAAAATTCAAATTAATAAATGTAACTTTTTTTCGAAACAGACCGAATATTTGGGTCACATTTTGACCAATGAAGGAATAAGACCTAACCCTGGGAAGGTGGAAGTCATTAAAAATTTAAAATTGCCTAATTCTCAAAAACAAATAAAAAGTTTCCTGGGTATAACAGGACATTATAGGAAGTTCATTAGGGATTACGCGAAAGTTGCTCAACCGATGACGAGATTCCTAAAAAAGGGAAGCAAAGTTGACACAAATAATTCTTCTTATATTGAAGCGTTTCAGAAGCTTAAGAATCTCATAACGAATTACCCAACTCTCAGATACCCAGACTTTAGCAAAAAGTTTGTCTTGACAACCGATGCCTCCAATTTTGCAATTGGTGCCGTTCTTTCACAGAACGATCATCCAATTGCATTTGCTAGCCGAACTTTAAACGAGCATGAAACTCGGTATTCGGCCATCGAGAAAGAACTGTTAGCCATTGTGTGGTCTACAAAGTACTTTAGACCGTATTTATATGGCAAAAAGTTCACCATCTTAACGGATCATCAACCTCTAAAGTGGTTAAATTCTCTTAAAGAACCTAATGCAAAATTGCAACGCTGGCGTATTAGACTAAACGAATACGATTTCGAAATTGATTATGTAAAAGGTAAAAATAATAAGGTAGCCGACTTTCTGAGTCGCATCAATACTGAGAAAATTGAAATATTTGCCATCGTGCCAACCGAAAACGCGAAATTCAGAGAAATACCAGGGAAACATGTCAATGACGTGTCAGAAGAAATACTTGGCTATAAGCATAGGAGGATATTAGACAGTGATACGATAAATAAGCACGGAGATTTGATACGTAAAGCCGGTAACAAAATATTCAGACAGTATAGAAACGGCAACATCGAAAGCATTGAGTTAGAAATTGGCCAACCTGAAATAGACCCTCATTATGATCAGGCAACAATCCATAGTTGCATCGAAGACGTTAATGATCATATTCCAATTGAAAATGGAATCGTCAATAAATACACAACTCAGCTTTATTTGGTGAAGGATAAAGAAACTGAAATAAATATTAAATACAAAAAGTTCCGACAAATTTTCATTGCCGACAACGAACTTCAAAATAGTACTCTGCTTAATGATCTACTTAGAAGATTCATAAAAAGAGGAATTACAGCAATTTATTCAGAACTAGATTATTCAAAATTCAATATTTTGCAACAAAAGCTTATAGAACTATTTTCGAACGATAAAAGAATCAAGTTTTTAAAATGCAGTAAACGCGCTATTGATTTGCCCAATGAGGAAGAGGCGTTTGATACGATCAAAAAGATCCATAAGGCAAACAACCATAGAGGTATCATTAAAAACTATAGAGAGATGAAGAATTTATATTTTTATCCTAAATTGAAAGATCTAATCCACAAATTTATTAACAACTGTGAAGTATGTAACCTTGCAAAATATGATAGAAATCCAATTCAGTATAAATTCAATATTACAGAAACACCTAAAGAACCTAACGAAATAATACATGGCGACATTTTCTACTGCCATAAGCAAACATTCATCACATTTATCGATAAATTCACCAAGCATTTAGTGGCTCAGAAATTGAACGATAGGAACTCCATAACAATTGTCGAAGGTTTGAGAAACAGATTTTCTATCTTCGGAAAACCTAGGAAGATAGTTTTAGACAATGAATTAGATTCCATAAACGTAAAGGATTTCCTACGGAATGAAGGTGTCGGAATACACTTTACATCGCCTCGGTCTCACACCGGCAACTCTGACATAGAAAGAGCTCACGGGACTATTAGCGAGCACCTTCGGATCCTCGAAATAGAAAAATCCGAAATAAACCCTACCGAAAAGGTTCTCCTAGCCACCGAAATGTATAATAATACAATCCATTCCACAACACTACGGAAACCTTTCGATTTTATTAACAATAAAGTAGAAGACTTAATCGCGATAAAGGATAGAACGTTAGCTGTAAAATTAAAAAATATAGAAACTTTAAATAAGGATAGGTCTGATATGGTGTTGGAAAATAATAAGAAAACAATAGCTAAGAATCCTGAAGCAGTTAGATATAAACACAAGCCTAGGTATACCAAAATACAGACTAAAGTTATAAACAACAAACTGTTAGATAAACGCAACAAAAACGTACATATATCTAGGACTAAACGAAAATACAAATTCTTTTCAGATCGACAAAACCAGGGTAACACCCAACAAAAAACGCAGACTCACGCTGAGTCTCGCCCCTAAAAATCAAATTTCACGACTAGTATATGGACTTATTGTATCAATATTCGCGATTTCTACAACACAAGCAATGAAATCGATAGAAAATCTTGAGACAAAAGCCGGATACCAATCAATAACCCTAGGAGAAATCTCTTTAGTTGAAAGCTATAAAAATATTTTGCACATTATAGACGTTAATGAATTTAGATCTACCCTAGCCGCTATAGAATCTAGTATAAAATCAATATTTTCACATTCGTATGACCAAAATATCTTGAAGCAACTAAATATTCAAATAAAGAAAACGAAACTCTATATAGATACCCTAATTCCACACCGTCAAAAACGAGGTTTGATCAATATCGGTGGAAAAGCACTTAAATTGATTTTTGGAACAATGGACAGTAGCGATCGCGAGCAAATCGAGGAACACCTCAAATCAATCGAAAATAATAACGGACAATAATCAGCAAATAAAAATTAACACTGACTTGCAGAATAATCTTAATATACTTCGGGATCGAGTGAATCAAAACCAAAAACTTTTACAGAACTCAATTGTAAATCCAAGCGATAAGATGCGAAAAGACCTCGAGCAAATTCACTCCCTATCGATTTTGAGTGACATTCAATTACTAAATTCTGAAATCGATAAGATACAAGAGAATATTGTCTTCGCTAAATATAATATCATGAGTAGATCCATTCTTACCTCAGAAGAAATCGAAATCTACGATATTGATTTTAATAAATTCAAAGAAATCAAGTGTTCATTACTCCAGCAGGATACTAAGCTAATCCTCGTTATTTCTATCCTAAACCTTACAAAAGATTTCGCTACCAGGTTCACATTGATTACCGTTCCGAACGAAAAATTCGAAGAAATTGAGATCACTAACAAAAATGTATTAAAGTTCCGAGACGAATTTTATGTAGATAACGAAATAAAAATTGTAAAGGACTTAAAGAAAGTTGATATTTGTACGAAAAATCTGATGTTAAAAACTTATAAGCAATGTAAGAAAATCATTAATAAAATTTTTGAAATAATAGAACTCATGCCTAATGTGTTAATCATTAAAAATGCAAAAAACGCTGTTTTAACAAATAATTGTGGTATGAAGAACAAAACTTTGAATAGAAATTGTATAATGAAATTTTTAAATTGCACCCTAAAAATAAATAATGTTGAGTTTTCGAATTTTGAAAATAACTTTTTACATGAAACTATCATTCCGAATTACTCTAAAATAGATGACGTTCCTTTAGCTGCCAATTTAGACGAAATCCATTTAAAACCAAATTCAAAACATACAGAAACTAGAGAAAATACAACCAAACTATAAATCAAATTCGATCATAACATATTCAGTTTTATTGTTAATAATATTAATTATTGTAATTTTCCTAATATTGTACCTAAATAAAACAAAAATTGTAAGGATCAAAGTTTCAAGTCACAAAGCTGGAAGTAAACAACCTGACACTCAGGAGAGTGCTAATCTTAACGAAGGGGGAGTCACATATCATACGACACCTCTTGTCTTTGCATAGTCACATATCATACGACACCTCTTGGTTTTGCGTAGACAAAACATAAACGTTCCCATAGAATGATAGAATTCCATAGAATTGAATTGCACTTGCAACGTGACTTGATGCTTCGACTCATTTCCCGCAAGATTGCAGTTTTGGGTACTAGGTGTAAAGATAGTTGATAGATTAGAATTAAGTCAGTTCTATTGTAACGGCGAAACGATACACATCTTAAAAATAAACCCCATTTGCTAAATTAAAATATTGTTTTAATTTTTTTCATCTTTGTTCGTATTGAAAAATAAAATTGGCACACGTACGTTTCTTGCTAGTAAAGGTTTGCTTCATAATTTTCAAAAACGCTTTGGTGTCAGATGTCTCAAGATTTCCGGGGAGAAATTAAGCAATGACTGCAATGCTGTGGAACAATTTAAAATTAAATTTAAGGAAAGAGTGAAAGAGATGAATTTGCAGCCATGTCAAATTTATAATGCAGATGAAACCGCCTTCTTCTGGAGGAAATTACCTGAAAAGACTCTACGTTTGCTCCAATGTCACTGGAAATCATCTACTGAAACTCTTGATGATAGGCAAATTCAAAAGCCCAAGAGCGCTGAAAGGACAGTCTTTACCCGTGGAGTACGTCAGTAGCAAAAATGCTTGGATGATGCAAGTTTTGTTCAAAGAATGGTTTCATACATCATTTGTCAAGCAAGTTAGACGTTATTTAAAAAGTGAAAGGTTGCCAGAAAGAGCATTACTGTTATTGGATAATGTGATTTGCCATTCGACAAAATTCGAGATAAGAAGCGATGATGGTAAAATCTGTGTTATGTTTTTCCCTCTCAATTGTACTGCACTCATACAACCCATGGATCAAAACGCCATTCGAATTCTAAAACTAAGTTACCGCAAGAGTTTTCTTTGTCATATTTTGGCTACTCTAGATGACGATTTTATGAAGTGCATCAAACAATTCAATCTCAAAGATGTTGCAATGATTGTCGCCAACGTATGGAACTCTGTCACAGAAAGCACTTTGCGAAACTGTTGGAATAAACTTTTAGGAGTTTGCTGACTTATATTCCAACTTTATAATTAGGAATTTGAGCAAATAAACTGTTTGTACATTTAAATAAAACGATTTTGTTATATGCATAATGTACTTAAAATCTTAGTTTATGAATGTTATCGGTCATCCGGCCGATTTGGAAATTCGGACAAGCCATGGAACGTAACTGTCCGAATTAACAAAGGACCACTATATATATATATATATATATATATATATATATATATATATATATATATATATATATATATATACACACATATATAACATATTACTAGAAACACTTGACACTTGTAGCTTACTAATATTAACCCAATTTGTTAAAACCTTCAATATAACTCATTCGCATGAAGTTTATTTTTTACCTAATTCAATGACAATTGAGGGAGGTAAAGAGTTGCCCAATGCTAACTCTTTAAAGACGACAAGCCAACAAAGTCATAGAAAACCCAAAACTTGAATTAGACACAACATTTGAAACACTTTATTTTACTATAAATAGGATGGCATGCAAATCCTTTATGATCAGTTACAAAAAGCCAGTTACGTTGGTTGCAGTTTAACTCTGTTTTCCAAGGTTTTGAAAAACGTTTCAGTAACTACGAGAAAGGCTTACAGCTTCACTCTTTAAGTTAAACAAAAGATTGCAGACTTGAAGGATGGTCTGCCATATAGACCCAACGCGAGCCACCTTGAGTGTTCAAAATATTGGTTTATTAAGCACGGAAATACATTAAATCTCGAAGGATGATCCAAAATATTTCCTGGGCTAAAAACGAAGGAAGTTTCTATAGGACAACAGCATCGTCGTTTTAAACTGGCCATCAACGAGTGTCAACTTAAATATAATCGAGTACTTATGGGTAGACACATAGAATGCCATAGCAGTAACTAATTTCACAAACATCGACCAATTGCTCGAATACACAAGCAGATATGCAAAAACTTATAATGACAATGATGAATTGTCAACAAGAGGCTCTGAGGCATAAGGACCCACCGACATGCTACTGATATTTTGTTCCATTTAACTTTTTTTATTTAATATTATATATGCTTAAATAACTGAATTTTGAAATAATTTTATGTGGTTCTAATTACGTTGACGCTCGAAATCTTGGACGTTATGGTCTTGTCATCCAGGTAGCATTAGCTGACATTTAACCTTTCTGAATTGTTATTGAATCAGGTGGAAACTAGCTCATGGTAAATGAGGCATATCGAAGGATTAAAATTTCACTATTATGTGCCTTGAAAGACTATATGTTAAATCCAAATATGATGAAATTTTTCTTAGGTTTCCAAGAGTGGTTTAGAATATTTATTGTATCGTTATATGATTTGGAGAGACATTTTTTCCAACTTCGCATCGTGACCAAATAATTTATGCTTATGGGCTAATTCAATTCCTCAAATAAGACAATATTTTGGACTTGTAGTGGAAACCTGAGACACGAAAAATTCAATACTCTAATATTTTGAACACGAATACCGCTGTCAACAATATTATCAATCCATTTTGATGTTCTTTCAGATATAAGTTCTACTGACCACATAGCGGTAATGATGTTTCATTTGAAACATTGAATAGCACCGTTATTTATATAAATTCAAGCACGTATAATGACTCAATGTCTTGGTTGTGGGTATTCTAATTTGGTCCTCTAAATAATTTAAAATTATTAGCATTCAATTCACAGTGAGTAATTTTTATGAGAGGCCATCTATTGTCTTCATCCTGGAACTCTTTCAATTTCTGTTTAAGTTGGTTAGTTATATTATCGAAAGATAACTCCAATTCACTTCTCTGTAATATTGCTTCAAATTTAGTATGGAACGACATTATGCTCTACTGTCATCATCATCTAGCTTGGCATCACAGTGAATACAATAAACATCTTTATCAATCGGTTTGACGAACTCGAATTATAGCGTTGACACACTGACCCATCATCAGTACGAAAACCGTCATCAGCACGAAACTGCAAATGACGGGGTGACACACATGTTTTCGTCATTGGTGCTGTCATTATCATTCGATCGTTGGTGTCGTTTCGATGACAAACGGCAATTGTCCGCGATGGCACGTCAGATTTGGTTCGAAGCTGATATAAATAATGTCAAATTCTATTCACGGCAGATGGTTTCTCATTATTCTACCCAAACATAGATGGCAGTTTTTCGTACTTATCGAGATAAGTATGGTCTTTTTTCGTGCTTATCTCACTGTCATTATGATGGGGTTTTTTGTGATGATGATGGTTTTCGTACTGATGATGGGTCAGTGTGTCAACGCTATTAATGTTTCATCATGCAAATCACGAAACATTAGTTTATAGATATATTTTGGTATGTAATATGAACAGCGCACATACGAGCTCTGGCAATGAACCGGCCAGTATATAAATAAATAGCTATCACCGGATGCTAAATGATGAGCAACATATTATTTGTCCCGTAGAACTGCGGGTCACACTTGATAGTGTACTTTTATATGGTCAATTAGCTACTGTGCTTACACACAATGTGCCTGACGTCATCATCCCTTTCCATAAACTCAGCGAAAAGCACATTGTTGAACTTTAATGTCACGCGTTCGTTCAATGCCTTTATCAGATATGTCATTAACCTTACTGGGCTTAAAAAGGTTTTCATTTTTGTTTTCTAAGATTAACATTTCAATGTGCTTGTTCGAACAGCTTTTAATCCATTTGAAATACTCATCAATAGACTCTGCGGAATTTTGCTTATCTAGATTGGTTTGCAAATGAATTATCAAGCAAACACTTTTAATTCAGTTTCACGAAATTCACAAAACATTATGATTAAACCTTTGGAATAAAATTCACTACGTGTTAATTAACTCAAAGCAGCAGAGTTATTTATTCTTCTAGTATATTTTACAGTCTCGTTTCTATAAGAAAGAAATCCTTATTACATAAATTTATATTTTCTAACACTGTACCAAATTTTCTCACACTTTTCAAAACATGAAAACAATGGAAAACCACAATTGTCACATAAACTTGAAACAAGCGAGTAAATCCCAATTCCAAATCTTCTATTCATTTCGTTTTTCTACAATATCCAGCATTATAGGCCGACAACGTCGATTGAAATATATGCTGAATTCGAATGCATAGATTTCCTTTAAACCAAAACCACAGCTGTATAAAATATCGATATATCAAGCACTTAATCGTTTAAAACATCTCCCTACCAAACATATCTACCTTATTAAATAAAGCCCAAACGCCATTATTATCACTAACCAGCGCCGCCAAACATATCCTCATTTCTCTACATATCTCAAATGCCAACCTATCACTCACCGTTCCCAGCTAATGCTAGCTATTTTCACGCTTTTACCACCGTTTACTTACGTTTACAGTCCAAATTATTAGGATAATTTTGATTCTCGGAAATCCAGACATTATTTTTGCACACAATTTTCAAAGTATTTTTTCCATTTTGAAATGCGTATCCACGTATGCATGTTATTTCACATATGTTATTAGTGCACCTTACATGTGAATTATGAAAATTTGGACGCTGTTCGCATTGGTTTGATATATCGAAATCATCATTCAGAAGCTCAGGTAACCTTTGAAAATCAACGAAAATTTAATAAAATGAAGTCAAAGTTTGCAACATTATTATTACTCACCCATCTTGAATGGTGTAGATGGATTCTTCCGGGTTTGTTTTTTCGCTGTTAAAGAAAAAAATATGGAAAGCAAAGTTAAATAAGAAACAAACCGTTTTATGCTTGTTTTTAGACGATGTAAGAAGCTGATGCAAAAGAAGCTGATGCATAAGAATCTAGTGAACACCAAACCTTTAAGTTACAATCTAAGTATTTGTTCTTTTGATCAAATCATAATCGATATTTGATTGAATTGATAATTATCTCCTAAAAATTTGTGGTTTCATTCAGAAAACTTATTATATTATTTTGCTTATCTTACAAACGCTACCAGTTAATCAAAAGGGGACTCAAATATTTCATTAAAGTTTTTATCAGACACAAAATTGGACAGTTTATTTGAATTTCGCACTATTACAATTTGAAAGTTTAGTTGAATGTACTGAAAGCTGAAAAATCATGCAGAAGAATCCAATGCACTCAGTGACTGTAATTCAGTTTTGAATAAAGAGGGCAGCCTTTACCTTTGTAGGTCATTACATTTATGGTTTGAAATATCATCGCGTGTCAGTCCTGTAGGTTAACTATAGCAATCTGTAAAAGTTCTTGTAAGCATTGTACTGAAACGCAATTTTTGTAACTAATACAAAGACTTCCGAAAATTTATGTTGAACTGTGTTTTACAGATTCGCCTAAAATAATTATTAGATAAGATAAGATCACCTTAAAATATAGGTATTAGACCGCGACACTCCCGGGTCTCGACAAAATCATCTTTAAAATTTTTAGCGTCTTTTATCAATTATAAAGTTTTTACATCTATCAGAACCAGTGCAGTCTAGGAAGTAACGCGTCTTACCCGTGATCTTAAGGACGTGCGTTTAGTTCACAAAAAGCGATTGTTTCTAAGTTGTGAATATTATTAGTTTTAAGGTAAATCAACAATGTGCGAAGTTAACTTATCGTTCATTTATATTGATGAATTGAATTTTAAACTTAGTTTGGAACAGTTGGGTAATCAAAAGTTTTTGTATTATGCTATGCAACGGTCCTGGTATCTACCATACGCCACAATTACTCGACGCCATCGCATTTATAGCTGGTCACGGTTAGCTTTACCTTGGTTAATTGCTTTTTGCCGAATTTCTAACGCGATGGATGAAGACGTAAGGTTGTCTCTAGAAATAAAAGATGATCTTTTTTTTAACTCAACCGTCCCAAATTGGGTTTTAAATAACAATATAAATGAACAAAAAATTGGCTGATTTCTGGAGGACCATGTATTTGTAGTTGCACATTGCTCATTTATCATAAAACAAATAAAATTCACATTTTTTTGAAAATTAAAATACGCCGATGGAATATTGAACACACGCCTCTATGATCGTGAAATAGACGCGCTGCTATTTACACCGCACTACTTCTGACTAAAATCAAAATTAAGTTAAGAGATGCTTAAAACTTTAATAGTGGTTTTTATAGAAATCTTGTACGGACTAATATTTTTGGAATTGTCTATCCTTCGCGTCTCATACTTATATGCCAATTTCATCTATATCTGAGAAGAGTAGGTCATGCCTTTTCCTTGTTTATGAGAATAAAAACTGAAATTAATTATTAGAACTTCATTCCACTTTGAATCGTTTAATTTGCATTATATACCAACAATTCTTTTTTCTGGGACATGCCTCCTTCATATGTCAATTATAATGTTTTTACTTTCTAAATCAGTCGCAGCGACATATTTTTGCCTTTTTGTTTCATATTTGAATCTCCTTTTGTTCTATTCTAATAATTATTGTATGTGTTTCGTAAATATTTATAATACCTACTTTAATGAGAATCTCCAGAATTTATTATTGCATTTCCACTTATATTTTCATATTACATGTTTTTGTAGTTATGCGTTTATTTGATAATCGTCTGCATCGGACTAAGAACATCTTTGACTTTATTATCACTTTGTGTCACATTGTAGTTTACTATTTATATGGATAAGCCATATTAAAGGCCATCAAATTTTACTTCAATAAACAAGGTCTGAATAATTTGTTGCCAAACTATGGATAAAAGTTCCTTCATTATAGGTGAGTAATTTCTCTCGTGCTCTCTTCTCTCGAAAGTGAGGTAGGATGTTCATTTGGGATAAAATTGCGCATAATCCTTTTTTAGAATGTCAGTTGTAAGAACGAATTTCTGGTTAAAATCAGGATGGTGGAGTATTTGATGGCACATAATTATCTTTATCAATTTCAAAAGCCTGCATTGTAGATAGGATCTTCAGTAATGGAATTTTTTTTGTAAAAGTTCTATGACCAACTCAGTGTAGTCATCATCTCTTCTATTGCCTAAACATCCATGTGAAAATCTCTTAGAAGCCTCCCAAGCTTCCTTTTATTTATTTTTCAAAATTAAGTAGAAGGCAGATCACTTTACAAGTTGACGTATTTATGGCCCGACAAAGATGTCTTCCTTGATTTTCGTTTAACTTTTTGTTGAAAATGTTTCTCTCAAGTACTTAAAAGCCTGACTTTCTTGGTTGATGCCTATGAAAAAATTCTCCAGTAAACCCAGATTGATATGTAGGGGTTGAAAAAAACATCCTATTCCACATATTTGATTGCGTCAAGGAGCGCTGGCATGTTTGCACAGATCTTCTTCATGTGACCTGCATGACCAATAGGATTAGAGGGAAGACGATAGCCGTTGTGAAGCAATACAGCTTTCAAACTTATCTTGGAGAGTCTATGAAAAGCCTACGTTATGTGGAATCATTCACTTAATTCAAACTTCTCATCAAACCATTAATCTCACACCCAGAACCAAATTATTTTTCTAATCAAAAAAAAGAAAAGGCGGTATCTGTATGAGTATCTAAAATTTTGAAAAGAAAACAACCGATTTTAAATTTAATAACAAAAGTGCCAAAGTTGGAGGGTTTGTTAAATTGATTTTTTCCCTAATGTGTACTAAAAGCAATCAAAGTTTATAAAAATCAAATACTGCAAACAGTTTTTGTGAAAATTTAGTAAAAGATTTATATTGATTACAAAATTAAATTAAAATAAAAACAGTATTACTAGTCAGTTTGAATAACTGATTGAACCTAATAATATTACCCAATTTGTCTTATTCTCATGGCATGGCTGTAATATCAATCTTAAGGTACTAATATGTCCATTAATTTTTAACATTTGCGTGTGGTCATTTTTGTTTTAATGGAGAAACTGCTTAAAAAGAACAAAATATATTATTTACATCAATTTAAATATAGTTTTCATGATTACAAAACAAATTCATACGTTAAATTTTGTAACGAATAACGGTTTAAACGATTAATATTACATATTGTCACGCTCTTTAACAAAGTCGTTGCAGTTTTGATCAATGTATAAATATCTTTATTTGTATAATTTTTCATACCTTCAATAAACATTTTTTTTGAATGGAAAGGAAAAACCTGGAAGAAATGCAATTATTTTTGGGAAAAAAATTATTTTATAATTTGCCAATGTGCACTACCGCCAATCATTGCTTTTCAAAAGCAGATGATTTAAGTTCTCATCAAATAGAACATCAAAAATTTTAAAGGTTCGTCAGATTTTAGTTACTTCTTCTTTTTTCTAACGTTAGATTATATTTGTTTTACAGATAATCAAACATTAAACTTTCACTGTATATTGCTTTAACTTTCATAATCAACTTCATCATAAGAAATGAATATTAGTGTCTCTAAGATAAAAAGTGAAATAGTACAGAAATAATGAAATTCAACATTTTGTGAAATCAGATGCTTTAAAAAGATCTTGGTTTTGGTAGTTTAGTTCTTATTTTTATAAAGTTTCGTAAGATTTCAGTTATCTTTCTCCATCCTGTGTAATATTTTAGGCTTTTTTAAGACCTTCAATCCATCTGTAATGGTAGCTGTAAAAAATGTTATTTTGAAATTATGTCCTTTTTGCTTTTGCAAACTACCAGGCATAGATAAACATCCGAAAAAGTCTCCAAATTTTGGAAAGTTATTTCTGTGAATATTCAATCTGTCCTAATCGACCAAAAACCTTACGTAATCAATGGACCCTCCCGTAGACGATATGATTCATATTAACTCATTCCTGTTACTGCTATGAAAACCTCTCATTGTTATTACTTGAAGTAGTATTACTTTCAAAATTATTATTGTATTTAATGTAGTTGATGTTTACGTAGATATTACTGAGAAGTTGACCGTGTGGACCTCAAGGGCGCACCTCACGGCTTGTTTTAGAAAGTACGTCATGTCAATTGTCGATGCTGATAAAGTAGGAACTATTTAGGACTTGAAAGCGAATATTCGACGCGTTGCTTGTAAAATAAGACCGGCTATGCTAAAAAAAAGTTATTTTGAAACACTAAATGCCATAAAGTTTTCAAGCTGATAAAGTCCAAAAATTGACTATCTAAATAGTTTATCTGTGTTTGATTTATTAACTTCCCAGTGAGAAGTTATTGTAATGGGGTTGATTTTGCGAATCCAAAATTTTGACATATCTCCACGTTTTAAGGTCTCTACAATCCAAAGCCATCGTTTTTAGAGAGATGTGTGTATGAAAGTATGTGTGTATGTGTCCCTTCGGAATTATTTTCCATCTATTTTATCTCAAGAAGCAAAGATCGCAATGACGTGTGACTAGTTTCATTCCACGCGTTACTACGGAACTTAAAACTGAATGACTTTTTAGCCAAATCGGTGAAGCCATTTTTTATTGAGAATGAAAAAAACTGAAAAGAGTTAAAAATTACTTGATTTTGAAACTGTTGAAACGCACTATTAATTCGTGTGGATTTCAAATATCGTCATAGTCATAATATTATTACTGTGCGTTTTAGCCAAATTTTGATCAAAGTTCTAAAAAATGTTATTTAAAAAAATCAAAATTAATTTATAAAATTCCAAACTTATATTGTCAGGTTTGCAAAAATGGGAGTAGTGACGCTAATGCATTTAATTAAATATTGTTGCAAATAATTCAATATTGTCAATAACAATAAAATATTATAAGTTGTTTTTTGGTATTGTAAATATAAAGTCAATTATAATTATTCAGGAACGATCAAACATTCTTAATAACGAATGATTATTAATAATAATAATCAAATACACTCAATAATGGTTGTGGATTCCGGGGCCGAAACGCAGGACAAGAAGAGGAGGACGATGAGGACAAGAAGGTTAACGAGGAGGAGGCCAAGGAGAAGGACAAGAAAGCTTTAGTAGAGGACGACCAGATGGTGGAGGCGTCTTCCTCTACCAAAGCTTTTATGGCTAGATAAAAAAAAAGCATTTGACCCGATAGGTGTGCAGAGGCGTCAAAGGAAGGATTCGACTTTATTACGCCTCTGCACCCCTATCGGGTCTAAGGCTCGTGGAACTCCTTGCATTCCCATATATTTTACTCTGTTTATCACAATCCTTCCTTTGACGCCTCTGCACCCCTATCGGGTCTAAGGCTCGTGGAACTCCTTGCATTCCCATACATTATACTGTGTTTATCACAATCCTTCCTTTGACGCCTCTGCACTCCTATCGGGTGTAAGGCTCGTGGAACTCCTTACATTCACACACATTATACCGTATTTATCACTCTAAGGCTCTTGGAATTATTTACATTCACTTTGTACTGTACTTATCACGCTAAGATATAAATAAAACTCATAATATTAAATTCTCGTCTTCTATTTTACTGCCTGAACCTTCGAAAGAAAAGTACCAGAATATTAATCTGCTACACCACGTAAATAAGTCTTTGGAGCCTGTCTCCTCTTTGGTTGATTCAGTCCGACATCCAACCCAGTAAAAGCTTTACATCCTAGGTAGGTAGGTTGAAGGGTGCTAAGCCGCACGGCTTCCGCTTCACTTAGGCCCCGTTGGCCCATTGTGCCCTGAAGACATGGAAAAACTACCATATTACTCCATGAACCACCCCGATTCCTTGAGGAAATCCAGGAACTGGTCCATTCTCATAACACTAAGCTCACTTAGCTTCACGAAAAAGAAAGCACCAAAGTGTTTTTTCCTATTATTCGCTAGAGCCGGACAACTGCAGAGAAGATGCTCTACAGATTCTGTCTCCTCTTCATCACCGCAGCTTCGACACAGGTCGTTCGCTGGGAGCCCGATTCTTCTTGCATGTTCACCGAAAGCCACATGACCCGTCAGTATACCCACAAGGTTTCTTATTGCACCTCTGTCTAGGGATAACAAGCCCAGAGTGCGCTTTTTGTTATAATTTGGCCACATCTGTCTAGCGGTACAGCATGTGCCTAAATTTCTCCAGCGCCTCAATGCTAGCTCGTAGGCTGATACCTTTATATCCTGCCTAAGAACTTTCATTGAGACCCCTACCCCCACTTTCTCATGCAGGTGCGCCTCACGGGATCCCTCCCTAGCGAGCTGATCCGCTTTTACATTTCCGTGCACTTCGCTGTGCCCAAGAACCCAACACAGTTTTAAACTGTTCTTTTGAAAGATCCTCCCCAGTTCCGACCTGCAGGTTTCAACTAATTTGGAGGACACTTAGACTGATTCTAGCATCCTTATGGCTGCTTTGCTGTCCACAAAGAAAGTGATGTCTTTATCTTATCTTTTTCTTACATCCTAAGATTATACGACTAACTTTAACTTATTTCCTATCGTATTTTTATTTAAATTATGATTATATTCGTTATTATCTTCCCAGTATATGGAAAGTTCTCGTAATCGTATATTTTAAGTGTTTTTAGAAAGGAGGATGTGTGTGCATGTACGTCCATATATACGAACGTGAGTTATACCATTCAATACTTCTCAACAAAATATTCATTGGAAAACCAGATAGAAGTGTGAACATCTGGTCACCAAATGTATTAGAGATAAGTAAGATATGAATCAATAGAGTTATTTAAGAAGTGTGAACATTTGGCCACCACATGTTTTAGAGATAAGTAAGAGATGAAGCAATAAAGTTAGATTGGGAAGGATCATGCGGCACTTGGTGGTGCAACGTGATGCGGACAAGATCTGTTTGTACAAAAATAATTGTTTTAACTGGCGCAGTCGAAAATTCTTCGCGTATAGTTTGATCTTTGAAGGAGCAATGCTATACGGACGAAACGAAAACACAAACCAAAAGTAAGTAAACGATAAAAATAAAATACACAGTGAAGTAAGTGAAATCGGTTTACGGCATTTATAAAATAAAATCAGTGATATAAGACAGAAAAAAAGCGAAGTGCGAAAAATGTCTTTTGATATCGCGAACAACATGAGCCGTTTGAGTCTAAGAAGGGCTTCGGCGGAAGAAGTTACCATTGCCAATAATCCACTCGCGCGAGATTTGCCACAATCAGCAGAACAGAACCTAAGACCAATTCAGCCACAAGAATGGCGAATGTCGTATGAGGAGGTTTACAAGGTCGCTATACGAATTCCGGAGTTCGATGGGAACAGCGAAAGATACATCGTTCACAGCTGGACGGAGCAGGCTAGTCGAATTCTTTTGAAGATCGTAAACTTCGATAAAATCGAAAAGGAGCAGATATATCAAGTCATATTAGATAAAATTGTAGGTTGCGCAACAAAAGTGCTAAGAAAATCAAGCAGTGCTAGACACTGGGAGGAAATAATAGAGCTCCTGCACATAAACTTTGGTGTATCAGAAACCTACGCTGAATTACTAAGCCAAGCGGCAACATTAAAATTGCGGGACGCAAGTGGTCTTGACGAATATTACGAAAAGATGAACGAAATAGTTGACAAAATGAATATTAGGTCAGCCAGGGAAAATGGAACCGTATTCACTCCAGCTATCAATGAAAGAATAGTACTGGACTATCTGAAATCGCAGTTATTGCCAGGGCATCGCGCCTTAATCACAAACGATATACACCAGCTAAGCCAAGCATATTTCATGTTAAAAAAACAACCAGAGTTTAAAAATAACTAAAAGGAGTATAAGCAAACTGTAGACTTTACCCGTAAAAAGGAGCAGAGATATTCTTCAAGAGAAAATTCAACCAACAGTCGATATAATGAAAACAATTATGTACAGCTAGCAAGACTTGAGGTCATGAATAATAGACATCAAGAACATAAGCCAATTGAAGGATTCGCAAGGAAAACCCCAAGATATTACGACCAAAGAAGATACGAACCCCCAAAATATCCAAATCAACCAAAAAGCTATGATTATCAAAGACGGGATAATTATTTTAATCCGAAAAACCATGGAACTCAGATATCGCAGAAAGACGCAACAATGATTTCAAGAATGGATGTTAACTGGAATGAATCAGAACACGAAATACAGCAGTTGCGTAGCGAAATAAACCAAATCAGAAAAGAACTACGGCAAGCAAATTTTCGACTATCAGCCTCGGAGCAGCAGGAGAGACCGTAGCCAGCAAACTACCGCTGATAACAACCAACATAAATGGACACCAAGCAAAAATATTAATAGATACTGGTGCGACGACAACCCTAATTGAAGAAGGATTTCCTGGAATAAAGCACATATATGAAATCACACCTCGCATATTAAATACAGTCACTAGTTCAACAAAATGTAACAAAGCCACAAAAGTAACAATACCCCAGTTAACAAATAAATATATCGAATGCGTTTTAATACCAAATAAAAATAATAACTTTAACATATTAATTGGAATGGACATTTTAGAAGAATTTGATATAATAATTAAACCTAATATTGGAATAATCGTGAACAGAACTCTTATACCATAAGGAAATATATAATCCTGAGTATATAAACTTCATCCAATCATTGGAAAATGGAGCAGTGAAGCACCTATACCGTGGACTAAATGCGTAAGAATCAAATAAAATTAACCGTATTCTGGAAGAATTCCAAGATATTTGTTTCAAAGAAGGTGATTTACTGACAGCCACAACGCAAATTAAACACACAATACGTACTACAACGGAGACACCGATTCACACGAAAGTCTACAAAATCGCAAGCATTTACGAAAAAGAACTTACAAGGCAAATCAAAGAAATGCTTGAACAAGATATTATTGTAAAGTGCAATTCTCCATACAACGCACCGCTATGGGTGATTCCTAAAAAGCCAGGCCCTGACGGAAAAGCAAAGTGTCGAATTGTGGTCGATTTCAGAAAATTAAATTTGCTTACGATTCCGGATAGACACCCAATACCAAATCAGGAGATGAATCTTGCAAAACTCGGAAATTGTTCATATTTCACGACACTTGACCTTGCAAAAGGATTCCACCAGATCGAGATAGACGAGAAGGATCAACACAAAACAGGTTTTTCTACACAATTTGGACAATATCATTTCAAGCGGATGCCGTTTGGACTAAACAATGCACCGGCAACGTTCCAGCGAATGATTAATAACGTCTTGCAAGGACTGATAGGAGAAATATGTGTTGTGTACCTAGATGATGTACTAATATTCGGGTCATCATTGCAAGAGATTGAGGACAATACGAGAAAAGTTTTGCAGAAACATCGTGAACACAACCTAAAAATACAGATTGAAAAATGTAATTTTTTCGCACATGAAACGACGTACCTCGGACATATTATTACGGAACATGGAATAAAACCTGATCCCCAATATTTGGAAAAAATTAAGAACCTGAGGCTACCAACAAACGTTGATGAGATACACTCCTTCTCAGGCGTAACTGGTTATTATAGGAAGTTTATTCGTAATTACGCAAAAATTGCCATACCATTTACTAACGCCCTTAAAGTAAATGCTGTAATCGATTTGCAAAAACCAGAATATATACAGGCATTCAATAAGTTGAAAACCATTCTAACAGAAGACATTGTATTAAAGTGTCCCGACTAAAATAAAACATTTGAATTAACTAAGGATGCATCACACTATGCCATTGGAGCAGTGTTGAGTCAAAAATGCAAACCTATTGGATATGTAACCAGAACCCTAAACAAAGCAGAAATCAATTATTCTACGATAGAAAAGGAGCTGTTAGCCATTGTTTGGGCTTGCAAACAATTCAGGCATCATATCTATGGAAGACAAATTTCTATACTTAGCGATCATAAGCCACTTATTTGGCTTGACCACCATAAAGACAGTCATTCTAGATTATTTCAGTGGAAATCACAACTCAGCGAATACAATTATACCATCACCTATAAGACCCTTCAGAAAATAAATTTGCACACTATTTGAGCCGATTGAAAGAAGAATCTGTGAACTTTGTCGAGGAGTCAGTTCAGTCAACAAAAGGAACAAGGCATACATCGCAAGAAACAACATCTCCATACATATATACTACTAATGGTCCAGTTAATATCTATAAAGTGCACATTATAATTACAAAAACCGAGCCAAAGAAAACATCATATGAGCTAAATGGAAAGAAAATATTATCAATTAAGGAATCTTTACTTAACGATGAGTCTTATGTAGTTCAGTTTATAATGGATCATATATTACCAGTTCAAAGAATTGGTATATACAGCAAATCAAACGATTAGCATATGTATAATAAATTACGAGAGGTAATTAGAAAGGTGTTTAATGCAAATGACATTAGTAAATTCATTAAATGTGGACAACGATTATAAGACATAAAAAATGATAACGAATGCAAGCAAATATGTAGTGAGCAATTTACATAAAGATTCGATACATAAAGGAGTCTGGGAGAATTACGAACGCTTTAAACGAAAGTATTATTTCAGCAATGCAGAACGAATAATTGAAGATGTGATTAATAATTGTCACACATGCAATGCAAACAAGTATGATAGAGTCGCGACAAAGTATAAATTCGAAAAATTGACGATTCCTGACAAACCATTCGAAGAATACGCAGTTGACATATTTTTCATCGAAACGATTCCCTACTTAACAGTTTTGGATCGATTTTCAAAAATTTTGGGTGCTATCCCAGTCCCGGACCAAAATTCGAGCACATTACTCACGCACTTGAAATTGTTGTTTGCATCAATGAAAAAACCAAAAACAATGGTTATGGAAACTGATTTTGACAGTAAACCAATACGAACATATTGTCAAGAAAATAAAATTAAGATGCATTTCACCATTCCAAACAACCACAATGGAATTTCAAATCTCAACGCAGCTCATAGAACGATTAGTGAAACTATTCGCATTCTAGGATTCGAGAAATACTCTATCGATACGACAGAGTTTATAGCGAAAGCTACGGACACTTATAATAATACAATACATCGCAGTCATAAAGAGACCCCATTACCGTAGTAAACGATAATGTCGATGTGCACATGATTAGCAAAAGGCTGAATGACTATAAAACAATGAGTAATAATAATGCAAATAGATACAGAAAATAAAAACCAAATTAGACAGGGAAACAATATGTGCTTAATAAACCAGGAAGAGTTCATAGAGATAAGCGCAAAACAGATCGATATATACTCAGAAATATTGACAATAATCTAGTAGCTCGAGAGACGGGAGATAAAATACACCACCGTTTCATAAAACCTTACAGGAAGTATACCAAGGAACCGGAGGAACTAACAGTGCCAGGACGACTACGACGCAGGCTACATTTCAGCATACCAGAAGAAATAAAAGAGATAGCAACGAGGACGTTGAACACACTTAGGAGGCGGAGGGATCAAACCGCATATTCACAATTCCTTGATTGGGTTAATAATGAAATAAGAAAAATACCGAATATTCAAGATGCAGTTGCAGAGTTTAATAATAATTATAAATATTATTTGCATACCAAAAAAAATAACAGCATTTTAAATCGCGAAAGTTAATACTAAAACGAATTATCACTAATAAATGAGAAAAATTAATCAATAATTTGGAACTATTCACAAGAACACTACATCTGAACTATTAGCATGAATAGTAAAGATGATTTAGCAGCACAAATGTCGATACTGTAATGATGCGAAATATGAGCAATGAACGATCTGTAATTGGGAGTCGGACTAAACTCCAAACATCCATTTGAAGCTATAAACTCGTGAGATATTTATCCAACTTGGAGCATCATGTCTTGAATCTAGGAGCAGACATAGCGTATGTGGGATAAATTGGCGAAAATACTTGGCATAATAATAACGTAACCTAAAGAGGATGAAGCCATCAAATTAAATAGTAATGTGTATCGGTATAACATTGAGAAACTTTATGGATGTATATATATTACAGTATTTTGTAAGCATATATTACAGTAAATAGTAACACAATTAAATAATCATGCAATGAACATGAAAATATGTATAAAAATTTAAAAGTGTAAGATAGCCTTATAATATATTCAACTTTCATGTAAATTAAAAAGTCAATCATTAATAATGGCACCAAAATTCATGTAAAATATATATATATATAATAACAAAATTTGGAGACCAAATTTAAACTCAGGAGGGTCGAGTTATACCATTCAATACTTCTCAACAACATATTCATTGGAAAACCAGATAGAAGTGTGAACATCTGGTCACCAAATGTATTAGAGATAAGTAAGATATGAATCAATAGAGTTATTTAAGAAGTGTGAACATTTGGCAACCACATGTTTTAGAGATAAGTAAGAGATGAAGCAATAAAGTTAGATTGGGAAGGATCATGCGGCACTTGGTGGTGCAACGTGATGCGGACAAGATCTGTTTGTACAAAAATAATTGTTTTAACTCGTGCGTTCGTGGAAAGTTTTTTTTACGAGAATAACTCACGTAAACAACGTGATATCGACTTTAATGAGGTGTCAATCGAAGCGTCCTTGCAATCTTAAGAGCTGATTAGTTTTTGGAACATTTCGGTCTGGGGGTTTGTTGTTTTGCCCCCTTTAAGGTCATTTCTGTCATGTGCTTACTCTCGCGAACCAAACATAAGATTTGCATTGTTAAGGTATCAATCGACGCGTTTAACACTTGCGTTATTCCCTCAAATTTTTCAAAATACTGATCGCGCTGTTTTTTAATTTAAGAAAAAAAATCCATTTTTTAACAATAAAGCTTCAACTTGGTTTGCTTAACACAGTAATCATTGTTTATAAAATTTATAAACTCCAAACAGTTTTTGTAAAAAAGCAGCAAAAGTTTTTTCATGATTACAAAATAAGTTAAATAAAAAATAAAAAAACATTGCAAGTCATCATGATTTTCGAAAATCATGATGATTTTCGAAGAAATTTTTTTCATTCACTACATCTCAGGAATCAGATATAATATTTGCATCATGTACGTGTCAATCGACCTGTAATAACATATATAACATGGGATGCTTTCAACTTTGTAAAAAAATCGTTAAAGCCGTTTTTTAGTTTAATAAAAAAATGCAAAAAATTAGGGTTTTTTCATAAAAAATGAATTCTTAACATGATTTACACAACACAGTAATAAATGTTTATATAATTTATGCATCCTCATCAATTTTTCAAGAGCAACCAGCGAAAACTTTTCCTTTGATTACAAAAAAAATAATTAAAAATAAAAATTCATTCAAAGTCACCATGTAAAAAGTATTCTTTTGAATGATAATACCTGACTACTCTTATTTTAAAGACATTGTGGTTAAGCGAATCAATGTTTATTAATATTTGCAAAGTTTAAAGGGAATTTGAACAGTTTTTACAGTACCATGTTTTAGTTTTAATATAAAAACTGCTTAAATTTTGGAAAACAAAACAAAAATTGATCAAATTTGCATTTGTGGTAAAGAAGGCTTTGGATGGTAAAATATTTTGTGATCATAACTTTGCAAGATCATATGCCTTAAAAAGTTTTCAATAAATGGAAATTGCAATTTTTAGTAGTTTTGGTCTTCAGTGTTCGTAAGATTTTAATGACTTCCTCTATCACCATTCGTAAGGCTATTTAATTTTTACATGCAATTAAACCGATTTTTGACTGCACATTCAATGTTTTGCCATCTTTAAAGCATGTCTACGGATGGCTTACATTCCACAGCGGTAGAAAGCAGCTAAAATCATCTTCATACCCAAAGTGGGCCAGGCATACCACACTTCACCAAAGGATTTGAAACCTATCAGCCTCACCTCTTTTATGCTGAAACTCAGAAACGGCTGATAGGGATTCATTTGAGAGCTGCATTGCGCAGCACGCATACACGAAAGGGAGATCGGTTGAAACAGCTCGCTCACCAGCTACATCAAGAGATTACTAAGTCATGAAGAATACACACAGGCAATTTTTCTAGACGTCAAAGGTGCATTCAACAGCGTCAGCCATAAGGCTTTTGAGAAGGCACTCAGAAAAAACAATGTGGATGATAACCTGATTAGGTTTATCGTGGAACTGATAAGCAACAGGAGGATCAACTTCACAATAGTAATCAGTATCTTAAAAAGGCGGACGTGCAGAGGCACCCAACAAGGTGGGGTGCTATCACCCCTCGTATAGAACTTAGTGGTGGGCAATTTCTTGTCAGAAAAAAAGCGACTGGACCCTTAACCATTTTACGGCGGAGTGGTCCAATGCTAGAGATAAAAGGCCTTGCTTCTCCGATTCCCTGCTGTTACCATGGTTTCAAGTCACTCTTACTGAGCGAGAATGATTGGGTCGTAGAAGAAAGTAAGATACAGGAATCGGTCGACATCTACCCTGATGGATCAAAAATGGAGTTAAAAGTTGGTTGTAGTGCTTGTTCAGAACAGCTAGGCTTGAAACTTACCTTCCGGCTCTCGGACAACTGGAACCTCTTCAGGCAGAGGTAATTGACTCAGACCAGAAGAAGAAACCAGAAAATTTCTTTTGGAAATCTAAACAAAAATATTGTCTTCTGACAAGAAAAACCGATCCAACATTTGCTGTGACAATGTCCAGTACTTTTCAGAAGACGCATGCAAATATTAGTCTCACCTTCGCTGGATAGCCTCATGAAAGAAGCTAATTTAAACATTAGATGCATTGCCAGCTTCATACGAGAATCCAAATGATCCTCACAATCATGTAGCTAGGATCTAGTACTGACCTGGTCTTCTTGCGGGATCACAATGGGCCTGTTGTGGTCTAAGCGAGTCACTTCTGTGGTGGGTTGCCACTACAACCAACCATTTATGTTAAAATACAAACTATTAGTGGCATTTTGAGAATATCTGCAGAGGCTATTATTCCAGGATTTTTTAATTTGCCTATGTTACAAAACTTTGAATTTGCTTACAGCAAAAACCCTTGAAATTTTAAAAGTATCCTATCATTAAATTTTTATAGATTACTTTGCGATGGCATTTTGCAATCAAAAGATTGCGAAATAAACGACAAAATTAAGACTATACAAGTGGATGTAAAAACGTTTGAATGTACTTTGACAAAATCAAAAAGTTACTGACTATAAAAATAGAACAAATATGAAAAAATGTACGTAAATAACATCAATGATACCCGAAAAATCGAGCAAGGTTTCCGAATAACTAATATCAAAAAAAGCACTAAGCTTGTTACAAGTTTTTAAGAGGCTCTCTTTGAAGAAGAAGACTTGTATTTTCCCAATGTCATAAACCATAGTCTCAAACTTACCGACAACAAGTCTTTATTCACGAATAATTATTGATACTCAGGGGCTCACAAATTAGAAGCCGACATACAAATAGCTAAATTAAAAAGTTATAAAACATTGTTCTTCACCATATCTTCACTCATATGGGTAGTTGATCAGAAGATGAAATTAAAAACATTGCATATATCTACAACAGTACAAAATGTACTAAACAGATCTGCTAGCGCCAACAATAAAGATGGATGAAGGTAAAAGTCGTCAGTTGATGTTAAGCAATAGAGAAGACTGCACCTGTGTACTCACCTGCGTTTGATTCATCAAAAGATAATAATGTGGGCTGCGTGATAAAAACTTCTTATTCTTCACGTTCATAAGTTCATAAGAGAATATAGCAATATATCCGACCAGAAGTTATTTGCATGTGTTGGGTGCTTTCAATTGTAAGGCAATAAAAAAATTTAATTCTGTAAACCTACATAAAGCGTCACTTGACTGTGGAATGCACTTTACATCGAATTTTGACGTAAACCGTGCATTTTGGGTAGGAAAGAAGCTAATCTATAAGTCCTGCACATTAACGGGAGTTATTCCATCCCAAAAACGAGAAAGTCGCGTGAAAAACCCGTTTATAGGCCAAATAATCGGCTTTTGATGGCAAACCCCCGTTGCGAAACTCGCGGAGCATTTTGGTAGGCAAGCAAATTTTTGATGCAATGTGTGGTATGCTTCACTAACAGCTTAAATCCAAGCTTCTGTAGTCGCAGTCCCAATTCTATAGGCTCCATCTTGAGAACAAAAAAAAAATGGCACGGCCCCATATCTCGGAAATCACTGCTCCCAAAAAAAATTGAAAATGACAATTTTGTGTAAAATTCAATTTGCAGTAAGTTGTGGATACATCAGTTTCACGTGCAGTCAATGTTAAAAGAGTTACACGCCAAAATCGACGTTGAAAAGGCGGAATCATTTTTCGCGTGAGTTATGTTTTTCATACAACACAATATTAAAAAAAAATTATGAAGTTTCTAACGCGAAACTTTTAGTAAAAGACACTTTGTACTATTTGAAAGAAATACTTTATTTAAACTTTTACAATCTCTTGATCTGTTCAACAACCGAATCTCAAAACTTGACTGACTGCTCGAGATTCTTCTTGCGGTACTTACACTTATTCCTTATCTGTATTTTCCAATGGCTTGATTTAATTAAAGATTCATATTTTGCATTGATGCAATATCCATGTTTAGAATTGCGGATGCAGATGTGCGAGTCAGCAACTCTTTTGTGGGTGGCCAAGAGTTATTAAATTCTTAAGATAAACAAATTTGGATATTGAAAGGAAGTGGATGCGATAAGGGCATCCGTTATTAAGCTTACTGGGTGGTCTGGTCGAAGGACATTGTTGTCGTGATTTTGTTATCTATCTCTTACATAGTATGATAATGTAGGTTGGGTAAGAATGGGCACATTGATTACAAATATTATTATACTTTCTTCTATAAATACGTTAATAGTAATATCTTTAAGTTCATCAAAAGAAATATTTAGATCCTTTATTTCATCATGTGTTAAAATTGATCGTGACATTAGTCATGATCTTGCTGAGTTTACGTTATCTATAATTTTCTCTAGTTCATCTTTTATTAAATCGAGGCTATGATTTAATTGCATATTTATCAGAATCTTATTGGTTTGGTATGTTATATTATTTATGTCTCTCGTTAGTTGTTTATACATTTCATTAGTTTGATTTATGTTTAATACGATTTTATTAAGATTATTTTGAAAAGCATTATTTATTTTGGGAAGTTATTGTAATGGGGTCGATTTTGCGAATCCCAAATTTTGACATATCTCCACGTTTTAAGGTCTCTAGAATCCAAATCCATCGTTTTTAGAGAGATGTCTTAGAGTGTGTATGTACGTATGTGTGTATGTGCGTATGTGCGTTCGGAATAATTTTTCGTCTCACTTATCTCAAGAACCAAAGATTGCATTGACGTGGGACGTTTCATTTGACGCGTAATCACGTAACTTAAAACTGAATGACTTTTCAGCAAATTCGGTTGGGCCGTTTTTTATTTAGGATGAAAAAACTGAAAAACGACTAAAAATTGCTTAGTTTTAAACTGTTGATACGCACTGGTTATTCGTGCAGATACCAAATACCTTCATAGTAATGTTGTTATTTTTGTGCGTTTTAGCAAAATTGTGATCAAATTTGTAAAAAATATTATTTCAAAAATAAATAAATATTAATTTATAAAATTCCAAACTTATATTATCAGGTTTGGGTGATATTTGGATATTGTTATAAATAATTTAATATTGTTAATAACAATCAAATATTATTAGTTATAATTTGATATTGTATATATAAAGTTAATTATAATTATTCAGTAACGGTCAAACATTCTTAATAATGAATGATTATTTTAAACAATAATTAAATACCCTCAATAATAGTTGTGGATTCCGAGGCCGAGATGGAGAACGAGGTTGAGGACGAAGTGGAGGACTAGAAAGATGACGAGGACGAAGAGAACAAGGCTGCCGAGGCTTTGGTAGAGGATGACCAAGTGATGGAGACGTCTTCCTCTACCAAAGCTTTTATGGTTAGATAAAAAATTTATAAAAATAATAAAAGTAATTATATTAATTTAGAATAATAATGTTTAATAAAAGTAATTATTGATAATAGTCACTTATAATAATATCAATTATATCATTTTATTCATCCCACTGAGAAGTTAGTCGTGTGGGCCTCAAGGGTCGCACTTAGACCACATGCTTATTTTGTTCGCTAGTTCGTATTGATTTAGGTCAATTTTATGATAGATTCTTTCGTGATCTTTGATTAATTTAATAGGGGCTTTTTTCATTAAGATGATACCTGAATCAGATTCTACTTTTTCAACTGTAATTTCCGCTTTTGATGGGGGTAAGGTAAATGCCATTAGTATTAATATTGTTGTTATTAACGTGTTGATCGTGAAGATCTGAAATTTGAAGAATTATTATTTATTGGAGTAGTTGGCCTTTTGTTATTTCTAAGATTAACTTTTTGCGGAAGTAGGGGATGTGTTTCTGAGAAAAATCGAATGTTTTGTTTTGAGAAATATATTTTGCAAATAAACAGGTAAATACTCCACAATCATTGTTGTTATCTTGAAGCGTTCTCTAACTTGAAAGTTGTAGCATCGAAAGGTTTATTTAATTTTTCTAATGATTCCTTGCTTAAGTAATCTCGAAGAAGATTTAATATTTCACTATTCAGATTGCCTAGTGAATCGAAAATTTTAATTGTTTTTTTTAAGGTTTATAGAAGCTAGAGTCCAATGGTTGTTATTTACATGGACTGGGATTAATATAATATCATATGCAAATATATTTATTTTTCTTGTCCAACGTTCTACTGTGCTGTAACCTGATTTTAGAAAAGTTGAGACAAAGAAGGTGCTCATAGCGTATATTTTAGGAAGATTATTATTGTTTTCGTTATGGTTGACGATTAGGTTTAAGCAAAAATTAATGATTTGATCGTTTAACCAATTTTTATCTATTAGGGGGTTAATGTCAGACCTAGTTATGCTTAGATTGAATTTAGATATTCGTATATCGTTTAGATTATCATTATTTAGTATGTTTTCTATTATTGAATTTTGTTCTGGGGGCAAAAAGTATTTATTTTCTTCAGATGCGGTTTTCTCTTTAGTATATTTCTTTATGCGTTTTATTGTAGTGGTATAGATTTTATTCTGGTATCTAGGTTTGTTATTTAGTATAACATTACCTTTATTATCTGTTGTTATTCAATTTTTCGATATTTTGGCTTTTCTTTGTGCCGCTCGTTTTCATATTTTTTTATAAATATTGGACTATGTTTTATCTTTGGTTGTTTTTCTCTATTTTTATTATGATACTCTATCCATTTAGTTTTTCATGAAGTAATAATTCAGCTTTTTTGGTTTTATTGATTTTTCCTTATTGTACGTCAATAGGTTTTGATTGAATTACTGAGTGATTCGCGGTATTATAAAATTCTGTAGCTTTTAGAATTTGTTCGCTGATGTTCAGATCTGGCTCCGTCAATGTTAGTATTCTAATTTATTCTAACAGTATATTATGACATCTGTTCATATCAGAATTGCCTGTATGTGATTTAGGCGACGTTAAATGGATTTCTATGTTTTCTTTCCTGAAATAATCTTTGACGTTGACCATATTAAATTCGTTATCTGCAATGATTTTTTTCGGTTTTCCTAGAATTGCGTTTGGTTCTCGTATGAGTTGGATAAACGTAATTGCATTTTTGTCAGTAGTTTCTTTGACGTATATATGCTTGGAAAACTTATCGATTGTGGAAAAAAAAATTTTCTTTCCTTTTGAGAATATGTCAATGTGTATTATTTCGTTTATATTGTTAGGAGTTTCCGAAATTTTAAATAAAGGTTTAAATGGTTTTCTGTCGTACTTCGCTAGATTGCATATGTCGCAATTATTTATATATTTCGTGATTAATTTAAATATTCCGTTAATATAATACTTATTTTTGATTTCTGCATAGTTTTCAGCAATCCCACGGTGATTACTGTTTTCAGGTATATTTTTTATTTTCTGGGGACTTTGCTCTTCGTCAAGCATGTCAATTGCATGATCGGTACATTTAATAAATTTAAACTGTGCACTATTTGAATAGAGATTTGATATTACTACCTGTACTTTATTCCATAAGTGATCGGTTAATTCACAATATATTCCTATTTGTCCGTTCTCAGGTATATATCTTCTGAGTATGTCGATAAGTATGCTTTCACTGTTTATATCCGTTTGTTCAATGAATATTTTTCGTTATTAATTAATTGTTTTAAACTCTCTTTTTTGTTTTCAACTATTATTATTTGAGTTTTATATATGTTAACGATACCACTTTTTAAAGGTACAAGATCATTCTGGTCTTCTTCACCTGAATGTATTGTTGCATTTTCGCTGCCGTCAATACACATATTTTCGTCATCTTTATTTTCACTTGTCAATGCATTTATTTCATGTTTTTCTGCATTCATAGGGCTGAAAAAATTGGCTACTTTGTTATCTTTTCCTTAGACGTATTCAATATTAAAATTGTATTCGTTGAGCTTTATTTTCCATCTCTGAAGTTTAGAGTGGGGTTCTTTTAAATTAATCAACCAGACAAGAGATCTATGATCGGTTTTAATGTCGAATTTTACTCCGTATAGGTATGGGCGGAAATATTGGGTTACCCAGACAATAGATAATAACTATTTTTCAATAACCGAATAATTACGTTCGTGCTCGTTCAGAGTTCTGCTGGCAAAAGAAATAGGATGACCATTTTGAGAAAGGACTGCACCAATGGCTTTATTTGAAGCGTCCGTTGTAAGGACAAACTTTTGTTTGAAATCTGGGTATCTGAGAATAGGGTAGTTGGTCATTAGGTCCTTTAGTTTTTCGAAAGATGCAATGTACCTTGGATCTTCTGGGTTAATATTATTAGACTTTTTCAGAGCGTCTGTGAAGGGTGATGCTATTTTCGCATAGTTATTTATAAATTTTCGGTAGTATCCGGTAATACCGAGAAATGATTATATTTCTGTAACTGTTTTGGGGACTTTGAGTTTTTTTATGACGTTAATTTTTTCGGGGTTTGGTTTGATACCGTCGACCGTTAATACGTGTCCTAGATATTCCGTATGTTTCGCAAAGAAATAACACTTATCGATTTGGATTTTCAGTGCATATTTTCGTAGGGTATCAAATACTTTTCGTATATTGACGTCCATCTCTTGGAGTGATGTAGCAAAAATTAGTATGTCATCTAAATATACTACACATATTTTATTAATATGTTTGCGAAGGACTTCATTTATCATTGGTTGGAATGTAGTAGGTGCATTTTTCAAACCAAAGGGCATACGATTAAACTCGTAATGTCCTTGAGGGGTAGAAAATGCGGTTTTACGTCGGGCATGTTCACTGATCTCGATCTGATGAAAACCTTTTGCTGAATCCAAAGATGTAAAATATTGTGCTCTTCCTTACTTATCGAAGATTGAGTCAATATCAGGAATTGTAAATCTATCGTCTACTTTTTCTTCATTCAGTTTGCGATAATCAATTACGATTCTCCACTTTTGTTTCCCTGAGTTGTCCATTTTTTTGGCACGACCAATATGGGAGTATTGAATGGATAGTTTGATGTTTTAATTATTCCTTGTTTCAACATATCGTTGATTTCAGTCTCTTCTTCTTTTTCATGGACAGGTTGAAATCGATAGATTTTGGAATATAGAGGTGTTTTACTTTTTGTAATAATCTCATGTTTTGTTTGGGTAGTACAGGAAAGATTTTCCCCTTCTACGTAGAATAGATCCTCATATTCGTTGAGTATTCTATGTAGAGTTGTTTTCTCGTCGCCATTTAAACTTTAAAACAATTTATCACGAGTATTTGCAATTTCGAATTCGTCCTGAAAATTTATCTCGTCAGGTACGGCGTAATTTAAATTGAGTTTTTGTTGGTTAACTTCCATATTTCCTTGTCCAAGATTAAGTTTTACACACAAAGGATAAAATATATTTCGTCCTATTACAGGTTTGAAGATT
The DNA here is from genome assembly GCA_963942545.1 of Oxycera nigricornis. Taxonomy (NCBI): domain Eukaryota; kingdom Metazoa; phylum Arthropoda; class Insecta; order Diptera; family Stratiomyidae; genus Oxycera; species Oxycera nigricornis. The sequence continues at coordinate 67,600,968 of OZ012663.1, forward strand.
TTATTTTCGAAATTCTTACGTTCCACAAAATTTTATGTGTTTGAGGTAATTTGAATTCGTTGGGCATATTGGATATAATTTTTTGAGTAACGTTATATATGCCACCTAAACTATCAATTGGTATGGTGTTAGTTAGATTTATCCTTTCGTTATTCAAAAGGCAGTTTTCGTCTATGCTGGATGTAGATGCGCCGGTATCAAGTAGTTAGGAATTATTTCATTATCGATTTTTAGATTTATTATTGGTAAAGGGTTTCCGAGGCTGTTAACTGAAAATTTGTATCTTTTGGTTCAAAATTACGATTATCGAAATTTTTATTTTGATTAAAGTTTGTTCTTCGACGAAAAACGTTTGAATTATTAGTTTGCATTTGTTTTGGTGTGTTAGTGTTGTTTCCGTTATAATTATTAATATTATTACGATTAGGATTGAAATTTGGGTTGAAGTTATTATTGTTGTTACGATTGAAATTAGGATTAAAGTTATATCGAACAGATCCCTGATTCTGATTATGATTGTTATTACGATAATTGTTATTTCGATTATAGTTGTTTGAATTAAATCTAGGGTTATTAACTTCCCAGTATATGTAATCGCCTCGAAAATCGAAATTGAAATTTTCAACATTTCTTTACGTTTTGAGGTCTATAGAGTATATATACAGTGTTTTTAGAAAGGGAGATGTATGTGTGTGTATGTGTACGTACGTACGTACGTACGTATGTGCGTTCGTGGACAGTTTTTTCTACGAGCATAACTCACGTAAACAAATTGTATCGACTTCGTTAAGGTGTCAATCGAAGCGTCTTTGCAATTTTAAGAGCTGATTAGTTTTTGGGATACTTTGGTCGGGGGAGTTTGCTGTTTTGACCCTTTGAAGGTCATTTCTGTCATGCGTTATATCTCGCGAACCAAACATACGATTTGCATGATTCAGATGTCAATCGACGCGTATTAACATTTGTGTGAATATAAAAAATTTACAAAAAAATCGTTGGAGCCGTTTTTCAATTTAAGAAAAAAAGTGCAAAAAATTAGGTTTTTTTATAAACAATAAATTTTTAACCTGATTTACGGAAAACATTATTCAATTTTTATAAAATTTATACATTTCAAGTAATGTTTGTAAAAACAACATCAAAAGTTTTTCTCATGATTACGTAAAAAATTAAATAAAAAATAAAAAATCATTAACAGACATCATGATTTTCAAGGTCATTTCTGTCGTGCGTTATACATATCTCGCGAACCAAGCATAACATTTGCATGGTTAAGCTGTCAATCAACGCGTATTAACACTTGTGTAAAGCTAACAAATTTTGAAACAAATTTTGAAAAAAATCGTTGGAGCCGTTTTTTAATTTTTTAAAAAAAGTGCAAGAAATTGTGACTTTTTCCAAAAACAATAAATTTTTAACCTGATTTGCGAAATATAGTAATCAATATTTATCAAATTTAAATACTCCAAACATTGTTTGTAGAAATACCATCAAAACTTTCTCTCATGATAACGTAAAAAATTAAATTAAAAATAAAAAATCATTAAAAGTCATCATGATTTTCAAGGTCCTTTTAATCATTCACTATATCTCACGAACCAGATATAATATTTGCATCATTAAGGTGTCAGTTGACGTGTATTAACATCTTTGTGAAGTTTTTAACATTATAAAAATTCGTTTCAGCCTTTTTTTAATTTAATAGAAGAAAATGCAAAAAATTATAGTTTTTTTCATAAAAAATATTTTTTAACCTAATTTGCACAGCACAGTAATACCTGTTTATAAAATTTATACATTCTTATCAGGTTTTGATGAGAAACCGGCAAAATTTTCTTCCATGATTATGACAAAACTAAATTAAAAATGTGGTCTAAAAGCGACCCTTGAGGCCCACACGACTAACTTCCCAGTGGGGTGAATAAAATGCTATAATTTTCTTTTATTATTAATTACTATTATTAATAATTACTATGATTAAACATTATTATTCTAAATTAATATAATTACTTTAATTATTTTTATCAATTTTTTATCTAACCATAAAAGCTTTGGTAGAGGAAGACGTCTCCACCACCTGCTCATCCTCTACCAAAGCCTCGGCAACCTCGTCCCTTCGTCCTCGTCATCCTTCTTGTCCTCCACTTCGTCCTCAACCTCGTTCTTCATTTCGGCTTCGGAATCCACAACTATTATCGAGGGTATTTAATTATTATTTACAATAATCATTCGTTACTAAGAATGTTTGTTCGTTACTGAATAATTATAATTGACTTTATATATACAATATCAAATTATAACTAATATTATTTGATTGTTATTAACAATATTAAATTATTTATAACAATATCCATTAGCTACTCCCATTCACCCAAACCTGATAATATAAGTTTGGAATTTCATAATTTTTTTTTTTTATTTTGAAATAACATTTTTTACAAATTTGATCACAATTTTGCTAAAACACACAATAATAACAACATTCCTATGAAGGTATTTGGTATCTGTACGAATTAATAGTGCGTAGCAACAGTTTAAAAATAAGCAATTTTTAGTCGTTTTTTCAGTTTTTTTTATCCTAAATAAAAAACGGCTTAACCGATTTTCCTGAGATTTCCGTAATTACGCGTCGTTTAATACCAATCTCACGTCAATCCGATCTTTGGTTCTCGAGATAATCGAGACGAAAAATAATTCCGAACGCACATACGTACATCCGTACATACGTACATCCGTACATACGTACATACGCACATACACACATACGTACATACACACTCACAGACATCTCTCTAAAAACGATGGATTTGGATTCTAGAGACCTTAAAACGTGGAGATATGTCAAAATTTGGGATTCTCAAAACCGACCCCATTACAATAACTTCCCATAGAGAACTGGGAAGTTAAAAATAAAAAAATCATTCAAAGTTACCATGTAAAGAGGGTTCATTAGAATGCTATTACGTTATATCTTTTATTCTAAAAAAAAAAGTTGTAAATTAAATCAAAGTTTTAAATTATTGCATAATTTGAGCAGGCTTTTGATAGTTTTTATAGTCTTTTAATTAAAAAAACCGCTTAAATTTTGAATACCAACAAAATTTTTCAAGACCAAAAAAGGCCCCCACCGATTGATCCGCGTGAATATTCAATCTGTCCTCATCGACCAAAAACCTTACGTAATCAATGGACCCGTAGACGATATGATTCATATTAACTCATTCCTGTTACTGCTATGAATACCTCTCATTGTTGTAATGTTGTTGATGTTTATGTAGATATTACTGGGAAGTTGACCGTGTGCACCTCAAGGGTCACACCTCGCGGCTTGTTTTGGTTTCGGGTATCGCGACTATTATTGTAGTTTCTGCTATTTTGACGCGGATTTATATTACTACTGTCATTATTATGCTAAATTTCCTTCAGTATTTTATAAGCTTCGTTTAGTGTTTGGCAACTTCTTGATTCCAATAAATATGACTTATACTCGGGCAAAATGGATTTAAATTTATTGAGAACTAGTTGTTCATTTCTAATTGTATTGAATTCACTGTGTAAGCTACGTTGCGGATCTTGTAAATACTTAATGTTAAGTTTATTAAGGAGTTTATTTAAATTATGATACACATCATCGATATTACTATGGCTTACTCTGTGAATTCTATTTACTAATGTACTATATGTTTCGTGTACACCAAATGTTGTGATGAGGATATGTTTCACGTTGATTCCGGCATTTTTTGGACTGTGTTTCTTGCTTCTCTTTAAAGTTTGTGAAGAATTTGACGAAACAAGTATGATTGTTGGTTTCCAGATTGTGCAAGGTTTAAGAATGTGTTAGCTTCTTCTAGCCATGATGTTCATGCACATTCTCTGTTGTTCCCTGTGTAGATGGGTAGCTTCCTCGTTTCCCTCAAGATTTCTTCGAAAGTGAATGCCAATGATGTATTGCTGGATTCCGTCATTTTGCGTTTAGTGTGTTTGATATTATTGTTTTATTTTTATTCACTGTTTAACGCTCTCTGGTGGTCTCACCAAAGTAGTTTAGGAATGTTTAGACCTTGATTATTCGTACTCCCTTAAAATTTTTTTATATTATTTAGTTCTTGCCTTCTTCTCATTTTCAACTAAAATATCTATAGTTTACTTTTTCGAAGATTTAGCTAAGAGAATATATTATATTATTAAATCAACAGAATATCTCTGATTATTTTTTTTATATTAGTATTTCACTAATAGAGTCTTTTAAATTTTTGGAATATCCCAAAAAATTTGTAGTTCGGTTACGACAAAGGGGATCCTCCCACCTTTGACGGACGACTGCGTCAGTTATGTTTTTCACACAACACAATATTAAAATCATATCTTGGAAAGCACTGCTCCCAAAAAAGTTGAATATGACAAACTTGTGTAAAATTCCATTTGCAGTAAGTTGTGGATACATCATTTTCACGTGCTGTCAATGTTAAAAGAGTTACACGCAAAAACGGCGTTGAAAAGGGGGAATCAATTTTCGCGTGAGTTATGGTTTTCATCCAACACAATATTAAAAAAAAATTATGAAGTTTCTAACGCGAAACTTTTAGTAAAAGACACTTTGTACTATTTGAAAGAAATACTTTATTTAAACTTTCACAATCTCTTGATCTGTTCAACAACCGAATCTCAAAACTTGACTGACTGCTCGAGATTCTTCTTGCGGTACTTATACTAATTCCTTATCTGTATTTTCCCATGGCTTGATTTAATTAAAGATTCATATTTTGCATTGATGCAATATTCATGTCTAGAATTGCGGATGCAGATGTGCGAGTCAGCAACTCTTTTGTGGGTGGCCAAGAGTTATTAAATTCTTAAGATAAACAAATTTGGATATTGAAAGGAAGTGGATGCGATAAGGGCATCCGTTATTAAGCTTACTGGGTGGTCTGGTCGAAAGACATTGTTGTCGTGATTTTGATATCTAAACATCTTGGGGATGTGGGTATAACTCGCGTCACAACTTCTTGGTTTACCCTGTTACCGCAAACTTCGTTCGAAAATAATTTTTAGACAGTTTTATCACTGTGCCGCATTGGGAGTTATTTTGTAACAAAGTGGGACAAGTTTTAAGAAAAAAGCATCTAAGGACCAGATAAACAGGTGTTAGAATGCTTTTTTCTTATAGTTTTGTGGGAGCGGTGCTTTCCAAGATATGGTGCCGTCTCATTTTTTTTGTTCTCAAGATGGCGCCAAGGGGATTGGAGCTGCGACCCCAGAAATTTAAATTTAAGCTAACATAACGGCATACTACTCATTGCAATTAAAAAATTTCTGCCCACTAAATTGCTCCGTGAGTTTTGCGATGGGGGGTTTGCCATCGGAATCCGATTATTTGGCCTCAAAATGCGTTTTTCACGTGGGTTTTCCTCCTTTGGGATGCAATAACTCCCGACAGTGTACAGCGATCAAAACGATTAATACCGCTAACGACTTGCGATAAAATTGCCTTAGAGTTATTCTGAATGTGTTTTGGGATTAAAGCAAAAACAATGGATTTGTGGCGCTCAAAAAATGTTCCCCCTTTTTTTGGATGTCGTTTTAGGCCTACAACTTTTTAATTATTGATGCCACATGAAAGTGATGTATGGACGAATTGGGATGGAATAACTCCCGTTAATTTGCAGTGATTGCAAGAATCAATACTGCAAATGATTTGCGGCAAAATTATTTTGGAATAGTATCTCAATGTGTTTCGCGTTAAACGTGAAATTAAAAAAGTTGTGGCGCCCGAAAGATGTTCCCCCCTTTTTGTGTGTGGTTTTTGGCTTGTAACTTTTTTATTATTGGCCCAACGTAAAAGTGAAGTTTTTCATATTCAAGTTTGTTGTGGTAGCGATAGTGTCGGAAATATGAGAGTGCCCCAATCTCTTTTGTTTTGAAGATGGAGCGCAAAGGACAGGAGGTGCGACCCCAAAAACTTGAGTTTAAGCTACCATTGCCCACGCATTGCATTAAAAAAAGACTGTACTACAACTCTAAAGAAAGTTTTCGCACTGACTGGCTAATCGGTTGAGAATCGAGGTGTAGAAAACAGCTGTAAAATTAGATCGTGTTCTTATTAAGTCCAGTCAAATGATAGTATAATCGTATATTTTGGGCTAGCAGGCAGAAATTTATTGCGTAGCTAGTTGTGCAGCCAGTTTAACAGTGAGCTTAAGTTCAAGTTTTTGAGGTCAGAGCTCCGATCCTCTGAGTACCATCTTAAAAAGGGAGACTCCCCCAAATTTTGAAAACCATGGCTATGGGCAAATAAAGTAATGTTTTACATTTGTCCTTCATACGATTGGCATTTATGTTGAAAACTAAGAAATTACGCATCATTTGTTGGTTACCGTTAGTTCCGCCATCACATTTGCAAAAAAAGAATTAATTATGCCGCCGAAATGCAAAACGGCACCCAACAGTGACATTTTCGGGATGCAATGTGATTCCCAAAGACTCTCGAGGCAAAAACGGTAATTTTGCATATTTTTGAACCCATCAAGCCAAAATTAGCCTCATCGCTGAAAATGGTTTGACTGTAAAAATGCGGTTCATTTTGTAACTTATTCTCGGCTCATCCATCAAACGTACGACGCAAAATATGGTCGAAAGGCTTCAATTGTCGTAAGAGCTGGGCTCTATAGGATTCCTTAAAATTTTCCATGAAGTGGGCAGACAGAAGCAAAGTTGTTATTCACAGCATCGAATCGATACATTTGGAACCTCAATCTTACTACTCTCTACAGTAACGATAGTTGCCTCGGAACACACTGAACGAGGAAATGCTGGATGAAAATTGTCCACAACATCATACTTCAACGTAGATCTTATAGCGTATGACCGGCTGAGATGAACGATTATGAGCACCATAATTTGGCTATATAAGTTCGACACACAAAACGCGAATTTCGGAAATAAGTTTCCATTATTTCGAGGCGTTGTTTGCTTGGCAGCGGAACTGCCATACCCATAGCATCACCCTATATATATATATATATATATATATATATATATATATATATATATATATATGTGTGTGTGTGTGTGTGTGGATATGTATTTAACGTTTAAAGCACGATTGAAAGCTAAACTCAGGTTTGCCTGGTTAAACGGGGGACTACCAAGGCTTGGCTCCTAAGGCTCCAAAATTTTCCAGCACTTCCACCTTTAACCAGGTCTAGTCAGCCCTAGTCAGTTGAACCCTGAAGAATTTTCAACACTTCTACCTTTAGCAGACTAAAACTGTGTCTAACCAGTGATAGTATGTTAAAGCCCAAATAGAAGACAAATGTTTATATTATCAATTTATATAAAAGTTTATTTAAATAAATAAACTTTTATATAAATTAAATAATATATTCTGGTATGTATACTTAATTTAGTAACCAATTAAGTCTTCCTTACTTCTGCCTTTTCTTAGTTTAATTTTTAACTTCCCAGTTCCCTATGGGAAGTTATTGTAATGGGGTCGATTTTGCGAATCCCAAATTTTGACATATCTCCACGTTTTAAGGTCTCTAGAATCCAAATCCATCGTTTTTAGAGAGATGTCTGTGAGTGTGTATGTACGTATGTGTGTATGTGCGTATGTACGTATATACGTATGTACGGATGTACGTATGTACGGATGTACGTATGTACGGATGTACGTATGTGCGTTCGGAATTATTTTTCGTCTCGATTATCTCAAAAACCAAAGATCGGATTGACGTGGGTTTTAAACGACGCGTAATTACGTAACTTAGAACTGAATGACTTTTCAGAAAAATCAGTTAAGCCGTTTTTCATTTAGGATGAAAAAACTGAAAAAACGATTAAAAATTGCTTATTTTTAAACTGTTGATACGCACTTTTAATTCGTACAGATACCAAATACCTTCATAGGAATGTTGTTATTATTGTGCGTTTTAGCAAAATTGTGATCAAATTTGTAAAAATTGTTATTTCAAAAAAAATAAAGATTAATTTATGAAATTCCAAACTTATATTATCAGGTTTGGTTGAATGGGAGTAGAGACGCTAATGCAGTTAATAATTGGATATTGTTATAAATAATTTAATATTGTTAATAACAATCAAATAATATTAGTTGTAATTTGATACTGTAAATATAAAGTCAATTACAATTATTCAGTAACGATCAAACATTCTTAATAACGAATGATTATTGTAAATAATAATTAAATACCCTCAATAATAGTTGTGGATTCCGAAGCCGAAATGAAGAACGAGGTTGAGGACGAAGTGGAGGACAAGAAGGATGACGAGGACGAAGGGACGAGGTTGCCGAGGCTTTGGTAGAGGATGAGCAGGTGGTGGAGACGTCTTCCTCTACCAAAGCTTTTATGGTTAGATAAAAAATTGATAAAAATAATTAAAGTAATTATATTAATTTAGAATAATAATGTTTAATAATAGTAATTATTAATAATAGTAATTAATAATAAAAGCGAATTATAGCATTTTATTCACCCCACTGGGAAGTTAGTCGTGTGGGCCTCAAGGATCGCACTTAGACCACATTTTTTTGTCTGGTTCAGTAGCAACTGAGAAAGGTAAAGCGTTAGCTGCTGCTTCCTATAAAGTGACGACATGACAAAAAAGTTTGGAAAACCCTAGATTTGGAGCGGAAATGTAATAAGAAATACATAAAAGCTATTGTAAAACTCAATTGTCTAAGCATTTCGCTTTTATCAATTAAAAATAATAAATTATATAAACATACTATACTATACGTTGATAAATCCTCCTGCTTCACAACCTTTTGTAAGCAATTTTTTAATAAGTCTTCTGCATGTTGCCACATATCTGCGTGCCCATAATTCTTTTACACCTTCACATAATTAGTTTACGTGTGTGAAATTTCCTACACATGTGGTGTGCTTAATGTCTGCCCACAAGTACTGGACTCGATGTCCTCCAGAAACTTTTTTGTGTGCAGTATGTCTTGGGTCGTTGCCGTGCTGAAATTTCTATATAAGTATTACTTATTATTACTTATCAAGTAATATGAAGATTTTCTTCGGTCTACGGCAAAACGATTTTTCTAAGATATCGACGTAGTTTTTTTTTGGTTACTACCCCTTCTATCTATCTATCTATCTTCTATCTATAAGATAAATTTCCATTAGTTTGTTCTGTTTTATTGTTCTCATGTGTATTCCAATCTTTTTCTTTGGTAAGTTATCCTTACAAGAGGCTTCATTTTGGCTATTCTGCCATGTAGTCCGGTTTCCACAAGACATCTTCTCACTATTCTCTCCGACATGAGAATACTTTTCTTGAAAACTCGGCGATGAATTTTGACAGCGGATCTTTTTGGCCTCCATGTTGAAGTGCAGACGATTTGTATATTCATACTATAAGCTTTCTTTCGGGCTCTTTAACCCTGACAAATATCCTGGTACAGCCTTGCGGCTTTCTAAGTGTTTTATTGCTCCGTAAACCATTTTTACAGAGCACTTTAGGCGACTGACAATTTGATGATATGACGAGGTCAACTATCTTACGGCTACACTCTTTTGTCCAACAAGAGGAGTGAACCTGGTTTTTGCCATCGTTATGTACACTAAAAGCAACAATGAAAATTGTGAAGACAACGGTTAACCTGCAATGAATGCAGTTGGCTTCTTCAATCTGATCAGTACAAATTTGAATAACATTCTTTTTATAGTAAGTAGAATACAATGTTTCTATTCACGTGTCTGCTTCAAGTCTTGGATTTTTCTTATTGTACTTATAGAGAAAGCATCATCTAACTCAATGCTTCAATTATTATCATTAAATCGGGCAAAAAATAAACTCAAGGTGAATGAGTTATATCGAAGGATTCATCGACAAATTAGGTTTCTCTTAGTAAGCTAATAGTGTTTCTAAGTATTTGTCCATAGTTGCATAAAAATACATATACTTATAAATTTGTTTCATTTGCTATCTATGTTTCAAAGTCAGTTGTTATTGTAATTGAAGGTTTACCTGTGCCACATTTATATTATCCTGTTATTTGTTATAGTTGTTATAGTTTTCATAAAGTATGCCAGTACAGCTGACACTGCCTAGGTAACTTCAACTTCAGCGAGCACATGTGTCGACGCTTGAGATAAGATTTGATTTCTGAAGGTCTTGTTTTGGCACTATATAGTGTATACACGGTGGTTTAGATTTGCGCCAATACCGTTGAAGCTGTGCTGACCGAAACAGTATTCGGATCATCGTGGTAGTCGAGATCTCACTCATCTGAACCAGGCTTTAATTTTCCAAGGAGAGGGGACGGTCTTGTCGTCTCAGATTTGGATGACATTTGGCACTTAAGGGGTGTACCTACTATACAAGACCAAAAAAAGTCAAGTTTACAAAATTATTGTGAGGTCCCTGTGACATATAAAGGTATAAATTTTTTTGCATTCAATGAATAAATACTTGAAGTTAATAATTTTTTTTTATTTACATATAAGTATACATATTAACACAATAGTGACGTCATCAAAACACAAAAAAAAATATTTTCAAACGGTGCCATTGATTCCAACTGGAAGACTTGCCTGAAACACGAAACTTGGAAATATTGTGTTTTTTATGTTACTGGCTATCGTGTGAATCAATAAGAAAAAAGTTTTCGGCAAAAAACAAACAAAATGGCGTCGGTTCAAGAAAAAATTGTCCAAAAATCGTCATTTTTTGGTTAATTTGAGGTTTAAAAAATATGAAATAAATAAATCTTATTAAGATGTTGGATATTCACACGATACATACACATATTAGAAATAAGCTGTAAAAATTTCAAAAGGGTGGGTTAAATAGATTTTGAGAAATCACTGGGCCCCTTGGCAAAAAAAGTAGCTGCGAGAAAAACGCGTTTAAAGCGCTTCAGGTGTATCTGACGCGCTCGGAAGCGCTCTCGAAAATATCGAAATAAATATTGATGTAATGCTCACATCATTATGAAATTTTAACAGGGCATTACTGAAGTATGTACTTTTCTTTCAAAACCCGTAAAAAATCGATTTTTGTCTTCTTGTAAAGTAGGTATATCCCTTTAGTAGAAAACTTCAAGGATTTTCGATCCTTGAAATATTGAACCGCAGAAATAGAGGACTGTGACACCCATCGTTATTAAATTACAATTAAACGGTACTAGAAAGTTACATGTTAAAAAACCGATTCATTTGCCATTATATACAAGAGATATACTTGAGTGTGGTTTTCTGGTTCGTCAGATAACTAGTGCGAATCAAAATATGTGACCATCCGGGAAGGATTTCGTTTCGATCACAGCAAACCGAAATTATGGAACTGCTAAACAATTACGTCCTAAATGTCTACTACCTACATATGTGCCACAATTACTCAACACCATAGCAAATATGGCTAGCCTCGTTGGGCGTCATCTTGGTTTATTGCTTTTTGCCTGATTGGCTATGAGACACCAAGAGACCGCAGGGTTGATTCTAGGAACAACAGATGATTCTACCGTTTTTGCTTCGATTACAACAGTTTTTAATAATCCACACTTTCAACAATGCGTTTTTAGTATAATCTACATATCTAAATAAAGGGTCAATATTCTGATTACTAAAAATAAATGGATATGTGGTTGAACATTACTGATTTACTTTAAACTAATTACATCCACAGTTATTAAAAAAAACGATACCAACCGGGGAACGAACAAAACATCGACCGAATAGGGAGCTTGAAACAAGAGGAAAAGCCGGAAACCCGACGTCCGCTTACGCAATAACATTAATCTATATTCACTGAATTAATTTATATTTTCCTAAAACCCTAGCTTATTCTTACCTATGTATTCTTAAATCTACTTACAGTTTGTTTCCTCCTTAGTCTACTTCCACCGCTGGTTGTCCGCTGGTTTTCTAACTTGGGTCTACTCCTCCTATTGACCGGATTCGTCCATCATTCGTAACCTTGCGTAGATGTTGCTTCTTTATACTGGTCGATGTTTAGGGGGTTGTGTTGGTTGGAGACACGCGTACACACTATTTTACAGCAAACTCATTTTCACTTTTACGACATGGGTGTTTTTCTGGCACTAGGTATTTTTCCCCAAACTGCTGACTTTCAAAAGTATACTTTTAATCCACTCAAAACTCTCGGAAAAACATTCAATTGTTGAACAGTTCACTTCGTTTAAACGTGTATAACATTCGGTTTCTTGGTTTCAGCACTCGTCCTTACTTTCTCGATATATTTTCTAAAACAAAACAGGGCAATTACTGTAGAAAAGTTTTCACTGTAAGATTTGCGCGGTTACGACAGCTCACGGCACACTATTATTACTCGAAGATCTGAACTCGGAAAAATGCACACCGTTCAAGCTTCGCACCGAACAAAGAGATCGACGCCCAAAACGCACTCGTCTTCACCCCTTAAGCTTCGCACCGGAAAAAACCGTCGTAGAAAGAGAAGATCGACACCCAAGACGCACTCGTCTTCGAGCTTCGCACCGTACAAGAGATCGCCGTAAAAAGAGACCGTCAGCGGCTCCCGCAATCCTATTTATTTCGAAACCTCAATTCCGTTGCTACCTCGACAGTCAACGTCTACGAGGTTGTTGACCTCATCAAAGCTTCCTAGCTTTGGGACCGATTTTGACGACGCACATGAGCTGGCGATTGAAGCTTCATCAGTTTGGCCAGAGCGTTGTACCTCGGCCTGTGGGATGCAATTTGAGCGCGGTGAAAAAATCGTGGCAGTCGTTAACCACGGTGAATTGCAAGTACCAATCAATGTGGTTACCACAGGCGCATAGGGGACTCCATTGGCGTATCGTAGACCGGGCGGAGCTTGCATTTGGATCTATTGCGGCGATTGGGTGAGCGTTGTTTGTTGCCGTGATTGCTGGCAACTTATCTGCAGGGTCTGTGACGTTGACTGTAATGCATTTAGCTGTTGAAGATACCTCAATTACGCAGCCTCGCGAGCATGGTCAGGAACACTCTCAATAACAAACTTAGTACCTACTTAGTTATCTAATCCAATATCCTTACATACCTACATCTCCTATACATTAATATAATTCAAATCTCTACTCCCTACAATATAATTCATTAATACCAATTTAATTCATTAATAACAATAAAATTCATTAATAATAATATGATTCATTAATTGGCTTGATTGTGTGAAGTGGCGAACGTAACATTATCAATTCTTTTAAAAAAACAGCGTTTATTCGCACGGGGGTTTGGAGTCTTCAAGAACTGGGCTGACCCCCATTTTGCCCTTATGGGTTGTGAGTTGACAACGTTGCGTGGCGAACGTAACAGAGTTTCTATTCGCCGGATAAATCTTAGGGTAGATAGGAAATGGCACCAACTTCTGTGCAAAAATAACGGAGTATATGGGGATATGAAAAAACATCAAATAACTTCGATATAAATTATTGAGGAATATCTTCAATATAACCATCATATTAAATTTAATTCAGTACACTAGCTATAAACGGTAGGTAAAATGTCTCGAACCGTGTCCGATGTGTCTTGCTAAATGATTGATTCTTCACGTTCAGAAAATTTGAAGAACCATTTTTCACTGACCATTATTCTGTATACTTTTTTTTTGAAAACAAAATATTCAAAAAATACAAAGCAACTACAATAGCTGAAAACCCTCACCACCTCGCAGAAGTCTCAAAATTTCAAACTCGATTTTCTTCAAGCCTCTTTTGTGAACACAGTCGTCACGATAACTTCGAAGGCATTCAATATTTGTTGACTTTTTAATTCCTATTTAGGCTTTCTCTGTAATCTGATGAATCAAATTTCCAATTTTAATTATTTAAATATGAGCAATTGAACCTTTTTTCAAAGACCTGCTTTTCTGTTTGAAAAATATACTTCTAAAATTTGCAACAGAGACTGTAACCGTTACTTAGAAGTAGAAGAATCTTTTGAAATTTTTCAGATCGATGTTTTTTTGAAAATGTACATTTAAAAACTTTTTAAAGATAATTTTTATCACTTGCAATTGTTTTTCATTACTTCAGAAACTAATTTGTAATATGTAATCTTTTTTTATACAAATCTTTTTAAATATAACGTTGCAAAAAGTTACTTTCCCAAACGTATTTGAACGTTTATTATTAAACAAATGAAAGCTCCTAGCTTTTATTTTAATTAGCTGGTATTATTTTTGATTAAAATAATATCGGTTTTATTTTGGTAACTAGCATGCTAACATTTAATCTTTAATGTTTTAGTACAATAAAAGCACTGTTTATTTTCGAATGTATCTCTGCTTTTTTATATTTTACGACAATGAAGTGAGTGCGTCACTACGTTAAAATTTCACAATACACGAAAACAAGGAACTGATTCCAAATGCTACCAATGATTTATCTCAGAATTTTAAATTTAAACCTGTTATCAACTTAGTTTTATCGCTGTTGCTCGAAGAGTTAGGGATAGGACTGCAAATATGAAGATGTTTAGAAGCAACATTTATCAACAACATTCCACTCATTCATAACGATGTCGCTCTTTTAAATAGTACCTTCAAACTGAAAAACAACAAAGTTGAGAGGAAACATAGCAAAGTAGTCCATTTGCAAAATGAACGAATAATCGTTGCTGCTGTTTGGCAATGTAAAATAAACTAGAAGTGGGAGTTATGAATCAAATCCAGCCTTTATTGAATACTACCAAATTTTTTTTTACTTCGTTGGCCATTCATGAAAGCTAATACAACGCATTGATTAAAACTAAAAATATAGTGTACTGTTTTAGAAAAGAGAAACTCAATGTGTTTTGTACAATCCTTTTGATTTCTAAAAACGGCGTGTCTTTTCAAATCATTCACAGGGGACACATGTTCGGATCTCACGGATGTTAAGCTATTATAATGATAGCGGCAAGTGACCACTCGTGTAATTTGTGGATTACCCGATTGCTAGTCAATGTAATTAATGATTTTTACTATTAAAACATATTTTGTCGCCTTCGTAGTAACATTTCATCTTTCATGTTTTGGTACAATGAAAGCCCTGTATATTTTCGAATGTATCTCTGCTTTTTTATATTTTAAGACGTCACTACGTTATAAAATCACAAACAACGTTATATGTTAACTATAGGAAAAAATTAAAATTTTGAATTTCAGAGGTTTTTTTGAATTGTATGTAATTTCTTTCTGAAGACAACAAGTTTTTAAAAGCTTTGTAATTTTTAAGACGATAATACAAAAAAAAGTCAAAAATAGAAGATTAAAAATTTTGAATTAGAATTCTGATCAAAACATTTTTTTTTAAATTACGGTAGTATTAAAAATATCAAACCATTATTTTATTTATCATCAGAAAGTCCTAGTCGCAGGGCAAACCAGGGGCACTTGTTAAGCGAGAGGTAACTTATCGAGGTCTTGTTGTTACTCTTGTAGTCCGTATGATTCCCGTTTCTTATGACTCGTGCTAGTCATGCTCTTGGTGCGAATAAATACGGCAGCTCAATAAACAACAACCGATTAAGATGATTATGCTATTATTTAGAATGAGATCTTTTTATTGCCTTAAAAATAAACAAAAACAAGCCGTGAGATGCGACCCTTGCGGTCCACACGGTAAACTTTCCAGTAATATCTTTATAAATATTAAAATTATTAAACACAATAATAATTGCGGAAAAAATAACTTTAAATATTAATAATGAGAGGTACTCATAACAGTAATTGTAGTGAGTTAATATTAATCGGATCATCTACGGAAGCGTCCGTTGATTACGTATGGCTTATGGTGGAAAGTTGAGAGGGGGATTTGAGCCTCATATCGATGCTTGAAGGACTAAAAAGCGGTGGCAAAAATGAATGCAGTTTTTGTTATTACGCCCACTGAAGAGATTATGTCGCGTGGTGGCCATTTTGAATAGTTTTGTTCAAATTTGCCATCAATTCGGCATGAACACTGATCACGATTTTAAATCAATGAGACTAATAATTATTTCTTATTTTAAGTTTGTCTTGAAAAACATTGAATATGCAGTCAATAATCTGTTTAGTTGTAAAATGTTTTACACATAATGATGAAGAAAGTAATTGAAATTTTACGAACACTTTAAAACAAAACTACTTAAACCTACAATTTTTGAATTGATGAAAGCTTTTTAAAGCACGTGATCTTGCAAAGTATTGACTACAAAACATTTCACCATTCAAAGCGTTGATTACCACGAATGCAAATTTGATAGAAACTTCGTTGGTTTTCAAAATTAAAGCATTTTTTAAGTAAAACTGAAACACTGTGAAAACTTTTCAAAATCTGTTAAAACTATGCAAATATTATAAAACTTGGATTGCCTGTACAAGATAGTCTTCAAAATAAAAGATATAAGTTCAAATGTTCGTATGACCCCTTTGAATGGTTTTTTAATTTTAATTTAGTTTTTTTTCTCAGAATCTTCAAAAAGGTTTCCGATTTCTTTTCAAAAACTAATAGGAATGTATAAATTTTGTGCACCGTTATTACTGAGCTGTCCAAATCAGGTTAAAAATGTATTTTTGATTACAAAACCCTAATTTTTCGCATTTTCTTTTATTAGATTAAACAAACGGCTGAAAGGGTTTTGTTTACAGTTGAAAACATCACAAAAATATTAATATACGTCGATTGACACCTTAAGGATGCAAAGATCAGAATTGATTCGTGAGATATAGTGAATGAATAAAATGACCGTGAAAATCATGATGACTTTTAATGATTTTTTTTTAATTTAATTTTTACCGTAACCATGGGAAAAAGTTTTGCGGGCTTTTATACGAGAACTGCTGGTTGTATATAAATTTTATAAACATTGATTACTTTACTTCGCAAATCAGGTTAACAATTAATTTTTTGTGGAAAAAAACTAATTTTTTGCACTTTTGTTTAACAAATTAATTTTTTTTTACAGAATCACAGAAATATTAATACGCGGCGATTGCCACCTTCAACATGCAAAGCCTATGTTTTGTTCGTGTTATATAGCGCATGATAAAAATGAGCTTCAAAAGGTCAAAACAACAACCCCCCCTCCCATCGTAGTGTTTCAAAAACTAGTCAGCTCTTGAAACTGCAAAGACGCTTCGATTGACGACTCAACAAAGTCGATACGACTTTGTTTGCGTGAGTTATGCTTGTGGAAAAAACGGTCCACGAGTGCACGTACGTATGTGCATACAAACCCATACACATACTTCTTTCTAAAAACATTTTGAATACACATAGTCTTAAGAGCTGAAAACGTAAAGATACGTTGCAAATTTCAATTTCGATTTTCGAGCCGATTACAAGAACTTCCCATGTACTGGGAAGTTAATTAACGCTTCAATGTCTTGATACTACACTAGTGGTGGAGGTCAAGCTTGGCCTTTTCAGTGATATACTGCATTCTTACAAGAAAAAGCGATCAGTATGTGAGCTCATAATAATATTAAGCCATTTAATATTTCAGCAGCTTTCATTTAATCCACCAAATTCAAAAATATTCGTTTAATGGCGTTGGTTATGAGGTTCAGCACGGTTAATTTTAGAATTTTAGTTAGTACTTTATATGTTTAACTGACGAAGAACATTTTTAAGCATGTAACCAGCATATTTAGACTTTGCAGAGAATTTTGCCTACCGCCAGATGCCTTTATTTGATATAACAACAATATTGCTATAAAAATGTATTATAATGGATTTTATTGCTGTTGAAATATTTGTAAATGTAGAAAGATTAACTTAATGCTTCTGTAAAAACCACCCTTCACGTATAATTGGAGATCAAAATGATTACAAGATTTATTACTTAACATAACCTACAGGGTTGGACATAAGCTGGTCGTTTTTAGCACAGAAAAACCGTGCTAGAAGAAGGTTTTAACATTATGACAAGAAATATTCAGAGAATCGTAGAGTTCATTCACAAGGAGAGATCATAAAAATATAAAGGATTAACAGTTAGGAACCTTAAAATTTTGAATCAAATACAACTAGTTCTGAATAAAGTTTTTATATATATTTGAATACATATTACAACGGTGTTTTTTTTCATATATTCAATTTGTTGTATTTGTTTGTCATTTTTTCCTTAGGCTGTGTAAATAACTGTGTTTTAAATTTATTTTTCAGTTGACTTACGTGTGATAGGAATCTGGTTTATGGTGATCACAAGAGTTTCCGACCACTAAAGCAATGAAACATAAAACCACACAAAACATTTTAATTTGTACCGTCTATGAAACTGTAGCACTTAATCTTTGTGCCAACCATTCGTACTACACGAAAGCCAGCAACTGAGCCCACTGGTTTATCTTAGTGCTTCAAATGTGTACGTGTTTGCTATCAACATAGTTTTATCTTTGCCGCACTTAGTGTTGAGGATATCTACCAGATATGCTACTGTTTCATTACGATTTTGCTCTATATTGAATAAAGTGCCGCTTCAAAAATTAAAAAAATTAGCAAATTAACTAATTTTTAGAGTGAAAACATAAATTTGCACCCTGAATTATGAAATGAACGCATTGTTGTTGCTACTTTTTTATATGGAAGAGCAAACTAGAAAAGAGAGCTTCGGAATAACCTTGTTTAGCTACTCCAGTCAAATCGTTCTAGAAATTACATAAACCGTGCATTTCAGATTGATGGACAATTTTTTTTACAATGATTTGTCGTTTTAAAGGAGAGTTTAAGTTTCTGAGGTCACAGGCTCTCACATTTAGGGTTCACATTAAAAAGAAGAAAAAGTGCCATACACCCAGATTTTAGTAATCATGAGTCGAACAAAAATTTGCATGCGGCAAACTTGTTTAAAATTCAATAGCTTCAATTTTTGTACACGTCTTTTCCACGCAATGCCAATCATGGTAGAGTTCGGCAAAAGATGACTAAAAATGGGAATCATTTATTGAGCTCCAAGATTTCTCAGTTTTCACTTTTACCGCGAAGCATATTCAAAACTTGCATTTTTGTGACAAGCTGTTTGAGATAATTCTTGTTTCAATCACTGAGCAATGACGGCTGTAATTGTGTATCTAAATTTGGATAGTCACGTGAAATATGAGTTTTTATGTCAAATATGCAAATGTGCAAGTAGAACGGAGGATTTTGGTAGACTGACAGATTTTCTCGGAAATTTTTGCTTAAGTTCAAGTTTCTGTACGAGCGGACACCATCTTTTCCTTTTTTAAACTGCATCCAAAGGAAACAAAAAAGTGTTTCGAGTTAATTTTCGCAACTGATAGGTCTCACAAGGAGTAGGCACGACTTTGTTCCCTAAGATCAGAATGAAATTTGGCACATGATAAAATTTTGAAGATATTCGATCCTTAAAACATGAATTCGCTTTTTTCTCAGATCTTAGAGGACGAAGTCGTGCCTCTTCTTTGTTAGTTAAATGTCGGAATGATTAAAATTTAAAAATATGAAATAAAGTCTCCAACAACATATCGTTACAACATTTTTGAAGCAAGAATGCCAAAAACAAATGGGTGAGATGTGTGTAGTGGATCTACACGTATCTACACAATCAATCAGCATTTTACTATAAACTAAACCCACAAATCAATAATCAACGAGCAGTCGTAGAATATACAAATGGATAATTTACGATCACCTTGTAATGCTCACTTTGCACACTCGTTTTGCATTACACACACGAAAGCCCAATTCATGTTGTTGCTAAAAATAGACACACTCATGGCGATCCTGCCTATCTTTTACATAGCAATCCTTTACATGTGTTTCGATGAAAATGACTTTTCAAATTTCATCATGTTTCAATATAATTTTTGCAGGAGAAGTGTAAAAAATGTATTGAAAGTGATTTACAACTAGACAAACTTAATGAACTTACTTTTGGAGCGTCTTTATAGTCTAAAAAATTTGCGAATTTTTATTACAAATAAGCCACATGCCCTTCCAGGAAACAAAATGCTGGCAGATACAACCTCGCATAGGTTAAGTTAGGTTAAAGTGTGACGATAAATTGTTTTTTTTTTGTTTTCCAATTTAAATTCAACAATAGTGCTGATAAGCTTGAAAATAAGCGACTTATGTAAAAACCCTAGCTAGTTCGTACCTATTCTTAAATCTACTTACAGTTTGTTTCCTTCTTAATGTACTACCACCGCTGGTTGTCTGCCGTCTTTTCTAACTTGGCTCCACTCCTCCTATTGACCAAATTCGTCGATAGTCAATGTTGTTGGGGTTGGGTTGGTTGGAGACACTCGTACACACTATTTTACAGCAAACTCCCTTTCACTTTTACGACATGGGTGTTTTTCCGGCACTAGGTATTTCCCCCCAAACTGCTGACTTTCAAAAGTATCCTTTTACCCCACTCAAAACTCTCGGAAAAACATTCAATTGTTGAACAGTTCACTTCGTCTAAACATGTATAACATTCGGTTTCTTGGTCTCAGCACTAGTCCTTACTTTCTCGATATATTTTCTAAACCAAAACAGGGCAATTATTGTAGAAAAGTTTTCAATGTAAGATTTGCGCGGTTACGACAGCTCACGGCACAATATTATTACGCGAAGATCTGAACTCGGAAAAATGCACACCGTTCAAGCTTCGCACCGAACAAAGAGATCGACGCCCAAAACGCACTCGTCTTCACCCCTTAAGCTTCGCACCGAAAAAAACCGTCGTAGAAAGAGAAGATCGACACCCAAGACGCACTCGTCTTCGAGCTTCGCACCGTACAAGAGATCGCCGTAAAAAGAGACCGTCAGATGCTCCCGCAATCCTATTTATTCAAAACCTCAATCCCATTGCTACCTCGACGGTCAACGTCTACGAGGTTGTTGACCTCATCAAAGCTTCCTAGCTTTGGGACCGATTTTGACGACGCACATGAGCTGGCGATTGAAGCTTCATCAGTTTGGCCAGAGCGTTGTACCTCGGTGCGGGGAAGGGGGGAATGCTGTGACTTCTGCCTGTGAGATGCGATTGGAGCGCCGGTGAAATAATCGTGGCAGTCGTTAACCACGGTGAATTGCAAGTACCAATCAATGTGGTTACCACATGCGCATAGGGACTCCATTGGCGTATCGTAGACCGGGCGGAGCCTGGATTTGGATCTATTGCGGCAATTGGGTGAGCGTTGTTTGTTGCCGTGATTGCTGGCAACTTATCTACAGGGTCTGTGACGTTGACTGTAATGCATTTAGCTGTTGAAGATACTTCAATTAAGCAGCCTCGCGCGTACGGTCAGGAACACTCTCAATAACATCCTTACTAACTAGTTAGTTACCTAATCCAATATCTTTACATACCTACATCTCCTCTTTATTTATATAATTCAAACCTAAACTCCCTAGGATATTATTCATTAGTAACAATATAATTTTCATTCGGCTTGATTTGGTGAAGTGGCGAACGTAACATTATCAATTTTTGTAACAAGACAGAGACGCGGGTGACGTCATCGATGCATTTACCTCCACCAAATGATGTGATGATTGCTGCATCAACACCGTCATCACCAAATAATACCTTCATTATAGATTTGACCCCAAGTTCCAATGAACTCCCAGTCAACTGGTCAACCTAGTTAGTATGATATTTAATTAAGTATCTCAGCATTCTTGCAATTGCATAATTGAGCAATATTAAAATTGCATACTTCCAATTCATTACAAAATCAATTGCAACATTTGGTAACAGTAAAAATACATTGCTCTGATAATTGCGAAATCAATTGCAAAGTTGCTGACGAGTATTGGTAAGCAATAATTAAAATAGGCTTAATGATAATGAAGAATGTATTGGAACAGTTAGTTAAGATCGAAACTTGAACGAATAAAGAGCTATATAGCTGAAACAATTGAAAAGGTTGTTTTCTTACGAGTAAGTGGAAGAATCTACGTCAGTGGCGTGATTGGTAAGCAGTCAATCCAAAGATTGACTTGAAAAAAAATCGTGTAATAGCTAATAAAGTCGTTATTCGAAAAAAAACGGTTCCGAATATAATTCAAAAAGGTTTTGCACAGCCTTGAGCAGAATTTTCCATGAATTCGCTCCTACCCTTTCTAAAGAAGGAGGTAGTTGATAAAGGTCCCTTGGTACCATAAACCAAAACTGTGTTTAAAAACGGAAAAAAGTTTCCGAATATAATAAAAAAAAAGTTTTGCACAGCCTTGAGCAGAATTTTCCAAGAATTCGCTCCTACCCTTTCTGAAGAAGGAGGTAATTAATAAAGGTCCCTTGGTACCATAAACCAAAACAGTGTTTAAAAACGAAAAAAAATTGGTAACAATCCACAAAATAAAAATGAGCAATCCGACGAACCAACAATTCAGCATCTCTGCAACTGAATTGCTCAAGGAAGCAGCAACAATAAAGAAATTTTGTGGCAACAAAAATTACGACTTATCCTCTTTCATCCGTGAGGTGGAGCTTATACTTCCTATGTTCCGGGGAAACGCTACAATACAGGATTATGTATACAACAGATACATACTCAACAAAATCCAAGGATCAGCGCTACAGGTAATCCGAACATTGGGAGCAAGTCCAAGCTGGGAGAAAGTAAAAACGGAGCTCATCAAAAACTTCGGAGTTAGAGAATCATACCACAATCTGCATCATCAGGCAATCAACACAAAAAATTATAATGTTAGTGAATTTTATCATATGTAAAAAAATATTCTAGATAAGCTCAACACCAAATATGAATTTGATAGCAATAAACCAGTTGAATTTTCTTATGTCTCAAACGAGTCAATTATCTTGAAAATATTTTTGGAAGGTATCGACCAACATCTGGCTAGTATAGTTTATAGCCGAAATATAACAACCTTGAGGGAATCATTTTATTTGTTAGACGAGACTGGACTTCTAAGACAATATAACAATAGACAAAGAAGCAATCACCAATTTGATTATAATAAGGGAAATGTGTTCAGGACAAATTATGGAAAAGAATTTCAAACAACTCCGAATAATGGCATATTTGAGGGAAATACAAATTATCCTAATTCGGGACAGTTTCGAAGAAATAGTGATTTTAATCAGACGAATTCGGGACAGTTTCGAAGAAATAGTGATTATAATCAGACAAATTCGGGGCAGTATAGGCAAAATCAACGTCATTTAAACAGTGCAAACTCAAGACAATCTGGATATATTGAACCAATGGAAGTGGATCATTTGAGTGGTGAGGTAAATTTTCAGTTGCCGCCTCGCAACAGAATTTACCGATAGTAGAATTGACTGTAGGGGGTGTCAAAATTAAATGCCTTATCGACACTGGGTCCACTACAACCTTGCTATACAAAGACAAATTACCTGAGTGAACGTGAAAAATTACAGGAAACTATATGCTTCAACTCACTTAGTGGTGTAACAAAAGTTACACAAGAAATTATCACAGAACTTCCGACCGAGTTTAATGAAAATAACCTCATGAGTTGGAAACTTACAACTTTTAAAAATAAACATTTTGACGGTCTCATTGGTCAGAATTTGCTGAAGCCAATACAGGCAATCATAAATTTGGAAGAAGATCATATTGTAATTCATAATGTCAGAACAAAATTTTTATACTTTTGTCCTTACAACTTCGAAGATATTAACACTTTAGATGAAACTCCCGTTGACTAAAATACCTTAAATAAACTTATAAGAGACGATATGAGCTTCGAAGGAAAGAATAAGTTAGGCACTTTGATAAAAAGAAACAAAGATTTATTTTTTCAGGAGGGCCAAAAGTTGACTCATAATCACGAAATTCAACATGAGATCGTGACAAAAAGCAGTAGACCTATTTACTCAAAAATCTATCGGTATCCACAAATCCACGAAGAAGAGATTAATAGACAAATGAAGGAGATGTTGGAACAGGGCATTATTAAGGAAAGTAATTCACCCTACAATTCACCCTTGTAGATAGTTCCGAAGAAAATCGATAACTCCGGAAAGAAGAAATGGAAAATCGTTATCGATTATAGACATCTCCATGAGGAACCCATAAGTGACAAGTTTCCAATCCCGTATATTGAAACTTTATTAGAAAAACTGGGCAGGGCTCAATACTTCACCAGATTAGACCTTGCAAAAGGTTTTCATCAGGTGTTGATTAGGGAAGAAGACAGGAAGAAAACAGCTTTCTCGACACCTTTGGGGCATTATGAGTTTGTAGGAATACCGTTTGGGTTGAAAAATGCCCCAGCGACATTTCAACGACTAATTAATTCTGTGCTAAGAGAATATATAAACCAAATGTGTGTAGTATATTTGGATGATATCTTAATATTTAGCACTTCCAAAGAAGAACATATGTTAAGTATTCAAAAAGTCTTCGATAGACCGAGGGCACATAATCTAAAAATCCAAATAGATAAGTGACATTTTTTCACAAGAACTACAGAATATCTAGGACTTATTCTCACTACAGAAGGAGTAAAACCAAACATGGATAAAATTAGGGCCATTCAGAAACTGAAGCTTCTTGAAACAGCAAAACAAATCAAATCTTTTCTAGGGATGACAGGCTATTACAGAAAGTTTGTGAAGGATTACGCAAAAGTCGCCCAGGGAATGACAAAATATCTGAAAAAAATTGCAAAATTAATAAAAAAGATACCCAATATATTGACGCATTTGAGAAGTTGAAGCGAATGCTGACCAGCGCACCGATTTTGAAGTACCCGGATTTCAATAAAAAACTTAAATTGGTTACGGATGCAAGTGATTTCGCGGCAGGAGCAGTTTTGATGCAGGATGACCTCCCAATATGTTATGCTAGCAGAACGTTAAACGATCACGAAAGGAAATATTCCACTACGGAAAAAGAACTTTTGCCGATCGTTTGGGCTGTTAATTATTTTTGGCCTTACATATATGGTAGATCTTTCGACTTAATGACGGACCATCAACCACTCAAGTGGTTACAAACTAAAAATAAAGGTAAGGATATTAATGCAAGACTCCAAAGGTGGCTGTTAAAACTAGGGGAATACGATATTAACATAAACTATATAAAAGGAATGGAAAACAAAGCAGCGGACTTCATGAGTAGGATAAATGCAGAAACTGGAGAAATTAACGCATTGGACGAAAATAGAGAGGAAAATGATAATATTAGTACCAACGCAACAATTCACTCACAAGAAGACGAGCTTAACGACCATTTCCCCATCTTAGACACAGTAGTCAATCGTTTCAACACTCAGATCATTTTAACAAACTGCAAAACAAGAGAAATTGAAAATGTTAATTCAAAACGAAAAATATTTATTAGTCTTGAGGATATCAGAAACAATTGTATGTCTGATATTTTTCGAAGACTACTTGCAGGAGGCAAAGTAGGAATTTTCTCAAAACTTCCAGATCATGAATACAATTTAGTTCAGCAGAAACTGATCGAAATTTTTAATAAAAGCATAAGATTTTATAGATGTGCATATTATGCTTAAGACCTGAAAACGGAAGACGAAGCATTCAGGCATAAAGCCAAATATCACAAGAAAGAAACAGGACATGCCGGAATCAACGAGAATTATGAGGGGTTAAAGAAAAATATTTACATTAAAAACCTTAAAATCATCATACAAAAATTTATAAATAATTGCGATATGTGTAACAGGGCTGAATATGACCGAAAAACTTTAAACCCCAAGTATGCAATAACTGAGACTCCAACTAACGTGAATCAAATTATACATGTAGACATATATATTAACAAGAAGCATAGTTTCATAACGTTTATTGACAGATTTTCGAAATATGTCATAGCTTTATATTTAGAAGATAGAAATAGCGTGACGATAACAGAGAAAATAAGGTTGCATTTTTCAATAAAAGGTAAACCAAGTAGACTTTTAATTGATAACGAATTGAACTCGGTAAATGTAAAAGAATTTCTACAAGTTGAGAGAGTAGAAGCACACTTCACAAAACCTAACAGCCATACAGGCAATGCAGACATTAATAGTTTCCATAATATATTAGGTGAAAAACTGAGAGTGTTAGAAGTAGAAAAAACCGAAATGTCCATTCAGGAGAGAGTATTCAAATGTGTCGAATGGTATAACAAATCTTTCCATTCTACAATAAAATCGAGCCCTTTAGATGTTGAACAATGAAGGGCAAACTCTGAAGAAATAGAGAAGTTGTTGCGTATAACCAAAGAAAAAAGAATTCATAAGCTAAACGAAAATAGGGAAATTTATCTACAGAATAAAGATGAAGGGTATGTGAAAAATTATAAATCTTTGAGGCATAAAAATGAACCTAGGTATAGGAAACTTAAATTAGAAAATATTCACCGCATTAATATTAAGAGAGATAAAACATTTTCAGAGCAAGTGGACACAGATGCTTATAATACTGACAATGATGACACCAATAGGCGGGACTCTGACGATAGAACAACTGAACAGTAACGGTGGTTTCGTAGAAATCAAAAAAGATAGTGTTGCAATTGTCGAAAATTACTATACGATATTACATTTGATACATCCAGAAGACATCCAATTTATCATAAATTCTTTAGAATCAAATCTTGATCAAGTTTAATCAATGGAAAGCCAGCAACTACTAAGACACGAACTGACAAACATTAAAGCCAAAATCTTAACAATTTTACCACACAGACAAAGACGAGGACTTGTAACATTATAGAGACAGGGCTTAAATGGTTGTACGGAACAATGGACGATAATGACAGAATTGAAATTGAAGAACACTTAAGCACAATAGACGCAAATACTCACAAAATGATTGAGACGACAAACAAAAACATTGTAATTAATAACCAATTCAATACAACATTTTCCAAATTAAAAGAAGCTATTCAATCAGACCGAAATAAATTTTTAGAAAAATTTAATTATATTAGAAACACAAATGAAAAATTTACAATTAACTTATTTACCTAGATATGATGCTAAAAATAAAAATTTTGGGTGATAATGTTGAACACATACAGAATAACATTGCATCCGCCAGATTGAAAATTATGAGTAGCAATATTCTAACTAGCTAGAAGAAATTGTTCGATACCATATTGACTTGTATAAATTACAATATAATAGACTAGGTGCAGCTAATTATAAGGAAAATAAACTATTGTTTGCTATACGAATACCGAAAGATATGATCAAAGTTTAAAGATCACTAATTACTCCAATTGTAAATAAAAATCATCAACAGCTTTCATTTCATACTCAAGAAATTGTAAAAATCAATAATGAATGTTATAAGTATATAAGCAATGCCAATAGAAAACACTTAAAGAAATGTGAGTCATGCATTTTCCAAAATAATTGTATAAGAACTAAACACTATCAAATGGAAATTGTAGAAATTGAACCAGGATCGCTTTTATTGAAAAACGCAAATAAAACCCATTTCAATAGTACTTGTGACGATAGATTGTTATATTTAGAAGGAAATTATCTTCTACATTTTCATAAATGTAATATTAATATTGGTGACCAAATATATTCTAATAATTTAGAAACTTTTAAACAAAATTTTGTTATTCAATCAAGTTTTCAATTAAATGAAAGTATAAATTAACTTGAGATGAATTATTTCTGGGGCAAATCGAGAATATTGAACAAATAAATGAACTTAAATATCATAAAAGGAATAGTGAATATTTTGCTATATCAACTTTGGTATCAATTTTCGTTGTCAGCATTCTATTGACAATTGCAAATTTATATTTGAATGGAAAATATGATCTACTTAAAACTGTGTTTAAACAGAAAACTCAGGAGAGTTCTCACTCAAAGGAGGGAGGGGTGACGTCATCGATGCATTTACCTCCATCAAAGGATGTGATGATTGCTGCATCAACACCGTCATCACCAAATAATACCTTCATTATAGATTTGACCCCAAGTTCCAATAAACTCCCAGTCAACTGGTCAACCTAGTTAGTATGATATTTAATTAAGTATCTCAGCATTCTTGCAATTGCATATTTGAGCAATATTAAAATTGCATACTTCCAATTTATTATAAAATCAATTGCAACATTTCGTAATAGTAAAAATGCATTGCTCTGATAATTGCAAAATCAATTGCAAAGTTGCTGACGAGTATTGGTAAGCAATAATTAAAATAGGCTTAATGATAATGAAGAATGTATTGGAACAGTAAGTTAAAATTGGAACTTGAACGAATAAAGAGCTATATAGCTGAAACAATTGAAAAGGTTGTTTTTTACGAGTTAGTGGAAGAATCTACGTTAGTCGCGCGTACGGTCAGAAACACTCTCAATAACATCCTTACTAAATAGTTAGTTACCTAATCCAATATCTTTACATACCTACATCTCCTCTTTATTTATATAATTCAAACCTATACTCCCTAGGATATAATTCATTAGTAACAATATAATTTTCATTCGGCTTGATTTGGTGAAGTGGCGAACGTAACATTATCAATTTTTGTAGCAAGACAGAGTTTATTCGCACGATGGTTTGGGGTTTTCAAGAACAAGGCAGACCGCCATGTTGCCCTTATGGGTTGTGGGTCGACCACGTTGCGTGGCGAAGGTAACAAACCCTTATCGGACCGAGAGTAAAGTCGCTGGCGGCTGACACAAGGGAGTCTTGTGAAAGCCGGCTACCCGGATGGAGATTTTTGAAAAAAAAAACCGTTTGCGAAAGAGGTTTTGTTCCTGCCTGCCACCCGGACAGAAAAATTTAAAAAAAGTGTGAAAAAAGTAGACCGATTCGCAATGTCGGCCCGTGTGGTAGGGTTTTAAGCACAATTGTTTTTTTCCGAAGAATTGGAAAAAGATTGTAGGTGCAATCCAAACCTTTTCTAGTGAAACTCAGTGGGAATGAGAGACAATGAAAGAGTGTCCTATGAAAGTGTCCCACTGCGTCTTGCTCTTAGTGAATATGTCAACAACGGGCACTGCATGGCGTTAAACGTTCTAGATCAATATTGAACAGATCTCATTATATATAGTCTGAGAAATTTTTAACTAAGTCTTCTCGAAATGCATTCCACCACGTGGTGGCAGGTCAAGCAACCGCGTGAAAAAGTTGAGGTCTTGGAAAACCAAGACCTGAACTTTTTACACGCAACACAAAGGGGTTGGAAAGCCACGTGAAAAGTTGGGAGAAGATGGATGTTTATGATTTTCTACTTAACTTGATTTGGCACGTAGTTACTATTTTGAGAATAGTTGGCTTTGCCTAATATGAATATGTCATGTAAAAAACAAAAATTCAGTATGTAAAACGCGGCCATGAAGTCATATTTATGATAATATAGACTTGTCAGTTGCAAATACTGCGTTTCTAAGTTCAAACAATAAGTGCATATCACCGATTCTCGTTTGAGAATACAAAAACATTGGTCCGTCGAGCCGGATTATCCGCGAAAAATTATTTAAAAAATCGCGTAAAGCTATTTTCTCGCTAGTGTCTTACAGTTGAGACGCCGGGTAATAACGAAAACGTGAACATTAGCAGTGATCCGTAAAAATAAAACTAATCCATATTAGAAATGACTGAACAGGCAGCACGGCTTAAAACGCTGATATCAAAGCGTGGAACAATCAAGTCATCGTGTACGAGATATCAGACATATTTGAACGAATTCATCATAACTCAAGTAACAATTGTTGAGTTGCGTCAACGATTAGCCAAATTCACAGAACTTTGGGACAAATTTGATCAAGTTCAGATTGAAATCGAGGAATTGGAAAATTCTGAGGATTTCCAAGAAAATCACAGAAGAGAAAGGAACTCCTTCGAAACAAAATATTTTGAAGTGACAGTGCGTTTTGAGACATCTATCCAAACAAAAAATGATGAATTGCGAAAAGTTCAAGACCGAAGAGAAGGAACGCCTTTCTCACATGCAAGCACGGCTTCAAATGATCATCTAAAATTGCCGCGCGTCGCAATGCAAACATTTTCTGGGAAATACGAGGAATGGATTCCATTTCGAAATATTTTTACCAGCATGATTCATCATAATTCTTCGCTGCCAAATACTCAAAAAATGCAATATCTGTTATCAGTGCTAAAGGGTGAAGCACATGATGTGGTTAGCTCACTCGAAACGTCTGACGCAAATTATGTTGAAGCTTGGAAAATGTTGATCGACAGATACGATGATGACAATTTCATAATACAAAAACATATCCGAGCTTTATTCGAGCAGCCTGTGATATACAAAGAAAATCACGTAGCTTTGCGACATTTATTAGACACAGTTCTAAAGCATGTGCGGGCTCTGAAAGCTCTTAAACGACCCACTGATAATTGGAGCGATCTGATGATTTATTTGGTCACTAGTCGGCTAGATCAATCTACGAGTAGAGAATGGGAAACCACAATAAAAAGGGGTGAAATTCCAACTTTCGATCAATTGACAGATTTTCTCGCTCAACGTTGTCGAGCATTGGAAGCATCATCGCGATCACAAAAGGCTATCTCAAACATTACCGGTCATAATAAATCCGACCACAGCCGGTGTACAACCGCTCATGTAGCTACGGTAAATATAATGTGCCCGTATTGCGGTGAAGAAGACCATTCACTATACAAGTGCAACAAGTTCATGCAACTTGAGATAGAACAACGAATAAAAGAAATAAGGATGCGTAGATTGTGCCGGAATTGTTTAAAAGCTGCATCGCATCCAGCAATACAATGCAAAGGAGGATCATGTCGAAAATGCGGCAAACGTCATAATACGTTACTTCATTTAGAACAAATACCAAAAGGTCAACTTAACACTATTCCAGCGAGCATCAATGGTACCAGCAATTAAGAAACAGCGGCATCCAGCGTAAATCTTGCTGTATTTAACCAAGACAAACGAGTACTTCTATCCACAGCAATCATCTATATTATGAATGTGAGAGGTAAACCAACGCCGTGTCGAGCACTACTGGACTCAGCATCAGAATCTTGTTTCGTGTCTGCTGATTGTGTCAAAAAACTTGGATTAAAAGAAATCATCACTGACATTCCGATTTCGGGTTTGGCAGGGATGTCAACGCAAACTCGCAAGTTTACAAAAATAATGATCAAATCAAGGATCAACAATTACCAAGCGAAATTAGATTGTCTTGTAATTGAGAAAATAACTCAGTGTCTCCCAGCGAATAAATTAGGTCCTGACGAATTGCAAATCCCAGATGGTATCACGTTGGCAGATCCTGAATTCAATCATCCGTCAACTGTGGATATATTGATTGGAGCAGAGATATTTTTAGAATTACTTTGCATTGGCAAAATTAAACTCGGAGAAGATCAACCGACATGGCAAAAAACAGTATTCGGTTGGATTGTATCCGGAAAACTGATGTCACGAGATCGCCCAAAATACAAACATCGTGTCATTTAGCGATCAACGATCACCTCAGCGCAAGTCTCTCACGATTCTGGCAAATCGAACATAATACTAGGCAAGTCACTCGAACACCAGAAGAACGTCTTTGCGAGGGACAATTTGCGCAGACTTATAAGCGCAATTCAGAGGGACGATTCATTGTAACTCTCCCAACCCGAAACGAATTACTCCAAAAAATAGGAGATTCGAGGGACACAGCTCTACAACGATTCAAAATCTTGGAGCGCAAGCTGGAGCGAACACCTCAACACAAAGTTGAATACAGCAACTTTATTCATGAGTATATGGAATTGAAACATATGAGAGAGCTTAGTAACAATGACCCAACATTGGACATAAGACCTCATTTCTATCTTCCTTATCATTGCGTAATCAAGGATACAAGTGCAACAACAAAATTGAGAGTAGTGTTCGATGCATCAAGCAAAACATCCAGTGGTATTTCACTAAACGATGCTTTGATGGTTGTTCCTGTTATTCAGCAAGACTTATTCTCAATATTACTACGATTTCGAAGCTTCAAATACGCTCTGACGGCTGACATTGGCAAAATGTACCGTCATGTGCTCGTAGATGAATCCCAAATTCCTCTTCAGCGCATTCTTTGGCGCGATCAATCATCCGATGATATCAAAACATTTGAGCTAATAACGTTGACTTATGGCACGGCACCAGCTTCATTTTTGGCAACCAAGGTCATTCATCAATTGGCTGATTTGGAGGAAAAAGATTTTCAGATTGGAGCTATGGTAGCCTGCAGAGATTTCTATGTCGATGGTTTAATAACAGGAGCGAATTCCATCAAAGATGCCTTGAAAATTCGTGATAAAGCGACGGAACTACTTGCAAAAGGAGGCTTAGTTCTTCGACAATGGGCTTCAAATAATCAAGAGTTGCTCAAAAACCTGCTCGGATTGTCTGTTTCGAATGCTGTTCTGGAATTGGATAAAGATGGGACTTCAAAGACTCTCGGCGTAAAATGGAATCCATCAAAAGATGTATTTCAATACACAATCAATATGAAGTCATCGAATCCGAGCTCACATACGAAAAGATCGAATTTATCCAGTATAGTTCAAATATTTGATCCATTGGGTCTCCTCGGGCCTGTGATACTCATCGCAAAAGTAATCATTCAGAAGCTATGGAAACTTCAAATCGATTGGGATGAATCTCTGCCGTCAGACATCCACACTGAGTGGTCGGATTATTTAATGAAAATTCAAACGATGCACGTTTCCATATACCACGAACAATCATCGGCAATGACATGAATGAAGTTTTAGAGCTTCATGGGTTTTGCGACGCTAGTGAACGCGCATATGGGGCTTGCGTTTATATACGGAGCATTGATTCTCGCGAAATCATTCAGGTGCAATTATTGTGCTCAAAATCGCGGGCTGCTCCATTAAAAACGATATCAATTCCGAAGTAAGAACTATGTGGAGCTCAGCTGCTGGCTCAATTGATGACCAAAATAAAAGGCGCATTGGAATTGACAATAGCAAAAACTTGTTATTGGACAGATTCGTCCATAACTCTTCATTGGACAAAGGCATCAAATAAAAAATTACCTGTCTTCGTTGCTCATCGAGTCGGCAAAATTCAGGAATTAACAGCGATAGACGATTAGAATCACGTGAGAACAAATGAAAACCCTGCTGATCTTGTGTCTCGGGGCTTGAACCCGAAAGAATTGAAGATTTGTCGCCTGTGGTGGAACGGTCGTCGATGGCTAGAAGAGCACGTGATTAAATATTCCCCGGAAATACCGGAAATTGACGAGAAGCAGCTGAGTCAATCGACTCAGTCACCAACGGTTGTATTCCAGATAGTCGTTTGTCGAGATGATGGGTTACCTCCGCTAAAATGGGCTCTAGGAAGAGTTCAAGAAGTCTGCCCAGGAAGTGATGGAATCGTTAGAACGGCTGTTGTCAAAACAAATGCAGGAGTTTTCAAGAGAGCGGCTACCAAATTATGTATTTTGCCTCTCGATATTTGATGAAAACATGCTGAAGATTAAGCAATTTCTGTATCCTTACAATGCTTTAATTCATTTTCATTCGTCTATTTAACTTCCATTGTTGTTTATCTTAGCGCAAAATACGCGACGCATTTGATAATTGTTGTGGAATTTATTTTTTGCATTAGTCAACGTGATCTTTATGTAAAATGATTTAAATTTGACTACTAAGAATCGTCAAGGCGCGCGGTATGTTTATGATTTTCTACTTAACTTGATTTGGCACGTAGTTACTATTTTGAGAATAGTTGGCTTTGCCTAATATGAATATGTCATGTAAAAAACAAAAATTCAGTATGTAAAACGCGGCCATGACTTGAAGTCATATTTATGATAATATAGACTTGTCGGTTGCAAATACTGCGTTTCTAAGTTCAAACAATAAGTGCATATCACCGATTCTCGTTTGAGAATACAAAAACAATGGACACGAAAAGGGAATGGTGACGGAAATAGTTCTTTGTCTTAAGAATAAGTGGCGCGGCGTCCGGAAATAGACTCGTGGAGTGGTTTGCCGAGTGTGGACTTTGAAGGGATCAACACATAGAGTAGTTTTTGAACTCATACAAGATCTCCATCAATAGAAATAGTAGACACGTGTGTGAATCAAGAAAAAAATTAACGTGATAATGAATATCTGACAGATTATGGTTTTAAAAATACTTGAAATAGTGTAATATGCCTTATTGTCATGTGTTACGAAACGGATTTAAAGCAAAAAATTAGACGCGAATTAGTGATTGGATAGCACGTGCTCAAAGGTAACATGCAAAAACCTTGATCAGCTCAATTCGAACGGCTGATGTGTCACGACGTTCCTTTCGCAGAACTATTGAGTGAACATCACTTTTCTAATTGAAAATCGAATTGATTAGAAACGAGGTGCCAGTCGTCAGTAAACAATCAACACATATGAATTACTACAACGAAAAAATAGTGGCAAATACAACACATATTTCAGACAAAATAGGATTTTGTAACCTTGTTGATTGTTTAAGTGCAAAAAAATTAATTATCGAAAGTTCCATAGTAAATAGTAAAATAAAAATATTAAATATTGGTTTATACGAAATGAAACTGGAAAATAATGTTATGCGTTGCTCTTCGATACTCATCATAAACTAGCGCTTGACAAATAGCAATAATTACTATTTAGATTATATGCGATTGACAACTATCAATTTATTTAAAATAGTTTTATTTAACAATGGCAATTCATTTACAAGGCGTTAACGAATATTAATGTGCATGAAATAAAACGTTGGCAAATTCTACTAACATGATGAATATTTCAATATTATGCTTTGTAAATAGTACAATCAAGTTCATAATTATATAAACGGAATATTCATTTTCGTAAGATTATGCTATAGTGTTAGTTTGAAAATAACGAAAGTCTACACATAAAAATGATTAATCATTAATTAGCGCCAGCTATTGTCGCCCGAGTTACGACGACTAAACAAGCAAACAGCTTACGATTCTTCTAAAGATCCGTTTGCCAAAGCAACATTATTCGTTAGCATAAACTATCCGAAATCGTAATTTCTTTATAATTCATAACTTCTACGGAATGTTTATACAGTTATATCACAAACCCCGACCACCCACATTTCTCATAAATATGAAACCAAACATTCAAAGTCTTCAAATCAAACACTCGCACTCGAAACCATATTTTAAATAATTAATATCACATACGTTCAACTCTTGCATGCTTATCTAAAAATTACCAAACCTTTCTTATTAACTAATTGCCAACGTAAGATAAAACCAAAGCATCTTGCTTATCTTTGTCGCCGATTTCTATGAACATCGGCCCGCGTTTATCTTTCGTCGCGACGTTCACTTGAGCGCGCTTATCTTTTTGTCTACTGATCCAAAGACTAAGATTCTTTTTTTGGATGATTCGAAAGATTGTAATGGTAGGAAGTAAATTAAGAAAATTCAGTCGAGTCCGCGCTTTTGACCAAACCACATCAAATTAAATTTCTAAAACTATTTTTTAATCATATTTTATAAATAAAATATTAATTAAAGTTTTCGTCATTTTATTGATAATTGCCCCCATTTTTAAAGTGCCCTATTTACGAGCACGCATCACATTATTATACAGCTGCATCCTCACATTGTATAAGTTAAATATTCTTCCGTGATTTTAACAAAAATATTTATTTAGTACGCGCGGAGCAGAGGTTCCTCGTCGCGCTGAGGAACCAAAAATACAACAGAGAATAGCTACAAATCGTTTCGGCTATTTAAGGGAATTTTGTGCTGCAGTTGCATTTTCCAAGTTCGCAGAATTTTCTTGTCCGTTCAGCGACCACACGCCTCGGATGAAAATGCGTTGTCAGCACCTGAATTCGGGCTATCGCGGAATTGTTTGATAACTTCAGCATCCGGTTGCGGGGTAGCATGGGATTGTTAGTAACTCCTCCTCATCTAAACTCGAATGTCCACATTCGACTAGAAAAATGGTTGGCATGGATTGATGAAGGGATTCGTGATGCTGCAGTGGTATCGGAATTGATGCGGCGAAATTTGGTTGGTTCGCGGTTGTATCTATCTAATTTATCGCTTCTTGATGATAATAATTAGTAGTATGTTAGGAAGACAGGGTGAATAACTTATGTCTAACAAATTGGTTTGTTTGCAAATTAATTGATTATTGTACGTCTTAGAATTATTTCAAAATGACATACACTTTCTGATCACTTCTTTAGATGTTATTCGACAATTTTTTTTCTTATTTTTTTTACAGGTTAGTTTTTTAACGGTTTCTTTTTAAGTGATGGAAATCTTTAAAATATACATAAGCGTTTTTTCATTGCTAACAATTTTTGCGTCTGCTGATTTAATTTGATTGAAATATATGGAAATAATTTTTTTATCGAATACTTTGAAGCTTTTTTTATTCCTTTCTTAGATAACATCAAAGAATTAATAAATAAGGTTTTGCGAAGCCTAAGCCAAAGTTTATAGTGATTAGTTCCTCTTTTATTAACATTAGCTTATATTGTAGGCTGAATAGCTGAATCGGTTTTGCGAAGCTCCTTTGATTAATTTGTTGTAAGATTGTTAATTCGATCTGTTAATGACTTGTTTATGATTACTTGGTTGTTGTTGTTTTTAAGCACGCCCTTCATTATGTTGGATTATGTTAAAGTCGTCATGGTCAGGATTCCCTGTGACCCACTGCTAAGTGGTTTCGATAAAATCTAACGATCTTTTCGCAAATTTTTGGTTCTAAGTGTTCCAAAAGCTTTTGATTTTGGAATAGCTTGTGGGCAAGTCCATAAAGAGAAGTCAGTTGCGTATATTAGTTTTATGTATCGTTTTTCAGATGCGTGATAACTGTTGTCTTTTAGTCTTCTCTAACTTTGTCTTGTCTAAAACTCAGGGTTAATTTTGGTCTTAATCTCTTACTTCTTTTGAAATAAGATGATGTCCAGCGTTATATTTTTAAGGGGTTTCTTAGTTTTGCTGTGGTATGAGAGATCTTTGTTTTGTTTGGATTTTAGTTTTTCGATGTTCTGTTGCCGGATTTGTTCGAACTCTTCGGGCATGCGGCCGAGGTATAGTTCTACAGGTTTCTTCCCTGTAGTGGAGTGTATGGTAAAGTTATATTCATTTACCGCCCTTTGAAGTAGCTCTTCAAATGAACGATGAGGATCGTCTCGTCTCAGGCATCTCATGATGTTTAAAGTGGAGTGGGGGCGTTCTATCCATTTACCTCACTTTTATAAGGGGATGTTTTGAAGACTTTTATTTGCAGGTCATCTTCCATCATGGATGACAGGGATATGGACCTAAGTGCACCTTCGTTGTTTACTACGACGTTTTCGGGCACACAGAAGAAGAAGAGAATGTCTCTCAAGGGTTGTTTTATGTCCTCGGCGGACTTTGATGGTAGAATTTTCGCTGAAAGAAATTTTGTAAATTTATCGATCGCGGTCAGAACTAATTTTTTTTCAGTGGAAAATACAGCGATGTGTACCGTATGTCCCGGATAGTTTGAAATGGGGGTAGCGTTAAGGAAGGGTTTATTCGGGTGCCTTTCGTACTTATTTTCCTTGCATGTTATACAGCGGCCGACAAGCTTTTTGATTTTGGAGGACATTTGTGCGAAGTAGAAGTTTTCCAATATCTGGAGCTTGTTCTCTTCTGCGTTCCTTTGGGCTCTCCTATGTGTATTAAGAATTCTTTGTTCTTGTTCTAGCTCATTTAGTACATCTTCGACCATTTTGCGTGCGAAACAAATTCGGTAATTTCGAAAGTGCTGTGGATAAATATTCTGAATAACCCCTAGCGTTCTTTCGTCAGTCGTAAGCCCATTCACTGTATTCGGATTTAAGTAACGTTTAAAAATATTCGTGATGTCACCTTCCGTGTAATCTGGCTGAATTAAAATATGTCTAGTGTAATTATCAAAGGGATTTACTATCTGGTAGCTTCTTTCATCACCTGTATTTAGAACGATTTGGTTGCGAAAAACGTTAATTGGTGTTTCGACGAGGGGAATCAGGTTCTGGGATGAACCGGCATCGCTGTGTTCTCTCGGCGGTAATGAATTGGCCTCTAGTGGGTTTGAAGGTCTTGAAAGAGAGTCAGCAACGACATTTGCCTTGCTTGGTTTGTATGATAGTTCGTAATTATACTCCTCAAGAACTGATTTCCAGCATTTCATTTTGCTGTTAGTATTCTTGTTACTCAAGGCATATGTTGGATATCCGTATAAATTTTAACTTTCCGAGAGCCGTGTAGGTAGTTTATGATTTTTTTCAATGTCCATATAATGGCCAGCACCTCCTTTTCATTTGCCGCATAGTTTTCCTCTGGTTAACCTGAGGTACGCGACAAAAAGGATATTGGTTTATCCTCTTGAGAGAGAACTGCTCCGATGACATAGTTGGAAGCGTCTGTCGTTAGTTCGAATTCCTTGTCGAAATTGGGATGAGACAATATTACGTCTTTGGACATAAGGGTTTTCCTTAATTTTATAAATGCTTCCATGGCTCTTTTGTCTAGCTTGATAAGCTTATTTTTTAATACGTGCTTGGGAACTCGTCCATCCTCCCCTCTTAAAAGGGATGTTAGGGGTTTCACGAGTCTAGCATAGTCGCGAATAAAGCGACGGAAGTAACCTGACATTCCGAGGAATGACCGCAGGACTTTTAAGGTTTTGGGTGGTGGGAAAAAGGCGATCGCCTAAACTTTTTTCGTGTTTGTTTTTATACCGTCGGCGCTAGTGACAAAACCCAAAAATTCGACGTCTTTTTTAAGAAATTCACACTTATCTGGTTGTACTTTCATGTTCGCTCTCTCAAGTATTCTAAGGACTTTTTCCAGATTTTCGAAGTGCTCTGTGCAATTTTTACCAAAGATGATAATATTATCAATGTAGATGTAACACCGTGACCCGATGTGTTCCCTTAGGATGTCATCTAAGGCTCATTGAAATATAGAGGGTGCGTTTCAAGCCCAAATTGTAGTCGAAGAAACTCAAATTTACCGTTGGTAATCGAGAATGCGGTTTTCTCAACGTCTTTTCCTCTTAGGGGAATTTGATGAAAACCGCTTTTTAAATCAATGATTGAAAAGAGTTTATTTTCCCCAAGATTAGACAACACTTCGTTTATTTCTGGTATTGGATATTTTTCTGGGATTGTAACAGAGTTCAAATTTGGATAATCGACAACCATTCAAAATTTGTTTTGCCTGAAGAGTCCGGTTTCTTGGAGACAATACATACTGGTGAATTGTAAGGCAATCGTGATAGTCTGATAATACCATTTTCTAATAGGTACTTGACTTCCTTTTCAACTTCAGATTTGAAAGCTACTGGATAAGGGTAGGATTTACTGTAGATGGGATTATTCTAAGTTGAAAGAATTTCTCCTAGTAAGGTCGTTGTGTACGTGAGTTTTTTGTCGGGCTCGGAAAATAGAACAGGGAGTTTACCCAGAATTCATGCAAGTCGTTTTCTTAGCATTGTGGATAAGGGATTTGTAATTATATCTATTTTATTGAAAGATGGTGAATTGTGCTGTTTTAGTGGAAGTTTAATGCCTGGATGGATGCTCATAAAATTTCCTTTAGTATGAATGATTTGCATTCATAGATTTTAGGGAATCATTTCCGATTATTCCCGTCAAGGTTTTGAGAAACAATTTTAGTTTTTCAGCATTAGGTTGAAGAAGGTCATGTCATGTTAATGTGCAAAAAATAGTGTTAGCAAAGTTGCGAACCAAATAAAAACACACTAGTGAGCGGGTTGTCGACTTGACATGGAGGTTCAAAATCCAACATAAATGATTATATAGAATTGGTACGTATGCATAATCTACGCTAACGAAAAATTGTCAGTCTTTATACTACGCGGATACAAATAATTTATAAAATAGTTGAAGTATGATGAGCTTAATCCATCAGTAAGCCTAATCGTGATCGTGCTGTCTGGTGAAAGATGGTACGGACAGCACCTGAAGAGAATGCCGTCCGTCACCCCGAAACCACGCTTCCCATTTAATTTGAAAAAGGTCGACAAACGCATGGTGGGTAATTTTCACTGCTCCGCCTACGAAGTTCAAGCTAAATGGTTCCACGTTCTTTATGGGACTTTTTATGTAGCGAGGTTGAATATAGTTCTTGTTGCAACCAGTATCTATTAAAACTTTAAGTATTTCACCGCTCTTCGCAGTCCTTTCAATATACGGAAGCGAAGAGCTGTTTAGTCTAAAAAATGAATGTCGTCTTGATTTTCGTTAGCTTCTGGTGATTCCTTTTCGTTCTCCGCTTAGTCTGGGGAGGATGGCTCAGTTTCTCAGTTTTTCTTTGGCCAAGAATTCGATTAGCTCTTGCCTTTCCAGTTCAGATTGGAGGTGTCTCATTGTCTCGTTTAATACTTCCGGTTGTATGTTATGATTTTCTGTAAAGTACGTACGTTGCTGTTTATGCCCGTATGGCTGGTGAAGAGGTTCATGTCGTTTCGGAGCATAGACTGGTCTTGGGGAGGCCTGTTTTGGTAGTTAACTGCATGAGTCGTTATGCACTGGTCAACACCCATAGGTTCTACCCTTTGTGGCTTAGGTGGCAACGGCAACTGATTTGAGTATTGGTGCTGTAGCCTTTGTTGGTGAAACCGTGGAACCTGTGGTAGATTTGGATTATTGACGAATGCAGGGTTCAAGTCACGTCTTGTGTTATGATGTGAAGGTAGGCGGCCTTGATTTGAAAAATTATTTCTCGGCGGAAGCGGTGCTGGAGTCATGATATGGTTTTTGCGCACGCTATTTTGGGAATTATTGGCATGTTGTGTGCGATAATTCATGTTTTCCAGTTTGAGATACAAATAGAGGGCTTGTGTTAAGTCGACTGGTTCACGTATGCTCAATAGTTTTGGTGGATCTCCAGATAACCCTCTAATAAAGGTATCGAGTGCCTTATCCCGATAACATTGGGTCATGTTATGTAATGATTCTTGACCCATACCGATTGATGAAAGCTTATTGAGTATAAAAGATAAGTGATGGTACACAGCTTTGTAAAACTTGTGAATGCTACTAATTTTAGTATTTTATTACTATGAGTCGAAAAAAAAGAATTTATGGAACTACGCGTTCCTATCGAATAAAACGCACTTCTTTTATATTTTATATCTAATATAATTTATTTTCACGTCACGTGTTCCTATGTGCATCAAGCACTAACTCTTCTTCAATACTGCCTTCTATAAACAAAATTACTTACTTATATAGATTTCATTTGATATATTGATGCGTCAGCAAATATCTGATTAACCGAGGATGTTTATGAAATTGGATCTTGCATGTTTATTTTATAAACATTCACACGATTTCGAATTTTGCAACTTTGCTGCTGAGATTTGATGTGTCATCAATTTGTTGTTTCTCAAGGGTGGGCTCTGATATAACAATTCCCGCCTTAGTTTCAAATTCGTCCTCGAATTTCGTTCTTATATTATTAATTTTAATTTTCAAAGTTTTTCTTTTCAGATAAAAGTATGCAAATAAAATAATAGGGACGATTACAATTATAAATGTTATTGATAGATTTGTAATAAAATGTTTTTGTTTCAGGTATTTAACTTCCTTGATTTCTTTTAAGTTTTCTAAATTTAATTCTTTCAAGTCGTTCCAGGTAGGCTGGTTATAAAAATTTGATAAATTTAAAAGTACATTTGGTATGATGACTCTAGCTTTACATTCTGGCAATCTATTATGAAAAGTTATATTGTTTAGAGTTATTGAGCAATTGTTAAAGATAAAAAGGTAATTTCCTTTCAAATCCTGCTTTCTTTCGTCACATGTGTTTTGCCATTTGATTTTTAATTGAGTCGTTAAAACTGTTCCCACTTCTAATTCTACAATTGATCCTTTACTTTTCTTTATTTTCAAACATGTTTCGTTTAAATAAAAACATAATCTACTTTGTCTAAGATCTTTGAAATTATGTTCATTTTTAAGGTGTATACAATATTATCTATTTTAAGGATGTTTTCAGATTCAAATTTAACTTCATATCCTTCAATTTCAGGAACTGGTAATACAATGTATTTGTACGTGGTCATAATTTGATGTGGAGTTTTAATTACGAATAATAGCTCTTTAGTATTTTTACTATTCATGGCTACCGCTATCTCTATATGTTTAAATTTCTCTATATCAATATCATGATCTAAA
The DNA here is from genome assembly GCA_963942545.1 of Oxycera nigricornis. NCBI lineage: Eukaryota > Metazoa > Arthropoda > Insecta > Diptera > Stratiomyidae > Oxycera > Oxycera nigricornis. Next base: position 67,643,030 of record OZ012663.1, read on the forward strand.
ATTTCTTCAATAGTTAACATATTCCTGCTCATTACTCCCAATTTTGCTGACATTAAATTATCCTGAATTATTTCTACTTCGTTTTGTAAGATTTGTAAGTTTATTATCATTGCTAAGTAAGTGATTTCTATTCTCCATCTGCTAGAAGTTTCGTTTAAAAATTTTTCAATAATTTTTCTGTCTATTTTTATTGTTTCTATTATTTTATTCATTTGCTCTTCTACTCTATTGTTTATCGTTATTTGTTTATTCATTCTATCAATTATTTCATGATTATTGGAATCTTTTACTTTAAAATGATCCTCTATGTCCTGCCTGTCATCAACATCCATTAAACCAAATAACCAATTATAAACATTCCCTATTGGGTCAGCTAATCCCCGCTTTTGTTTACTAGCTTGAAGAGTTTTCTTGCATATTTCTCTATAACCTGCGGTTTTTCCTAATTCTGAATTACAGAGTTTGATATAATCGATCCGTGGTGAATATTATACCAGGTGTTGTTTGCTCTCTATCTTTAATTAACCTTTCTAAAGCTTTTTCGGAAAAAATGTTTCCTTTGCCAAAATTAAGTTTCGATTTAGATCTAAATTCTTTTGGTAAAAGTGTTTGTAGTTGATGCTCAATATTTTCTAGTTCTTGATTTACTGTCCACTGTCTATGATCGTGTATACCTAAATTGTTAGTTTTTCTAATTTCGTCTGTAGCTGTTTAAATGTTTTCTAAGTTTACTTTATATAAGTTCATGTGTCCCTCTTTAACTAGTTGTATTTGGTCCATTTTAGTTTCCGTATATCATATGTCGGTGTTTATTTTGTCAAATACCAAAGTCGCCAACGTTAGGTGTAATAGATATGTTAGATAGATTATCGCAATCATTTTCGGCATGTGTTGCATCTCCTCTCTCTTTAAGATTTTCCAGTCGTCCTCGACCTGCAATGACAATATTCTTTTTTGGTCTCTTAATGTTAACTTTAGCTATTTTACTAGTATATGTTTGTGTTTTAAACTTGGGTTCTAATTTCTTTCTAGTTGCTTTCGGATTTTTAATTAGTACTTCATCTCTTGTTTCATTATATTCCTCTCTTGTTTTATTTTCTCGTTCTAACATATTTTCTTTTATTTTCTTAATCCTTTCAAAAATTACTGTTTTGTTAATTCTACCTAAATGAACATCTAAGGCCTCTCTTTTATGGTGGAATGTATTTGCCTGTTATAAAATTCTAATGCTACAAAGAATTTTTCCTTCGTTATTTGGTTTGGAAGATTATTACATCCAGTTCTCATTTTTTCTTGAATTGTCTCGTGGAATCTCTCAATATCTCCGTTACCTGTGTGAGAATTCGGTTTTGTGATATGTATTTGAATACCCTTTTCCTCGTAAATTCTTTCAGTAATAAAGCATCGAAGTCTCCATCTCCTATAATCTTATAAGGTCTTCCTGTATTTGCTAATATTGATAAAAGTCCTTCTCTCATGTCTGCCATATTTTTAGATTGAATTACAGAACCTGTTGCAAATTTTGAAAATTTATCTATTCCTGTCAATATAATCAAACCTTCTATAAAAAATAAATCCATATGAATTATTTGTCCAATATCATTTGGTGTCTCAGACAAAAGTAATAAAGGTCTAACTGGTTTTCTATCTACTTTCATTTTATTGCATATTTCGCAAACGTTGATGAATCAATCGATTCATCAAATTTGGAATATATATTTTTCTTTTTAATCCTGCATAGTTTTCTAGTATTCCAGCATGACCTGTCTCCTTTTCGTGATAGTTTTTAATAATTTCAACTAGCTCATCTTCATTTTCTACTTCATGTTCAATTTCAGTAACTTTCAAAAATTTAATTTTTCTGTTAAAACTTTTAATTAGAATCTGTTGTAGCACATTGTATTTGGAATCTTCAAGTTCACTATAAATTGCTACAATACCGGGTCGTAGTTGTTTTTTCAAGAGGTTTATTACAAACGATTCATTAGATATATTTTTCAAAGATAATATTACTCGTTTCCGATCCGTAGACTTCAATTTATATTTTCCTATACTTTTTTCTACTCGAATTATTTGCTGTTTATATTTATTAACTATATCCTCTTTTATTGGAATATGGTCATCAAAATTTTCTTCTTGTGAGTGGACAGTATTTCCACTACTGTTTTTAGTATTTTTCTTTTTAACTCTTTCAATTTTCGGATGAATTTGTAATTCGTAATCTGCATTGGATGAAACACTTGGTGCTGGATTTCCTTTGATGGTTCCTGGTATGGTTTGAATTGAAATTATTTTTACATTGCCCTTTTTTTGTTTTTATTAACTTGTAACATATTAATTTCTCCTGATTCTCTCAGTCTTGATAGGAAATCTGCTGGAATGTTATCTTTCCCTTTGATATATTCTAGTTTGATATCGTATTCGCCTAATTTTAGAATCCATCGTTGTAATCTTGGAGTAATATCTTTTCCTTTAAACTTTTTATATAGCCATGTAATTGGTTGATGATCTGTTTGTAGATCGAACTCTCGTCCATATAAGAATGGTCTCAAATAGTTTACTGCCCAAACGATTGCTAACATTTCCTTTTCAATAGTTGCATAGCGTTTCTCATGTTCATTGAGTGTTCTGCTTATGTAACAAATTGGGTGTCCTTTTTGGCTCAATACTGCGCCTATCGCGAAGTTACTTGCATCCGTAGTTACTTTGAATCTTTCAGTAAAGTCAGGATGTTTAGGGACTGGGGCTGAAGTTAACAAAATTTTCAACTTTTCAAACGCTCCGACATATTCGTTGTCATTCAGATTTACATCTTTGATCCTTTTTCAAGTATTTTGTCATGGGCTGTGCTACTTTAGCAAAGTCTTTGATGAACTTCCTGTAGTAGACTGTTACTCCCAAAAAAGATTTTATTTCTTTCGATGTTTTAGGAATTTGTATTTTTAAAACTTTCTCTATTTAGTCGTTATTGGGTTTAATTCCATCTGGTTGAATAGTGTGTCCTAAAAATTGGATTTCCTTTTTCAAGAAATTACATTTATCCACTTGTATTTTTAAATTAGCTTCTTTTGGCTTAGTAAATACTTTTTGGACGTTTTGTATATGTTCTGTTAAAGATGCCCCGAATATTAGAATGTCATCTAGATATATAACGCAAACTTTGTTAATGAGGTCTTTCAAAACGTAATTCATTAAATGCTGAAACGTAGCTGGTGCATTCTTTAAACCGAAAGGCATGCGGGTGTATTCAAAATGACCGTTTATTTTTGAAATAGCTGTTTTTTCAATATCAGATTCTTTCATTTTTACCTGATGAAAGCCTTTAACTAAATCCAACATAGTAAAATACTGTGCTCTACCCAGTTTTCCAAGGATACTCTCGATGTTTGGAATTGGAAATTTATCGTCTGTAGTTTCTACATTTAATTAATTTCTTTTCTACTAGAATTATGGGTGAATTATAAGGTGAGCTGCTTTCACGAATAATACCTTGTTCTAACATTTCAGTAATTTGCCGTTCAATTTCTTTATCGTGTATCTGTGGATTTCGATACATTTAAGAATAAATGGGCTCCTCAGTACTAGTTCTTATTTCGTGTTCTATTTTACATGTAGCCGACAAGTTTTCTCCTTCTAAATAAAATATTTCTCGATTGTGACGAATTAAGTTTTTCAATTGCTGTTTTTCTTCTACATTTAAATGTTCCATATTTATCTCAGTTTTTTCCGCGGGCTTCATTGTATGAATTTCATCAATAGTTTTTGTATGAACTGTTGGTGAAATTGTATTTGAAAACGGTATGGTTTTTTTGCCAAAAGTAATAGTTTGATTCTCAAAGTTTATTTTTGAATTAGTTCGCGAAAGAATATTTGTTCCAATAATCGCATCAAATTGTCTACCTTCCAGACTAGCTAATTTCCATCTCGTATATTCCCTAACTCCTATTTCTGGTGGGGTTTTTGTTATATTTTCATAATTGATATTCTGTGTTCCACTAATAGTTCTATATTGCATATTTTTAACTTCTGTTTTGGGGTAGCTACCTAATTCATGGATATTAAGAATTGAAGTTGTAGAACCTGAATCAACTAAAGCATTTATAGGAAAATTATTTATATGAATGGTTATCATGGGAAGATCTGATTTTCCGAGGCTTGTACTGGAAAATTTTCTTCCGTTCTAATGGGATTTGTTTCCATTGGTTCTACTCTATACTCTATCTGTTGAAATAATCCTGTCTATTTCTATTAAAATTCGTGTGTTGCCTGAACCTATTAGAATTATCAGTTTGCATGGGATGCTGAAAACGATTATTAAAATTATGCTGAAAGTTTCGGTTGAATCTGTTAGAAGTATTAAATTGTCTAAATCTATGATTATTATTATTTCTGAAATGATAATTGTTGTCACCATTATTTTGTCTATTAAATTGAGGTTTTCTGACGAATGGTTTATTTTGGGACATGACACTTTTCCTAACACTGTTTTCATTATTTTCTTCGTATCCTGTTTGAAGCAATTCTTGATATGCTTCTTCCAAACTTGTCAGACCTTTTGTCCTCAAATACATTGCATCCGTTCTATTAATTTTATTTAGAAACTTTTCTAAGATACTTAACTCATTATTTTCGGGTTTAAATTCCAGTGGACTATTTGCGTCTAGTATATATTTTAAATGTAGCTTATCTAACACTGTTGTTAAAAATTCATATGTGTTTCTAGCACTTTTGGAATAATATATATCAGCTGACTCCTTTAAATTTAGGTATGATTCCTGGACTCCAAATGTTTTGATTAATATGGCTTTCACGTCTCCCCATGTTTTCTCTCCTAGTCGTCTTACTGCTATTGCGGCTTTTCCTTGTAATTTCGAAAAAAGTATCTCGGATAGGTAAGTACTTTCAGGACCGGCTGGTGCCATTTGCATCAAGCACTCCACTTCTCGGATGTAACTATGCAGTTGGAAACCATCATCTCCGACAAAAGGCGGCATGGACCTCGCTTGCCTCAAAAGCTCCGAAAATGAAAGGGACATTTTCCCACACTCGTTCACCAACAAAAAGACACATTTCCTGAAATTAATTACTTTTACCTAATGCCACTGGTTTCCTTGATATCGATGTTGATTTCAGGAACTTTAAATCGAACAGGGACAACTCTTCCTGTCGATAGTTTTTAAATGTTCGCGTCGTTGTTTTTAATATTAAGTTAAGGTTTTTATGCACTTTACTTATATATTATTATTTTTCGACACTACACTGATTCGTATTTTTTTTCACTGGATACCGGTAAGTCTTTTCCTAGACTATAAGTTCGCGCACATAACTTCCGCTCGACGCTTTTCTCGCGGTTTCGCTATTTCTCTCGAACGCTACGGTATCCTACCGACTGCGCCAATTTTAGTATTTAATTACTATGAGTCGAAAAAAAAGAATCTATGGAACTACGCGTTCCTATCGAATAAAACGCACTTCTTTTATATTTTATATCTAATAAAATTTATTTTCACGTCACGTGTTCCTATGTGCATCAAGCACTAACTCTTCTTCAATACTGCCTTCTATAAACAAAATTCCTTACTTATATAGATTTCATTTGATATATTAATGCGTCAGCAAATATCTGTTTAACCGAGGATGTTTATGAAATTGGATCTTGCATGTTTATTTTATAAACATTCACACGATCTCGAATTTCGCAACTTTGCTGCTGAGATTTGATGTGTCATCAATTTGTTGTTTCTCAAGGGTGGGCTCTGATATAACATGCTATTACCATAAACAAAAAGTTTGGTCATCTGGTACTCGAGAGTGCCCAGGTCCCTTTTATCGGCATAATGCATTGTGAGGCATTTTGAGATTTCTTCTCAATTGAGTGGGGTATTGTACGATTCCAAAGCAACATCAGCTAGCCCGATGACTTTGTTTCTGATTACGGATAAAATTCCCTAAAACTTAGGCGTCCCTTTAAGGTGCTCGTAGATTGTGAGTATCTTTTCTACACTCTTCTTCCACGACCTAAATTCGCCTGGATTGCCTGAGAAGTCTCTCAGACTTTTTACTACGTAAGGAATTCTATCCATGTCGGATAGATTTCTATCATGGCCAGCGTTTATGCTTACGTCCGTTTTGTTATTAATTTCAGACGCGGAATTCATTAGGTTGTTGAATATTTGTCTCCCCTGCGCTTGAAGGGATTGTGCTACTATTCGACTGATAATATGCGTTAATTCGTTTCGAAAAAAGTCTGCATTTCCCATTTTGGCGAGTTGAGTATTATGGTTGTCTTCTCATTGTTATTTGCCTGAGATGCAGACAGACGTAAAGGACGAACAATCTTGCTGGGATTTGACATTTTATATCTTCTTGTGCAAAAAAAAATTCAAAAAATTCGACTCTTCTTTTCTTCACGATAAATCTTCTGAGATTACAATTATCTCTCGCAAACAACAACAACCAACAGTTAAAATGAGAGGTGGAAGCTTAAAGAGTATAGCAGGGGTTAAGAGCTCACTTCCACAAATAACGATTTCACTTTACAGGTTAATGCCCTATTTTTCACTTATTCGCTTACTTCTAATTATGGTAAAGATCTAATTTACTATGAATTTTCAAAAAAAATATATGTATCAGTAACTTAATATTTCGATGCAATATTTATAAACTCAAAATTTTATTATTTCGACTTTTTTGTCTTCATAAAACTTAAATTCTTATTGAATCTTTTTTGTGCTCTGTTTTAATAAAATTATTTTGACTTACAGAAGTCTAATGGCAACGATCATATTCTGCTGCTCCTTTTTAGCTATTGAAGGGGTTCCTTTTTCTCCCGAGTCTGCAGCTCTGGATCCGAGGGCGCAATTCATTTTTGCTAGGTGTTGGTTATCCACTGCTGGCTACTAGGAAGCCTATCCGGATCGGCGAGTGATTCTGCAAAACTGGGTGTTGTCCCGGGATTTTTCCTTTTCACTTTGTTTGATTTTTTCGATTTGTTCGCTTCGATAAATGGAATTTTACTTTATTAAATTGAATTTTAATTTATTTCACGCGCACGAGTGCAGCGCACGTTGGGCGCCAGTGAAATATTCATCCGTGATTTTTACAAAAATCTATATTAAGTACGTGCGGGGCAGAGGTTCCCCGTCGCGTTCAGAACTAAAAATACAACAGAGAATAGCTACAAATCGTTTCGGCTATTGAAGGGAATTTTGTGCTGCAGTTGCATTTCCCAAGTTCGCAGAATTTTCTTGTCCGTTCAGCGACTACACGCCTCGGATGAAAATGCGTTGTCAGCACCTGAATTCGGGCTATCGCGGAATTGTTTGATAACTTCAGCATCCGGTTGCGGGTTAGCTTGATATTATTTGGTAACTTATATGCTGACAGAGCTTTCGTAACCAATTTCATTAAATCCTGATCAGCTTATCTTTTATATCTCACAGACAAAATGTTACGTTCGCCACGCAACAAGGTCGATCCAAAACTAATAAGGGCAAAATGGGGGTCTGTCCTGTTCTTGAAGACCCCAAACCATCGTGCGAGTAAACGCTACTTTGTTAAAAAAAATTGATAATGTTACATTCGCAACTTCACCAAATCAAGCCAATCAAGAATTATATTGTAGGGAGTAGAGGTTTGAGTTATATAAATATAAAGTAGATGTAGGTATGTTAGCATATTGGATTAGGTAACTAAGTAGTCAGTAAGGTTGTTATGGAGAGTGTTCCTGACCGTGCGCGCGAGGCTGCGTAATTGAAATCAGGGTTACCAAGTTTTTCTCACTTTTCGCCTCCAAAATTTCAATAAAAACCCCCAAATCAGACGAAATTCTTTTAAAAAAAACCTGAAAATTTGAGAGCAATCTTTTTTACAAAGTTCATACAAAAAACATTGATAATTAGCAAAAAATGTTGTCAAATAACTATGTATATGTAACAAGTAAACTTTCATCTGTATTTCATTTTGAGTTAAATCAAAATAGAACAATAATACTTTCGAGACTTAAAATTAACACAAGTAGCAGCATAATGAAATTTTTTTGATAACTCAATAACTTCTAAATGGTTTTTTGTTTTCCCATGAGAAGCTAAATCATTTTTATGAGCCAGTAAAGTGCATTTTCAAAATTTACACAAAGCTAGACTATCATCGCCAGGCACTTTCTGCAACCACTCTGAAATTGGACAGTTGGAGTGTTCTTATTGAACTCGAGCACAAAAATGTATACTACAAAAGAATGCAAAATTATCATTCACAGTCTAAAAACTAACCGAAAAACTCAGGTAAACATTCCCACTCTTTGCGATATCGAAGAGCGTAATTTTTCACTAACGAAGATTCGTGTGATCAAGACATTGTTCTATAGAAATATGAAACTTTACAAAACATTCAGAAAACAAAACTTTTAAACAATTTTACCACATTATCTACACACCTAAAACAAGTTTAATGCACTGTTTGCCTACATACATTTGTCGTTTGATGTTGCCCATCAGGGGAGTCCCAGGAATTTTTGCCTCACATTCATGATTTCCATGGTATCAATGATAATTTGCTGGATATGACAATACCTGAAGCCTTCGAATGGCACAATAAAAATTATTTTTAGTGTGCAATAAGTGAATCAGATTTCATAAATTACGTTTTGCAATTGATTAATTTGATAAAACTCCCATTTCACCCCTAAAATAAAAAAATATAATTAACTGACCCCCAATTTCTCCCTAAAGGTATGTAAAATACCCCAAAATGGGGGTGAAAGCCCCCAACTTGGCAACCCTGATTGAAATATCTTCAACAGCTAAATGCATTACAGTCAACGTCACAGACCGTGCAGATAAGTTGCCAGCAATCACGGCAACAAACAACGCTCACCCAATCGCCGTAACAGATCCAAATACAGACTCCGCCCAGTCTACGATACGCCAATGGAGTCCCCTATGCGCCTGTGGTAACCACAACCATTGGTACTTGCAATTCACCGTGGTTAACGACTGCCACGATTATTTCACCAGCACTCCAACCACATCTCACAAGCAGCAGTTACAGCATTCCCCTCACACCGAGGTGCTGACGTGCGTCGCCAAACCGGTCCCGAAGCTAAGAAGCTTTGATGAGGTCAGCAAACTCGTGGGCCATTGACCGTCGATGCAGCAACGGGATCGGGATTTTTACATGAATAGGGTCGCGGGAACAGCTGACGGAATCTTTGTCGGTGCGGAGCTGGATAAGTCGAAGGCGAGTGCGTTTTGGGTATCTATCTTTATTGGGTGCAAAGTTTGAGCGGTGCAGTTTTCCAATTCAGATCTGCGAGTAATAATAGGGCGGTGTGTGCTGTCGTGACCACGCAAATCTTACAGTGAAAATTTTTCTACAGTAATTTCCCTGTTTTGATTATGAAAATATATTGAAAACGTAAAGACGAGTGTTGAGACCAAGAAACCAAATTTTATAAACATTCAGACGAAGTGAACTGTTCAAGAATTGATCCATAAGAATATTCACGATATTTTTCCGAGGGTTTTGAGTGGATTCAATGGATACTTTTGCAGGTCAGCAATTTGGAAAATACCAAGTGCCAGAGAAACAGTCATATAGTATAAGTGAGAGGAAGTTTTCTGTAAAATAGTGTATACGCGTGTCTCCACCAGCCAGACGAGCGAATCCTACCAAACCAACCCCCCCAGTATCGAACAGTACGACGAAAGCAACATCTACGCTACCTTACCAAGATTGTACGGAATCGGTTAATAGGAGGAGTGGAGCCAAGTTGGAAAGGACAGCAACAACAACAATAAGGCCGGAAGTTATTGACCCTACCAACATTACCAAACCGCAAGCGTTATCCGATTACGTGCGGCGAAAGTAGGTTTACGGAGACGTAGTAAAAAGTGTAAGTAGGTATAAGTATAGATAGGCAGCAGCTAGGTTTTTAGAAGAAAATAAATTAGTGCAGTGAATTAGATTGTCGTTATTGTGTGAAGTGACGAAGCGGACGTCGCGGTATGTGTCCCTTCTTTCAAGCTCCCTATTCGGTCGATGGTTTTGGGTCGTCGCTAATCCTGTTCCCGTTTCCAGATGCGTGGACAGGGCAGTCCCGGTGCAAAAACGGGTGGCGCCCTTTTTATAAAAATATATTCTCACACCCCTCTTCGCAGGGTTAAGCCGGGTGCGATTGCCCAAACCGTGACCAGGGTCGGCTGCAGTGCAATGGTGAGCGTTGCACGAACTCTTGTTCTAACATTTGGCGTCCAACGTGGGGCCGTTAAAAAACAGGACATTGGAAATTGAGTTCGGCAGCGTTCGAACGGCGGATTCGTTCAGTAGGGCCCGTGAGTGTTTGTGGTATAAAACTGGCCATAATAATAGTGCTGACACGTGTGTGAAATTACAGGAGTGTGGGATCGCGGGAGTGTGTTGATTGCGGGTATGTGAATTTGCGGGTGTGTGAAATTGCGGGTGTGTAGTAACGCAAAAGAAATTTTATATATAGTAATAAAAAAATAAAGAAGGAAGTGATATTTTTCTCGTTTAGATCGTATTTTTCTTTTCTTTTTGTGGTGTCCTACCCCATCCTAGGTTCAAAATGGCAAAATTCACGGCGGCCCTAATCGATCACCTTTGCGAGAAGAAGGTTAGCTATGAGTTGGCAGTGCGTGCCACTGGAACAGTGTCGGCGATGCGGATGGAGCTCCGGAAGGCACTACGGCTTGGTACTATACTGGATGCTTCTTTACTTTATCCTTTCTCTTACCAGCAGGACCTCGAGGCGGTGGAGATGGTAACGGAAGAAGTCGGGGCGCTATTAGCAGATTTTTGGGGGGATGAGAAGTCCACTACGTTTTTGGTAGCCCAGGCAAAGACGGAGTATGGCCTGCGGAGGATCGCTAACCTTCTACGGGTAAAGAAAGCTGAGGATCCCGCAATCGAGAAGTTGCGACGGCAGCTTATGCTTGCCTTCGGTCATATGTTGGTGCAGGCAGAAGAGTATGAAGGCTCCGGAGCCAGGGAGTTGGGACGAGGCGACGATGCGACGGCGACAACAGAAATCGTACCGAAGGAAAAAGAGGATACTGAGTTGACGATCACAGAGCTGACCAACAAGTACCAGGCAGTCTGTGCTGATCACCAGCAAGCTTTAGATGACACCATAGATTTGGAGAGGGAGAACGATCGGTTACGCATGCAACTGCAAGAGGCACGCAAACACGTCATGGACGAAACACTGGCACGTGTAAATATTGAGGACACATTCCGATCGCTGCACGAAGAGCTGGAGTTTAAGGATCATAATCATGCGAGAGAATTGACCGAAACGTGTACTACATATAAGTTAGAAATTAAGGAAATGAATTGTAGTTTTTCCGAGCAATATGACGCAAAGCTAGAACAGTCCGTTCAAGCACTTCGCACTTCGCCTAGCATGGTCGTGTGCGGGACATAGAAGAGAAGCTTTGACTGGAACAGAGGTGCCCATGCATCGAGCTGGAAGATGGTCGGGAAGCTGAGGTCGAGGATAAAGTGAAGGTCTGTGAAGCTAAACCTACTGTGACAGAGTTGGAAGAAGATGAGGACACCGATGCCCTAGAAGCAGGCAGTCGATTGGGTAGGCTTGGTAGCAGGTAGTCTCAAGGAAGTGAGACTGGGTCTGAGCGCAAGCAGTCTCAATGGGTTGGGTCTGAGGGTAGGGAGTCCCAAAGGAGTAGACTTGGGAAGACAGGTAGGTAGCAGCAAAGGTGATCTCATATGGGTAGTAGATCAAAGGAAGGGAGTACTGACACGGGAGGAGCAAGGCAGAATCACGAATTCGACAGCGAAAGGAGAGAGACATACGATAGTACAGCTACAAGAGCTGTAGGATCAAAGATAGAACAAAACTGCTTACAGGCATCTGTTGTAAGGGAAGATAAACTTTTGAAGACACGGGAAGATGTGGTATATGAGGGACCAACCTCATCAAATGCAAATCCGTTTGTAAGGGCAAGTGTGGTGTTGCAGGACGGGTCTGGGTTACCAATCGGGTGCGGAAAGCAACTCAATTCTACCGATCGAGTGGCCAATACGGAGTATAGAGACCGAACCATCGAGAGACCGGGAAGGGAGATAAAATAAGATGAGGACGAAAGGGGCTAATAGTAAAACGGTGTAGTTTTTCAAGGCTCTGTAACCCCAACGTCATTAGCATGCTGGTAGGACTCGCTACAGATAGGCACATGCAACCTATCATGATTGGCTTAGGACGTGAATAAGTGGGAGGTATATCAAAGGCGGGGGTATTGAATCGTTAGTCTTTGCGTTTGTTACCTTATGTTTGTAATCCCACCTTCCTTCTTCCTTTTTTCGTTGCCCTTCTTTTTTTTAGTTTATTTCCGATAAAAAGTTTAGTTGTGGGTAGGGTTGTGTTAAATTCGTTAAGCTAATTGTTTGGTTTCGTGAGTGTTACTCAAGTTTGGTTTCGGGCTTCAGTGAATGTGACGTCGGAAGTTAAATTGTTTGCCGCGTTTACGCTGCAGGCCGTGTCCACAGATTGCTCGGTGGCTTGTCGGGGGGTGTCCACCTGTCGAACGTTGCCGTCCCGCCTTTTATGGTATGTTTTCGAGTGGATTTTGGGAAAATCCACTCGAAGAAGGGGGGGTAATGTTACGTTCGCCACGCAACAAGGTCGATCCAAAAACCCATAAGGGCAAAATGAGGGTCTGCCCTGTTCTTGAAGACCCCAAACCATCGTGCAAGTGAACGCTGTCTTGTTAAAAAAGTTGATAATGCTACATTCGCCACTTCACCCTATCAAGCCAATTAAGAATAATATTGTTGCTGATATATTGTAGGGAGTCGAGGTTTGAGTTATATAAATATAAAGGAGATGTAGGTATGTAAGGATATTGGATTAGGTAACTAAGTAGGTAGGAAGGTTGTTATGAAGAGTGCTCCTGACCATGCGCGAGTTATGTTTCTTAACTTTTATTAATGCGAGAAAAATATGAATACCAAACTTGGTATAGTTAATTAAAACACTTCTTTTACTTATTATTTAATATACTTCATTCACTTTATAATATAATATATTGATAACTGACTAGCAACTTCACCAGTATGACAACCGATTCATAACAATTAACACAATTGATGATGGACTAATAACTAACTTGATCTGGATGATCAAGTGATATTTATACTGATGGGAAACAAAGAACCCAAAATTGCAATTAAGCAATTTTGATCACGGAAATAAAAAGATGAGAGCAGCATTTTATGAAATATGATACTATAAGATAGATTAGCTTAAATATGAGATGATGCAGCTGTGTAAAAAATGAATTGATACGTTAGTGTGAATAGTTTATAGTATGAATCATGTATCAGCATATTCAGTTTATGATGTTTATGAAATTGGATATGTTAAAAGAATTTAATAATGCTGACTTGATACAACGGATGTTTAGAAGCAACGTACGTTGTTTATAGATTGGTGATCAATCTTAGTAGCTTGTTTATCAATTGTAACTCCTTCCTCCTTAAGATTTTTGTTGTCCTCAACAATTTATTATTCTGGGTAATACAAAACTTTCATCAGGTTTGTTTATATGAATAATTTTTCAGTTTTTACAATATATAGAATAGATAATATATTAAAGATAATACATATAACGAAATGTATTTTTTAATTTGAATTTTGCCGCGCTCGTCGGTACTACAGACACCAGCTCGCACGGTTAAGCAGGCGGTAAATAGGTTAAAGCGCAGAAGCGCATGTTGAAATAAAAACCTCACGTCGAGAGTACCATTGTTTAAGAAATTTAATTTAATAGTGTAAATAGTGTTTGGTAATAAAGAATAGACTTTAATTGTCGTTTCTTTATTACACAGGTAAAAGTGTAATATAAATGTAAATAGTTAATAGTTTTAATAAAAGAATCTTTATTTCACAGAGCAACACAAGGGATTTGTCGTTTATTTACCAACACCATTTCACATTATAAAACGACAATTTGTCTTGATTGCAAGTGTACTTTTTCAGAAGTAACTTGAATCGTTTAATTTAGATGGAAAAACTAAAGTTTCATTTCATCATGAATGCAACAGAAGATGGGAAATCAAGTGAGCTATGCATAACGTCAATAACGACACAAGATGATGTTTGTTATAAAGTTCCAAAAGAGGCACAAAAAGCAGAATCTCACGCAAGTATACTTACAACGTCTGTTTATGCAAATATGAAAAAGACATTAAAAAAAAGACACCATAAGAGGAATGTCTACATAAATGTCACTGAAGCCCTGCAAGAAGCTTACTGGGATGAAGACCAAAATTTTATTATAAATGGCCAATACCCAGAAGAAATTTCTAATAATGAGCCCAATAATTCAAATATAAATGAAAGCCCAATGCCGGATCAACTTGGTGAGGCACTCCAGTTAATGATAAAAAATAAAGAAAGTCATGAAAGACCAAGTTTAAGAAAATTATTAGAAAAAATAATGATAGAAAAATTAAATGGTAAAGGAAACGCTAATGAGTGGCTAAAGATATTTGAAAAAGAATGTTCAAGATTAGAAATAACAAAAAATGAAGAAAAAATTTACATAATGAGAGTATTCTTAGAAAAATCATGCTTGGACTGGTATAGTTCAATGATGATAGAAAATACTACACAGTCCGAATGGGAAATCTGGACAGAAAGTTTTCTAGCATCTTTTGCAAACAAAGATTGGACAAATAGCAGGTACGCTTTAAATTTCAAATACCAGTCAGGATCCTTTGTGGAATATGCGTTAAAAAAGCAAAGACTCTTGCTTGAAGTGGCACCAAAATGGAATCAAAGAAATTTATTGGACATCATAGCATATGGACTACCAGACAACATAGTTGAAAAACTCAAAAGAGAATAAAAAACAACAACTAAAGATTTATTCACTGATCTTGGCAGTTTAGAATATTTAGTAAACAAAAAATTTTCAAAAATAAAAAATACCAAAAAAAAATTTTCAAGCGAAAATTGAAGAGAAAACACCTTGCAGTATTTGTACAAGAAAAAATTTTTATCACTCTGAAGCTGATTGTTGGTCTAAATCTGAGGCCAATATGAAACAAGTAAAAACTAGATCAAAAATTAATAAATCAACAATTGATGCAGAACTAAGTGATGATGATTCAAAAAACCTGTAAGTACACCACTGATTAAGATTAAACTACTATTACAAGATAAAGTAGAAGTATTTGGAATTTATGATTCAGGATCAAACGCATCCCTAACAAGCCGCGAGGTGCGAACCTTGAGGTTCACACTGTCAACTTCCCAGTAATATCTACATAAACATCAAAAACATCAAACACAATAATAATTTTGAAAATACTACTACTTTAAGTAATAATAATGAGAGCAGTGCCAGGAATGAGTTAATATTAATCATATCATCTGCGGAAGGGTTTTTTGGATTTCCAACATTTAAGCATAAAAAACTTTATCACTAAAACACTGATAACTTTGAATGATTTTATATTTTTAATTTAGTTTTTTTATAATCATGAAATATGGTTTTGATGATTTCTCTTCAAAACTGATAAGAATGTATAAATTTCATAACCATTTATTACTGTGCTGTGCAAATCAGGTTAAAAAAATATTTTTTATTAAAAAACCCTAAAAGACTAATTTTTGGTATTTTCTTTTATTAAATTAAAAAGCGGCTGAAACAATTTTTATATAATGTTTAAAAAATCGCAAAAATTTTTATACACGTCTATTGACACGTTAATGATGGAAATATTATATCTGGTTCGTGAGATATAGTGAATGATAAAAATGACCTTGAAAATCATGGTGACTTTTAATGATTTTTTATTTTTAATTTAATTTTTTACTTGCTCATGAGAAAAAGTTTTGATGATGTTTTCACAAACATTGTTTGGAGTATATAAATTTTATAAACATTGATTACTATATTTCGCAAATCAGGTTAAAAGTTTCTTGTTTATGAAAAAAACCTAATTTTTTGCACTTTTTTCTCTTAATTCAAAAAACGCCTCGAAGAAATTGTTCAAAAACTTGATAGAATCACATAAATGTCAATACGCGTCGATCGACACATTGATCAAGGAAATCGTATGTTTGGAGATATAACGCATTACAGAAATGACCTTCAAACGGAAAAAACAGCAAACCCCCCTACCGAAGTTTCCCAAAAACTAATCAGCTCTTAACCCGCCAGCGGTGACGCATATGTCTGTGAGACCGGTTTCGTAGAAAACATAGAATAATTTCTTAATCCTTTGTCGATTTTGGTTGTTATTTTGCATAGCTGCCTGATCGGACATCTCCACTTGATAGTCGATCAAGTAACGGTAACATCAGTGCGAATTCCAGAGATAAGCCCTAAACCGGTCTGTAAGACCGACGTCACTATTTTCGTAGGTGAAATGATTCAATTGAGTATTTTTTTACATGTGTGGTCACTTGAGCATGCTATGTATTGGCTGGCATTTTTCTATGAGGAAGTTTATACCAGATCAGCAAATGATTCAAATGTATTATCTCAAATTTTACCTCTAAATGAATTGATTAAGGATGGTGTCTCAAATTTTTAAAAATAATACTACTACTACTACTATACTGGACTTGAAAACACGTATCGAGTACATATGGTCCGCAACAAAACGCAAGCCAAATGTACAAAGGACTTTCAGACAAAAATCATATAATATAATCATCCACAATTTTAATCCGAAATCCTTTTATTTGCGACTACAATAAGCCATATTGTGCAATACAGTTTCAGTGGAAAGTGAATGAAAATTCCAATAATTTTGTGGCTTATTATTTACTCAATGACTTAAAACATTTTAATTTTTTTGAAGATTGCTTAGTCTTCAAACTGTATTCAAGGCTGTTTTGAGTAAATTAATGATATGTAAATTATTTAGATTTAAACTTAAAAATATGTGTATGAAAATAACATAATTTTTTAGTGTTGCAGGGGAATTTTATTATTATTAATAAACGTGATGTGCTGTTATAATTTGTTGTGTTTTATTATACTTTAACCTTGTATTTTTGAAGTTCAATTTGCTACATTCACAGAAATTGTGTTATTTTGGATTGACCTTCAATCGAAATTTTCGGTCTCTGAGACCGACGTCACCAACTATGTTAGATAATTTTGCGTCACCGCTGGCGGCTTAAGATTGCAAAGACGCTTCGATTGACACCTCAACGAAGTCAATCGGACTTTGTTTACGTGAGTTATGCTCGTAGAAAACAGTGTCCACGAACGCACATACGTACGTACGGACGTACGTACGTACATACACACACAGACACACACATACTTCTTTCTAAAAACACTTAAAATATACTCTAAAGACCTCAAAACGTAAAGATATGTCGAAAATTTCAATTTCGATTTTCGAGGCGATTACAAGAACTTCCCATATACTGGGAAGTTAATAAACGCAAAATTATTACATATGAAAAATAGAAAGAATTCATCAAATACAGCAAAATGATTTACAATTAGTGTTGTTGAAAAACTAGCGGTTCAACTAAATTAAAAATAAAAATTTTTGATATTGAGAAGAAAGTTAATGTTTATATTGTTGATGATGAAAATTTTCACTATGATCTATTGATCGGACTGGACATGATAAAAATTTTCAGACTAAATCAAGATGAAAATTTAAAAATCACACAAACAAAAAACATAGAAATTAAGGTAAACGATGATAAATCATTTTCGATGCAATCTGTTATAAATGAAATAGAAAAAACAGATGTCTTACAAAAAATTTCAGTTAATTTCAATGAGCATGTGAAGGCAGAAGATTTCCAAATAAAAATGGATAATCTAGACCAAACACAAAAAGCTCAAATAGAAACACTGATAGAAAAGTTTAAAACAATTTTTGCAAAAGATAAATACGATATAGGTACTGTTAAAGAATATGAAGCAAGAATAAATCTCATTACAAAGCAGTACTGCAGCAAGAAGCCTTAGAGGTACTTTTGATGATAAGATAGAAATTGAGAATCAAATCTCAAAACTATTAGAAAAAAATTTAATAGAAGAATCATATAGCCAATTTGCAGCGCCAGTCACCTTAGCCTTCAAAAAGATGAAAATAAAAAGTCTAGGTTATGTATTGATTTTAGACAGTTAAATTAAGTTGTAGTGCCACAGGTTCAACGATTCCCACTGATTGAAGACCTGATGATAAAAACAAGAAACTGCAAATTCTTTACTACTTTGGATATCAATTCAGCATTTTGGTCAATCCCTATGCGAGTTGAAGACAGAAAAAACAGGATTCATCACACAAGAAGGACACTACCAATGGATTTGTCAACCTTTTGTATTAAAAACTTCACCAGCAATATTCCAAAGAATATTAAGTAATAACTTAAAGAAAAATAAATTAACAGAATTTGCGGTGAACTTTATTGATGACATTCTAATTTTTTCAAAATCGTTCAAAGAACATATTGGTCATTTAACAAAGCTGTTGGAGGCGATAAAAAAAAGTATTCAGATTGAAATTTAGAAAATGCACATTTGCTGCAAATATGGTGAAATACCTTGGTCACATAATTGAAAATAACTCAATTAGGCCACTATAAGACAACCTAATTTCGATAAAGAATTTTCCAACACCAGAAAATCCAAAAAATATCAAGCAATTCTTGGGAAAAATAAATTTTTATCATGAATATATACCAAAAAGCGCAATCATATTAGAACCATTGCATAATCTTTTACTAAAAAATTTAAATGGTCAGAAGAATGCCAAATAACTTTTGAAAAAATAAAGAAAATATTATGTTCACAACCAGTGGTGGAAATATTTGATAAAGATTTACCAATAAGAATATACACAGACTGTAATGAAATGATTAAAAGAACTTTTTGGCGACCGGTGTCGCTACGAAAAATGGACATTTTCCACTACACAAACCGTCGGATTAAATAGATTTGTAAAGACACGCCATCGACAGCCTGCATGCCCTTTTTGTACATTTCCCATAAGCACTTGCACCGTATATATTGCTTTTAATGTAACGATGTCCCAAAGAACATAACAACTCGTTACCACGTGCCGAGTGTATATACTTTATATTACCCCAATCCTCTGTACTTCGTAGTAATTCGTGATTTTTATATATGTCCAAACGAATCGGTTGCATATATGGTTTCGACTTCATCTGGCATTCGTCGGACTCAATTTTTAATATTAACTCGAACAAACTTTAAGTTGTTCGAAAGCAATTTAATTGGATAATACTGACCGAATTGAAGACACGTTTTGGCGACAAGAAAATTGGATGATTAAGTTCGGCCGTACGACGTATGAGTCGTTCGACACCATCATGGTCACCTTGCGAGACGACATGCCTTGCAGCCTGTTCGATCCCTGCGTGCACTGATCCAATGTGTTTTGTACGTAGATTTCCGATTTTTAACAGAAATTGGATCCACCGCTTGTGAACGAGGTGCAGATTCTTGGTCCCGTTGAACAGAAAGCAACACGTGCTCCCGATTTTCTTTCCTTTAGCTCCGGGATTGATGATGCCGTCAACTCTTAGCCGGACTCAGGTTAACGGTACACTCGGGTTCTCAAGCACGATGTTAATACCCGCGATATTATGTTGAAGAGCAAAACTAAAGTTCATATCCACAATCCCTTTTCACATGGTCATAGCCGCGGAAAAGATTATTCGCGCAAAATTCACCACATGCGGTTTACAAAACTGAAAAATTGAAATGGATTATCCGACGAATTCAACACACACGATATGTCCGACCCCGACCAACTCCCGTAGCCAACCCGTTTTTAGTTATAAATTTTATGTAACTCGGACCGATCCACTTTCGCGCGCAAAAATACAATCCGCTTCTTCGCGACTAGCGATTCTCATACAGTTTAGTTTATTTAATTACACTTGTGAACGCCACACTCTTCAGAATTTATCCAACACCAACCGCTTAACACCACGTGGACTTGCTTTCCTCCCTAGTACCTCTGAACTGCCCGAGTTCCAAAAAACGACTTCCCGTGATCCAGTCTCGTCCTAGCGGGATCCCTTTTTTTCGGGGCTTGCCTCAACTCTAACCGGTATCACAGGTTGCCCATGAGGCGGCATGGTGCAGTGGTGGCCAACCCAGTGGCTGCGCTACATTACAAGACGCTTCAATAAAAGGTGTAGGAGCTACATTTAAACAAATCCAGCCGGATGGAAAAGAAAAAAAACCTATAACTTACTTCTCCAAAAAATTAAACGAGACACAAAAGAGAAAAAAACAATATACTAGGAATGTCTACCAATAAGAGAAGCAGTAAGATATTGGCAATATTGGTTAATCGGCAGATCGTTCATAATTTTGTGCGATCACAAACCTCTAGAAAATCTGAATCTGAAATCAAGAACTGATCAAGAATTAGGAGACTTAACCTATTACCTATCCCAATATGATATGGAGATAAAATACAAAAAAGGTAAGGAAAATTTAGAGGCAGACTGTCTCAGAAGAAACCCGGTACTTTATCCACAAGAAAATGATGAAGAACAGTTGAAAATTGTAAATGTGATAAATCTAAAAGACATCATAAAAGACCAGGAGGAAAACGAAGACATCAATAACTTAAAAAAATAACCAAAAAAATAACAACATATACTACAAAGGAAATAAAATCATCCTAAATGAAGACTTCAGTATTAAATTAATTAAGAAAATTCACGACGATTTTTGCCATATAGGTGTCAAACAGCTGCAAAAAGCGATTAGTGCGACATATACAGCAAAGCACTTAACGCATAACATAAAAGAGACCTGTAAAAATTGCGATATTTGTATAAACAACAAATCAAGAGGACAAAAAAATACGGGCTTATGCCCCACTTTGGTCCCGCAACGAAGCCTTTTGAAATTGTCTCAATAGACACTATTGGTGGTTCAAGATCAACAAAGAAGTAACTGCACCTACTAGTAGATAATTTCACAAGGTACGCATTTATTATAACCTCGAAAACACAAAACGCAAAGGCCTTTGTCAAACTTATAAACTCGAAAGAATTTAAAGAATATCTACAAAAGAGAAAGAGCGCAATGGTCTTCACAGCGGTGAATGCTGCATTTTCAAACGGATTGAATGACAGATTAAACCAAACTCTAGTCAACAAAATTAGATGCAGAATAAACGAAAGAGGCAAGAAAAAAGCATGTACAACAATCGCTCAAGAATGTGTAGAGGTATAATGAAACTACACATACAGGGTGTCCAGAAATTGCCGCACAGGCTCCTCACCACGTGATTTTTTGGACAATTTTAAGCAGAAAAAATTTAGAAACTTTTTTTCGATTTCTTAGCCCTTTAGCTGCCACAGGCGTTTTAAAATTTTGAAAAAATGACGTTCTTTAGTTAGTAAAAACACAATATCTTCACAGTTATGAAAGATACAACACTCAAACAAACAATAAAACGCAGAAAATAGTTTTTTGCAACTATTGAAAGCTATTTTGTGAATATAAAGTGAGCATATTGGGAGCGACAGTTCTCGAAAGTCGAAGAAATGTTTTTTTCAATACGAAAATTTCGCATTTTTCCTTATTTTCCTTTAATTTTCACGTCCATAATGCAAAATCTTTTTTCAAAAATTAAATCTCTGTTGTGTTATTGTTAAAAAGTTGGAACATCATTTTACTCTAATTCATCAAACTTTCATTGCAAAAGGATTATAAATGCAAACAGTTTTTACCAAAAATTCGCGTCTAAAATAAAATTTGCGTTCTGAATTGAAGTATTCGGCTGTCCCCACACGAAAGTGCTTTCAATTACAATCTTTTGAATGAACAATAAAACAAATATGTATTTGAAATGTTTTTATTAAAATTATTTACAGCATATGTTCAAAGTGGCTTCCTTCCATTGTCAAACAAGACCTGCTTCTCTTTTTTAAGCTCTGTATCGAACTTGACAACATCTCGCTTGTTATTTCAGCGGCGGCATTGGTAATTTTCGAAGAAAGTTGTTCCAAGGTGTCAGGAGCCTCCTTGGAAACAATTTCTTTTAAATGCCCCCACAGAAAATAATCCAACGTTTTTAAATCCGGAGGTCTTGCAGGCCACCGCACGGGACCATAACGCCCTAGCCAGCGATCCTGGAATTCTTGGTGCAGCAAAGTTGTAACCTCTCCAAAATTATGTGGAGGTGCTCCATCATGTTGAAATCACATCCTCCTTCTCCTTGAAAGTGGTAGGCTGTCCAATAATGTTGCCAATACATTCTCCGAAAAATGTTTGTAGCCTTGGCCAGTTAAGCGGTCCGGGAGAATATATGGCCCTATAAGCTGATCTCCAATAATACCTGCCCAAACGTTAAGTCTCCATCGAACTTGGTGATGTCCTTCACGTATCATATACGGATTGGCTTCGCTCCACCAATGGGAGTTGTGGCAGTTGAAAATTCCTTCCTGGGTGAAGAGGCATTCGTCCGTAAACAATATTTAATTTTCAAAGTTCGGGCTTCGTAGAATTTTTCCCTGTAGCCATTCACAAAAATCCACTCGCTTTGCGTAATCCTCTGTATGTAATTTTTGCACCTTCGAAAAGTGGTAAGAGTGCAAATTTAAACTACGCAAAATTATTTGCACTGTTGACTTTCTATGCCCCAGTTCTCTTGCTATTCCGCTTGTGCTGCAAGTTGGGTCTTGTACAACGTAATTGAATACGGCTTCTTCGACGGCAGGTGTTCTTGAAGACCTAGGTCGGCCCACGTCCAGTCGCGCACCTTGAGCAAGTCTCCCTGTTTCTCGTCCCCGAATTTGAAGCCTCCGGAAGACGTTGGCATCTGGATGTCGTCTGTTAGGGAATCGTCTTCTGTACTCAAAGGATGCACGCTGACTATTTGTTTCACATGCACCAAGCACAAGAATCATGTCGAAGTATTCATTGGCTGAGAACTCCATTTCTGATTTTTAGTAGCCAATCAATAAAAACTGTTAAATAACACTACAAAAAGGTATTTGTCTCGTAAAATACTGCTTTCTACTTGTTATCATCGTATGACGACCAAGCGTTGCCCCATCCTAATTTATGGATGTGAATTTTCTAGCCCATAAGTGTTGGCTGATTATATCCGAATGTAAATGCTTTCAAATTAATAAAAACTAATTTTCAAAGGTTTTATGACTGCTTATAATCAGCTCAAGCACGAATTAATCCCAAACACCGTTTACCAGAGTTGTCTGCGAAGGTTCTACCTGCTCGGTTTTTGTTAGTAGGCATATTAGGCACCTTTTTGAATTTTTGTTTTAGAATTTGCAGGCGTGTAACTATTAGAAATTGGCAAATAAGGAAAAAAAGATATTTAAACTTTTTAACAATAACACAACAGAGATTTAATTTTTGAAAAAAGATTTTGCATTATGAACGTGAAAATTAAAAGAAAATAAGGAAAAATGCAAAATTTTCGTATAGAAAAAAACATTTCTTCGACGTTCGAGAACTGTCGCTCCCAATATGCTCACTTCATATTCGCAAATTAGCTTTGAATAGTTGCAAAAAACTATTTTCTGCGTTTTATTGTTTGTTTGAGTGTTGTATCGTTCATAACTGTGAAGATATTGTGTTTTTAGTAATTAAAAAACGTCATTTTTTTCAAAATTTTAAAACGCCTGTGGCAGCTAAAGGGTTAAGAAATCGAAAAAAAAACAGAATATTTTCTGCTTAAAATTGTCCAAAAAATCACGTGGTGTGGAGCCTGTGCGACAATTTCTGGACACCCTGTATATTTACTGGCTTTACTCCCAAATATTTATTGTTCAGACAAGACACAATGATTTTGCCAACCGAATTGAAACAAAAAAAATCAAAAGAAAGCTGGATGAAAGACAAAGAAACAGCACTAAAAAACACAATCAAATCACATAATTACAATAAGAAGATCTTTAATAAACATAGGAAAAAATTTGAATTAAATGTGAAAGACTAGGTCTACGTTGAAAATGGCAACGAGCTAAATAGAAAAAACTTGACGAACTCAGAATTTGACCATACCAAACCACGGAAAAGATATCAGGTTCAATGTACAAAGTCAACACAGGACATAAAAAAATGGAATTAAACTTGTTCCACATAACGAAGCTTATCCCAGCAAGTGAAATAGAAAAAAAGAAATATGATTGTGATAATTAGAAAATTGTATAACTAATTTTCTCTCTAAATGGGGGATATACATATAAAGAAATGTATTTCTTAATTTGAATTTTGCCGCGCTCGTCGGTACTACAGAGACCAGCTCGCACGATCAAGCAATCGGTAAATAGGTTAAAGCGCAGAAGCGCATGTTGACATGAAAACCTCACGTCGAGAGTACCATTGTTTAAGAAATTTAATTTAATAGTGTATATAGTGTTTAGACTTTAATTGTCGTTTCTTTATTTCACAGGTAAAAGTGTAATATAAATGTAAATAGTTAATAGTTTTAATAAAAGAATCTATATTTCACAGAGCAACACAAGGAGTTTGTCGTTTATTCACCAACACCATTTCACATTATTTACAATTATTGTTGATATTAATAATATTATGAATAAGCCTGATATTATTGATTTTGTTTTATGTTTGAATTCTATTTCATTAATTCTGTTTAAATTGTTAACTTCCCAGTATGTGGGAAGTTCTTGTAATCGCCTCGAAAATCGAAATTGAAATTTTCGACATATCTTTACGTTTTGAGGTCTTTAGAGTATATTTTGAGTGTTTTAGAAAGAAATATGTATGTGTGTGTGTGTACGTACGTATGTGAGTTCGTGGACACTTTTTTCGACGAGCATAACTCACGTAAACAAAGTCCGATTGACTTCGTTGAGGTGTCAATCGAAGCGTCTTTGCAATCTTAAGAGCTGATTAGTTTTTGGGAAACTTCGGTAGGGGGGTTTGCTGTTTTGTCCGTTTGAAGGTCATTTCTGTAATGCGTTATATCTCGTGAACCAAACATACGATTTCCTTGATCAATGTGTCAATCGACGCGTATTGACATTTATGTGATTCTATCAAGTTTTTGAAAAAATTCTTCGAGGCGTTTTTTGAATTAAGAGAAAAAAGTGCAAAAAATTAGGTTTTTTTCATAAACAAGAAATTTTTAACCTGATTTGCGAGATATAGTAATCAGTGTTTGTAAAATTTATATACTCCAAACAATGTTTGTGAAAACATCATCAAAACTTTTTCTCATGATTTCGTAAAAAATTAAATTAAATATAAAAGATCATTAAAAGTCATCATGATTTTCAAGGTCATTTTTATCATTCACTATATCTCACGAACCAGAAATAATATTTCCATCATTAACGTGTCAATAGACGTGTATAAAATTTTTTTCGATTTTTTAAACATGATATAAAAATTGTTTCAGCCGCTTTTTAATTTAATAAAAGAAATTGCAAAAAATTAGTCTTTTAGGGTTTTTTCATAAAAAATAATTTTTTAACCTGATTTGCACAGCACAGTAATAAATGGTTATGAAATTTATACATTCTTATCAGTTTTTGAAGAGAAACCAGCAAAATCATATTCCATGATTATAAAAAAACTAAATTAAAATTATAAAATCATTCAAAGTTATCATGTATAGAGGGTTCATACGAATGATATTACTTTATATCTTTTATTCTAAAGAAATTGTTGTAAATTCAATCCAATTTTTATTATTTTTGCATAATTTGAGCTGATTTTTAATAGTTTCTACAGTGTTTAAGTGTTAATGTTTTTAATGCCTGAATGTTGGAAATCCAAAAAACTCTTCCGCAGATGATATGATTTATATTAACTCATTCCTGGCACTGCTCTCATTATTTTTATTTAAAGTAGTATTATTTTCAAAATTATTATTGTGTTTAATGTTTTTGATGCTTATGTAGATATTACTGGGAAGTTAACCGTGTGAACCTCAAGGGTCGCACCTCGCGGCTTGTTTATATTTTGCAATTGTATACTTTCTAATTTTAATTGATAGTTATAATTGAGGCACAGTTTTACAAAAGGGTACATTTCCAAAAAACTGAATTTTCGGGAATCAAAAAAAAACAATTATACTCTTGGCATTTTCATTTTTGAAAAATTGAATTGTTGATAAATTATCTAGAATGTAGCGAGATTGTATTTATCTATCAACATGATTCAATTACCTGTTCCATCAGATGAGAAGTTGACTATGAAATTGGGGAGGTTTCGCAAAACGGTACACATCCAATTTCTATACCGTTTTGCAAAGCCATTTCCACCCTAGCCCAAGAGATGGGTTTTCTTTTGATGCTATTTGATTTGATTTAATTTAAATCTCACTGTTATGTGATGTTGTTGACACATTGGTATCAATTTTATTTATAGGAAAAGGATATAAAATATGTAACATTTTGAAAAAACTATAAAAATAGTACCGTTTTGAAAGAACTTCATGCTTTTAAGGCGGGATTCGTCCCGTTTCGACAAACCGGAACGTGACCATTCGATTCCTCGTGAAATTTTACATGAAAATTGATATCAAACTCGATTTTTTCGATTTTGGCGCTTATACCCTTTTGCAAAACTGCGCCTCAATTGGAAATATTTTTAATTGGTTCCAATGTTATATGTTGGTATGAGTTATTTATTATATTCAATGGTAAATTGTTCTCTATGATCGTAAGTTTGTTTTATTTCTGTTAATAATTTGTAAGCTTCACCTAATGTGTTGCAAGTTTTCATTTCCAAAAGATATGATTTATATTCAGGCAATGTAGATTTGAATTTATTAAGAAGAAGACTTTCATTTCTTATAGGGGAAAATTCAGTATGTAAATGTTTTTGAGAATCCTGAATGTATTTAGTATTTCATTTGTTCAAAGGGTTTTTTAATGAATTATATGTGTCATCAATATTTTTATTATGCTCATTTACTTTATCATTTACTTTGTTAGTAACGATATTGTTGTAACTATCACAAAAAATAAGAAGAGATTTAACAGTAGCCCAATTCGGTTCGGTCAGTTTTTGAACAGCAGCTCTCGCAAGACCTTGGAGTTTATGAAGAATAAGTCTGCATATGTACGAGTGCTGATTTCTCTGTGTAAGAGTAAGAAGAGTGTCTGCTTTCTCTATCCATGTGTTGAGATAGTTCCAAGGGATTCGCTGGATGCTGGTTTTGTTTGTTTGCCATTATATATATATTTCGAAAGTGACTTACTGTGTTGTGTACAGGATACAATTTGCCAGAGTACAATTTGTAGATTGCAGTTGACACTTTTATTTTATCACAATTTTGTTTCATAAGATTTATATTATTCGTTATTTATTATAATTGGTTTTGTTGTTGAGTTATTATGGTTTGGTGTGTTGTTTTTAATTCAGGTTTTCAATTGAATTTTCTTCAATTTACTTATTTGAACTATTTACACTTATAACCATTTTTTTTTAGATCATACGATTTTTTTTTCGTATGATTACAGTTGGTAAGTTTTCCACTGATCACTTTTTTGTTAAACACATCAAATTTTCTTCGATATGTATGAATTGTTTTCCAATTCAATAAGTTTCCTTTATATTCTAAGAGGTTCCTACCAACTTAGAATAGCGACTGCGCCGGCTATGTTTCTTAACTTTTATTAATGCAAACAAAAAAATATATGAATATCAAACTTGGTATAAGTAATTAAAACACTTCTTTTAATTTTTATTTAGTATACTTTTTCACTTTATAATATATTATGTTGATAACCCACTCATAACTTGACAAGTATGACTACTGATTAATAACAACTAACACAGTTGATGATAGACTCATAACTAACTTGATCTGGATGATCAAATGGTATTTATACTGATGGGAAACAAAGAACCCAAATTTGCATAGTTGCAATTATGATTAAGGTAATAAAAAGATAAGATCAGCATTTTATGAAATATGATATTATAAGATACATCAGCTCAAATATGAGATGATTAGGATGTATAAACAATGAATTGTTACGTTAGTGTAAACATGAATATAGTTTGAATCATGCACCAGCATATTCAGGTCATGATGTTTATGAAATTGGATATGTTAAAAGAATTTAATAATGCTGATTTGATACAACGGATGTTTAGAAGAAACGTACGTTGTTTATAGATTGGTCATCAATCCTAGGAGCTTGTTTATCAATTGTAACTCGCCTCGCGCGTAATTGAAATATCTTCAACAGCTAAATGCATTACAGTCAACGTCACAGACCCTGCAGATAAATTGACAGCAATCACGGCAACAAACAACGCTCACCCAATCGCCGTAACAGATCCAAATACAGACTCCGCCCAGTCTACGATACGTTAATGGAGACCCTTATGTGCCTGTGATACCCAATATCTTTGGTACTTGCAATTCACGATGATTGACGACTGCCACGATTATTTCACCAGCACTCCAATCACATCCCACAAGCAGCAGTCACAGCGTTACCCCTCCAAGAGGTGCAACATTTGAATAGAAAGAACCAAGCAAACGAAATCGCCAAAGAGAATTGAAACAATTAGCGACCATCGTAGAGCGAGACAGAAAACCACACTAGTTTTAGCATTTTGTAAACAAAAGGACACAGTGCCGTAGGAAAGAATCGTTTTTCAAGTGGATATTATTCCAAAAGTTAAATAACGTTAAAAAGTCGTGATGAAGCAAGATTTTACAATATTATATGATTCAACAAAACATTTATTTGACTTTTTGACATACAAAAAACAATACCGCTTATGCCAATGAAAGTGCAAGTAAAACCTTATTAAATCTAACATTCACATTCCCTTAAAATTACTTAAATTATTATACTTATTTCTAATGGACAGCTTTTGCGTGGAGGTCTTCCATATGTTATAAAAACGGGTATTGTGTAAGTTTTTACAATGCACTCGATCAAGCAGTTATAATGGCTATGCTCTTGTAAATGGTCAGGATATTCCTGAAATAAATTTTTTTCCAAGAGGTCTTCCCGGATACCTTTCTGGATAGCTAAGGTCGCACTTTTGTTGGTTATGTTCCCTTGAAAGAAAATAAATTGCCTTATCATCTTCTCAGCTATACTGCAAATTTTAATAACTCTCTGAGAAGGAGATAACAAAAATGCCTTGGTTTTATAGGCCATCAACAAAAATGGATTGTAGCGGCCTTGTAAGGCAGACAAGCATTCTTGGCAATGCAATTGTTTATTAAGCTTATAAACAACAAACCCAGCTTTATATTCTACAACATGTTTAGAATATAAAGATAATGTGTCGGGCGCGAAAATGTGAATATTTTCACAAATAATGTCATCATCACTTGTATCTTCGGGAGAGCCCTCACACTGCACATGTTTAGCCAAAAGGTTTCTATTTGCCGAATTGTTTATTTCGGCAATAAGATCAAATCCCCGATTCACGTTAAGAATCGGAATATTTTGTAGCGGAATACAATCCCCTACCCTAGTTTCTCTGATCTGGCACCTTATGAGTAGCTTTTTGTAAGTTGCCCGAAACTGACGCACTGTGGGATTGCTATTTTAACCCAACCCACAGCGTATTAAAGAATAAAAAAGTTCAAGATGATCTTGATTCAATTTGTACATGGGAATATAATTCAATTCCCCGGTACAAATCAGTCTTTCATACAGAACTTTAATATTTTTCAGTCCGGCTATTAAGCCACTAAACCCTGTCTTTCTTTTTTCATTTATTAGTAAGCCACCAGAGATAGTTCTAGGACTAGAAATATAAGCAATGGCGTCTATTGAAAAATGATGTAATGCGTTAAAATTTTCTTCACATAAGGCTTTCTTGAATCCAAATTCATGCAGCCGCCGCGAATTCATAGCAGCAAAAACATCATTAAAAGTTCGTATGAAGTGCAAAGTTGCTGAACTACCAGCAATTTTTTTCAAATTTAGCACTTCACGACAAAAATCTACTGCATCCGCTACAAACTTGCTCAGAGTTTGTACTGCAAGTCTGACTTTCATTTTCTGGTCATGAAAATGAATATGCGCATATTATGTGTTCCAGGAGATGTTTCGGGAATATCGCGGTAGTTTACTTTCGTCTCCACTACCTTAAAAATAACAAAAAACATTTAAAATATTTTTAAAGAAATAGTTTTTAAAGCTTAAATAAAATTAAATATTTTTACTCACCAATTTTAATATCGCCTTTGGTACTGCATACTGTTGTAAAAACTTTCTTACACCGCGCTGAACCACGTACCCCGATTCAAAATGAAGCTCACAAATTTTTTCTTCATGTATTCGTCTCTTCCAATTATTTCCATCCATTCGGAAGCCCGAGTTGGTGACGTTGGGAACCTAAAATGATATACAAAATGTTTAATGCCCCACTTCATTCTACCGCTGCACCGACTCTGGACTGCTGAGCAGCACATGATTCGGTTTTGACAATTAGTTTCACCTAAATGTACAAAGCAATTGCTTAGCATCGCGCGTGAATTTTTCAATGAAAACATTGATTATATGCAGATAAGTTGTGTTATTTATATGAAACTGACTTTAAGCTACTCACCGAAAAAATGAAACGCAACAAGATTTGCTTCCTAGCAAAAAGTTGCAGTCAGGATAACAGCATCGCATTTTTGAAATTTACAGAGATAATTGTTCACAATTTCACTACTTAATCGCTTAAACGACTTATAGTACAGCACTTTTTCTCAATTACACTACACTTTTCCACTTAATATTTTATTTCCAGCGAGTATTTTGCGAATTTACACAACGCGCCGAAAATTACCACGTGCAGCACCGAGCAAAAGTACAAGACAAGACGAGCAAAAGTACAATGCACCAATCGCGGAACCGAGCGATGTCGTCATCCTAATTTCGGATTGGATGGACGGCGATGCAGTGTGAGTGCTTTTGACATTTAGTTTGACCTAAGCATAGCATCCGTGAAGAGCGTTTCAAGTATTGTACACCTTGCTGTGTGAGTAGTAAGCAGTATTGGTGCAATGTTTGGGTTGCGGGGCAAGCAAGGTGCAACGTGGATTGATTATCGCTCTCTTTGGTAAATAAGTTGCGTATGTAGTGAAAATGCTTCACCGCCGCTTATGGGGCAGCATATGCCATTTCGGTTCCTTATTCTCTCTATTCAAAGGGTGCAACGCTCTGTCCAAACCCACGAAGCTGAAAACCTAGAAATAGGAAAAACACTTAATACTTCAGACCCTAAATACAATGCAGCCATTGACAAACTAAAAAAAATTATTAATTCCCCAATTCTTCATTATCCTGATTTGAATCAAAAATTCATTTTACCAACCGATGCAACTAATAAAGCATTAGGTCCAGTTTCATCCCTAAATGTACATTCTCTTTCCTTTGCAAGTCAAACACAAAATTAACATGAGAGAAATTACTCAACTATAGAAAAGGAACACTTATCTATAGTCTGGGCAACAAAATAGTTCAGACCATCCTTATTCGGAGTAAAATTTGATATTAAAACTGACCATAGGCCTTCAGTTTGGCTCAACAACTTAAAAGAGCCTCATAGTAAATTTCAACGATCGAAGATACAACTAAATGAATATAATATAAAGTCGCAGATTTTCTAAGTCGCATTGAAGTTATCACATTGCACACACAGGTAATTTCGCAACTTCCATGCGCACTCAAGGTGGTGACCTAGATTAATTATTGCTAAGGTGGTAACTTTAATTTAGTATATAAGTAATAATAATGTTTAAGCTAGTTTAATTAGTTACGGTAGCCCTCCATACATTATTCAATAACTCAAGTGTTGATTATCGGCGCACAAGCGAATTGTCCTTTTTTCTTATATTCAAAAATCAGTTTGATTATGAATTTCTAAAACACTTTGTTAACATAAATTTCACAAACATTATCCGCATTTCGGATTACAAAACTCTAAAACGATCGT
Organism: Oxycera nigricornis; assembly: GCA_963942545.1. Classification (NCBI taxonomy): domain Eukaryota; kingdom Metazoa; phylum Arthropoda; class Insecta; order Diptera; family Stratiomyidae; genus Oxycera; species Oxycera nigricornis. The sequence continues at coordinate 67,674,949 of OZ012663.1, forward strand.
AAATTTCCTGTATCATCGAAATTTACGATCCTCCGTAGACTTTAAAGACCAAAATTTATGTATTATAATATTTCATTGATTTTGGGTTTAGAAGATAAGATAGATATAAAAGAAATAGATTCGAATAAATCGGTGCCTTTTGCGATTGAGTTGTCAGACTAGTCAGGTCACAAAGGGACCTCGTTTTATTGAATTCATTTTGTAACGAGTTCTATCCTTGTTTTGATTAAAAAAAACATTGAATTCAAAAGTCTTCGTGGTTTTACTTCACCAACAAGGAGAAGTCATAACTGGCGCCCTAACAAATTTAGAATTGTTCCCTTAAGAACACAATTCCGGCTGGAATAAAAGATCTGTTCCCGTGAGAACACGGATCTCCCGAGCAAATTTGGAAGCTGTTTCCGTGAGAACACAGTCGTCTACAAAGTTTGAGGATATTAACGATCCTACGTGGAAGTGTTCGTGAAACAACAACTTTTATGAAATCGCCTGCACATCGAAGTTCCTGACAGAGAGGAAAGAGAATCTTGCGAAGCAGTTTCATAGTGACCAGATCCCGTACCGCAGTAAGTGCATCACAATTAATTACATTCAACGTTTGCACCAAAAAGGAGCCATACGGACTGTCCGAAGATTTCAACGATGCAACCGCCGACAATTACCTTTTTTATGCAAGTCAAATATTTTCTTGTAACATTGGAATTGAAACATTGAACCAAAATTAGAAGTTAATTTAGTGTTTACATTTTTTTTGAACGAATAGTGATTTGAAATAATATATATTAATTAAAAGTAAATTTTATCAAGTATTACTATTGATTTAAGTAGCTATCGCATGAAATCGTCAAGATTTGTGTAAACCAACTTGAGTGTTGCGAAAGTGAACGCGGTTTTGATACAAGTGAATACTGTGTGTGAAATTTTTACGGATCCATTGTGTGACAAACAGTTTATCCTTTCGCGGCATTTTAGCTATAATGGAGGGAATTCAAGATACCTTGAGAGAGATTACGGGTGCCGTAAATTCGCAAATCGAACTAGCAAAACGATTAGAATTTCGAATTATTGCTCTCGAGGAAAATTTTAAGTCCCAAACCTCTAATCCTTCGGTACCATCGGATACAACAATCCCCACAACCAAACAAGATTTGGATAGCATAAAAAACTTCCCGATCGTGTGAGGGACCTCCAAACCTTCGACGGAAACCCTGTGCAGTATATTTCATGGGTGCACAGTGTCGAAATGATCCTTGACGATTAAAAAATCGTTCGACAGAAACCAATATACAGGGCGATACTCCGACACATTCGGCAAAAGATAAGGGGTGCCGCCGATTCCGCCCTTATCTCCTACAACATTTTTGACGAAGACTTGCCTTGTATTAAAAAATGCCTTTCTCTCCATTACGTGGACAAGCGAGACGTTCGCACCCTGGAACACCAATTGCATTCTAGAGAGGAATAAAACAATCGATGAGTTCTATGCAGCCGTGAATCATCAACTCTCATTAATAATAAACAAAATTAAAACGGAGGACCGTAACCCTGAGACTATCTCGGCATTAACCGAGAATTATTGGAATAGAGCATTAGACGGCTTTATTAGAGGCCTGAACGGAGACATCTCGAGGATGCTGGTAATACAGAAACCTGAAACACTTCCGGAAGCCTATGCTTCATGTCTTGAGATTCAAAACCTCAATTTTAGGAATTTTCAGATTCATAACAGGAATACAAGTAATGTAATCTCAGCTCGCGCAAATCAATTTTTCAGCCCAAAATTCGAACCCCACAAACAAAGACTACCAGTGAACGATAGAAATCAAATATATAATTACCAACCTAACGCAAGTGTTCCACCACCCAGACCAACTCAGCCTAAACCACCAGTTCCGATGGAAATAGTCAAATCTATTCAGACCCGTCAGGTTGACTATATTAACAGACCATCTCAGTTTCCACAGAACAAGCGTTCAAATGATTCTTCGAATTATCCTAGGAAATCACAACGTTTATTCAATCTCGAATAAGATGAAGAATCTGAAGAAACCCATGGCAATCAATTTGAGAATGACTATGGTCTAGAATGGCAAAACCAACTAGACGAAGATCACTCTAACGTAGTTGATGATTTTGAGGAAAATCATATAAATTTTTATGATGGACGCCTCTCTAGCGTACCATACATAGAATATACCATTCGGGATGGTAAGGTGCTAAAATTTCTTATGGACACTGGTGCCAACAAGAATTTCATCTCCCCTCAAATCGCCTTTAACGCCAAACCTGTAAGAAATCCATTTAATATTCGATCTGCCGCTGGGCAAATATCTATAACTGAAAAAGTAAGTGGCCCAATTTTTAGTCCAGTAAGCGATAAAGAATTAGTCGACACAAGCGTTCGTGCTGAAATCAGAACCATTTCCTCTGATCCAATTTATACAAAATCCTACCCATATCCAGTTAACATGAGATCGGAAGTAGAAAAGCAGATCAACCAAATGCTTGATGACGGAATCATTCGCCCCTCAAAAAGTCCATACAATTCGCCAATATGGATTTTTCCGAAAAGGTCAAATTCTGCAGGCGAAAAACAATATAGGCTTGTAATCGACTTTAAACGTTTCAATGCAGTAACGATCCCAGATACGTACCCCATCCCAGATATAACAAACAACTTAGCTAGTTTTGGCAATTCAAAATATTTCACCAACCTCGATTTAACGTCGGGTTTTCATCAAATTAAAATGCTCGCGGAAGACATTCCAAAAACCGCATTTTCCACAGCAAACGGAAAATTCGAATTTACTCGACTTCCGTTTGGGCTCAAGAAAGCACCGTCAATCTTCCGAAGAATGATAGACGACGTTTTGAAACCTTTTGTGGGAACTATTTGTTATGTCTACATTGATGACATTATCGTTTTAGGCGAAACTGTAGAAACACATTTGAAAAATTTAGAAATCATTCTCAATCAACTGAGAAGCGAAAATTTAAAAGTGAACATTTCAAAATCAAAATTTTTAAAGACGCAAGTTGAATTTCTGGGATATATTATCTCCCAGGAAGGAATTCTACCAAATCCTGAAAAGATATATGCAATCAGTAAAATTAAACCCCCCACAAACTTAAAGGAGCTGAAATCCTTCCTTGGTCTAGCGTCTTACTATAGAAAATTTATAAGAGACTTTGCCAAAATCGCGAGACCGTTGTCTATTCTAACGAGAGGCGAGAACGCTCAAATAAGAGCCAACCAGTCGAGAAAAAAAGGAGATTAAACTTGAAAAGCTTGAATTACAGACGTTCAACGATTTGAAGACGCTTCTTACTTCTTCCGAAATACTAATTTTCCCTGATTTCGAAAAACCATTTGTGCTCACAACAGATGCGTTCAATACTGCGGTTGGAGCAATTTTATCGCAAGGCGAGATTAGTAAAGATCCACCTATTACCTACATCTCCAGATCTCTTAACAGGACGGAGGAAAATTACGCAACCAACGAAAAGGAGATGTTGGCGATTGTCTGGGCACTGGATAAACTAAGATCATATCTTTATGGCGCAAAAAAGATCAAAATTTTAACCGATCATCAGCCATTAACTTTCGCCTTGAGTAATAGCAATCATAACGCTAAGCTCAAACGTTGGAAGGCAAGGATTGAGGAGTTCAATTGTGAACTAATATACAGACCAGGGAAAACTAACATAAGAGCAGATGCACTCTCCAGATTAGCAGTGGAAGCTAACATGCTGACATCAGACTTAGGAACAGTACATAGTGCTGAGGAAGATAACACTGATCTCATTCCACACTGCGAGGCCCCGTTAAATGTATTTCGAAATCAAATAATTTTTTCTAAAGGAAAAGAAGTGAGCGCTTACAAGCAACCACATACCTTTTTTCAAAGGCATTATATTCGTTTGAAGGAAATTAACGAAGAGACTATTATCCAGACGTTGAAAGATAAACTTAATCCCAACATAATTAATGGCATTAAAATTCCGGAGCAATTCATTCAGCTACTTCAGCAAATCCTCAAAAAAAATTTTTCTAAATTCAAGATTGGCATCACTCAAAGAATGGTTCAAGATATTACCAATGAGAAAAACAAGTTCGAGATAATACAGGAAGAGCATCTCCCAGCGCACAGGAATTATAGAGAAAACAAAGAGCAAATACTCGAAAAATATTATTTCCCGAAAATGTGTAAGCTAATTAAAACCTACACTAGAACATGCGATGTCTGTAATACTAGGAAATATGATCGGCATCCACTGAAGCCAGAATTACAGGAAACACCTTTACCCCGATATCCAACCGAGATTTTACATATTGACATTTTAGAAATTGGCGGCGAGAAATACATCTCTTGTATTGACAAATTTAGTAAATTCGCAAAATTATTCCACATAAAAAATAAAGCTGTTTTACAGCTTTGGGATAAACTTATTAAAGCAATACATTACTTTTCCGCCCCGGAAGTTATAGTCTTAGATAATGAGGGAAACTTTATTAGCCCGAATATTTTAAATTTTTTGGAAATGATTTATATATCAATTTATCTCACACCACCGCAAAAAAGTGAGCTGTTTTACAGCTTCGGGATAAACTTATTAAAGCAATCCGTTACTTTTCCGCCCCGGAAGTTATAGTCTTAGATAATGAGGGAAGCTTTATTAGCCCGAATATTTTAAATTTTTTGGAAATGATTCATATATCAATTTATCTCACACCTCCGCAAAAAAGTGAGGTAAATGGTGTAGTAGAACGCCTTCATTCGACTATATTAGAAATTTTCAGATGCCTCCAACGAGAGTATCCTTATCTCTTGCCAAAAGAACTTGTTACTGTAGCTGTGGATAGGTATAATAACACCTATCACTCCGTGACCAGGGTGAAACCAGTGGACGTTTTTCTTGGAAGATCAGAGCGTTTGAATTACCGAAACCTGATCGATTTTAGGACTAAGCTAAACGAAGACCTTAAGCATGAGATTTTACGCAAGCAAAAGGATCAAATAAAGAACCATAATCTCAGAAGAACCCCGCCAAAGGCTTACAAGCCCGGATAAATTGTTTATAAATTGAATAAGCAAATAAAATCAAAAACTAAACTTTTATTCGCAAAGGAAGTAGTTGCCAGGAATAATCGCGTTACTATCACCACTACCACTGGAAAAAGAATTGACAAGTCTCACTTGAAAAATATCCCTTCTGTTACAGACTAATCTCATACAATGTTCATGGATCTGTAGACGTTCACGAGTATACTAGCTCCCTCATGACAAGAAGAATTGGCTTTGGCAAAATAAACAACAAGGAAATCGAAACTTTCCACCTTTTACCCCCTGTTCTCAATAGCAACTTTACATCAAATGAAATGACATTGGACCTGGAGTAGTTGCATAAACTTCATCTAGACAATGTCGACAAACTAGAAAGCCTTCCCTATAACAACCTTGTATCCATCACAGTACTCCTTCTAATGGTGACCTTAGCGACAATCTGTGTCTATATCCGACGAAGGCAAACGACCTCAGTCACACTAGATAATACTCATAACTCACCCTACGTTTATCCGAATCCTATTAGATTATCATTCTGATCTGTGGGACACAGATTTTTAAGGAGGGAGGAGTTATCACATTGCACACACAGGTAATTTCGCAACTTCCATGCGCACTCAAGGTGGTGATCTAGATTAATTATTGCTAAGGTGGTAGCTTTAATTTAGTATATAAGTAATAATAATGTTTAAGCTCGTTTAATTAGTTACGGTAACCCTCCATACATTATTCAATAACTCTTCAAGTGTTGATTATCGGCGCACAAGCGATTTGTCCTTTTTTCTTATATTCATAAATCACTTTGTTTATGAATTTCTAAAACACTTTGTTTACATAAATTTCACAAACCTTATCCGCATCTCGGATTTCAAAACTCTAGAACGATCGTAAATTTCCTATATCATCGAAATTTACGATCTTTCGTAGACTTTAAAGACCATAATTTATGTATTATAATATTTCATGGATTCGAATAAATCGGTGCCTTTTGCGATTGAGTTGTCTGACTAGCCAGCTCACAAAAGGACCTCGTTATATTGAATTCATTTTGTAATGAGTTCTATCCTTGTTTGACATGACATGACAACGAAAAAATTGCGGGCAGGGATATCTGCCCAAACGTCGGTAGGGGCATTGGCGGCGACTACCGGCGGGCACGGGGAAGAGTCTGACTCTTCTCTGCGTGTCGCCAGCGGCCAACAAAAAGAAACGAGGAGTGCGGAGGCTGGTAGCTCAGCGCCACACCCCGGAAAGGAGGAAGAACTGGGCTCCATAGGGAAGACAGTTGAGTATATGTCGACGGATATAGAGGAGAAACTTCTCGCCAACCCAGAGACTAGGAAAAAGAGGCGGAAGCCGAAGAATCCAACGGAGGGGATGAAGCGGAAGAAGCAGTTTATGGCTGCTAAACGCCTGCTGGGAATCCTCCTTAAGAAGAGTTCTGAGGAGTGGACGGAAAAAGAGAGGACGAGCTTCTGCTGGGCGGAAGGCGTCGTCAAAAACGATGAACTCACGAGGCCTGTGGCGGGTTCCAATACCGGAAACACCACGGCCGAGGCCAAGAAGGTAGAGTTCAGAAAAAGCAAGAGAGTCAGGTCTACGGAGGAGACGGACTCGGTTTCAAAAAAGACTAGGTATGTCTCCAAAGGGAAGCCGGAGGAGACTGCCTTTTCAGGAATTAGTGGAGGAGTTGCTGCTGAAAGGGTTGCTGCTGGCGGCAAATCGTATAGCGACGCGGCGAGAGAGTCACTGTGGCTTGCGGTTGTCGACAGCAGCAAACCGGACGGGCGGTACTCTGGGGAACAGTGGAAAGTGGTGGAGAGAGTAATCATTACATCACTTTTCAAGTTCATTGCCCAGGGAACCCAGGGAGACCATGCCCGACCTTCGGGGCTGCAAAATGGCAGTACGGAGTTCGGGTATTGGAGTGCAAAAACGACTACTCGCGTGAGTTCCTTCATCGGACGGTCGCGGAAATGAAGGCGCCATGGATGGGAGCGAAGCTTCAGCTCGTCGATGTCAGGAGGATACCGAGCCGACCGAAAGGCAGGGTTTGGATCCCCAAGGACGAGGTGAGTAGGTAGAAGCTGCTCAGTGTCCTGCAGGCGCAAAATCCTGACGTCCCAATGAAGGAGTGGAGGTCATTGGGGAGGAGCCGCCAAAGGAGGGAGGTAAGGGCTTCGTGATCCTCATGGATACGAAGTCCGCCTCCACCATGGCGAGTAGACAGGGGAGATTGTGCTTCGCACTAGGCGAAGTCCACCTTTGCCTGTTCAAAAGGAGCATGCCAGCTGGCGATGGGACGGTGGTGGAGGTAGAGGTTGTTGATAATGGTAGCTCTAAAGCTACTTCAGATCAACCTCCATCACAGTAAAGCGGCCTCGGCCAACCTGGCATTGGTCCTGCTACAGGACGATGCCGATGGAGCCATAGTCCAAGAACCATGGATCCATAAAGATCAGGTTCAGGGGCTAGGAGTAAAAGGATACGACATCTTCCACTGTCGTAAAACAGGTAAGATTCGATCATGTATTATGATGAAAAGATCCTTGAATGCACTAATGATTCCTAATCTCAGTTCCGAGGACATAGTTGCTGTGGCATTGGACAATCCGGACAGCAAATGTTTGATTGCCTCTGCCTACTTTGCGCACGACGATCCAGAAGAACCACCACCGGTTGCAGTCAGAACGCTTGTGGAGGTCGCGGAAAGAGGTAAGATTGATTTAGTGCTTGGTTGTGATGCTAATGCCCACCATACTCTCTGGGGCAGCAGCAACATTAATGATAGAGGGGAGTCCTTGTACGAATACTTGTTGGAGACTACCCTCTGGGTATGTAATAGCGGCAACGAACCCACGTTCGGGACCTGCAACAGGAGAGAGGTTCTCGACTTGACACTTGTCGGGGGATCTCTTAAATCGGCGGTATCGGGGTGGAGGGTCTCGGACAGGGCATCCTTGTTGGATCACTGTATGATCCACTTCGATATCGAGGTATCATCGTCGACTGTTGGGTCTGGCAAGTTAAGAAATGCGCGAAAAGCCAACTGGTAGAGTTTCGCAAATTTGGTTGAGATAGGATTAGAGGGGTCCCACTTGGGAGGACTGTCTTTTGTGAAGGAAGTCGACTCGGCGGTCGATTTCCTCACAAACATCCTGAGCAATTCTTTCAAAAGCTGCTGTCCCTTACGAAAGTCCGCCTCGAGGAGTCTGACGCATTGGTGGAGCCACGAGATAGAGGATTTGAGGAAGGCTGCAAGAAGGCTCTTTAATGAAGCCAAGTGCACTAGATTGCCAAATGACTGGTCCAAATATAAAGATGGTCTAAGAGCTTTTAAGAGTGCAGTCAGACAGGCAAAAAGGGACTCATGGAGAGTGTTTTGCGCGTCAATAGAGAAAACGGCAGAAGGGTCCAGACTCCGAAAGGTCCTCTCATTTAGGAGGAGCTCTCCTAGCTTTATTCAGGATTCGGACGGAAACTGGGCTAACACTAAAGAAGAACAGCTTAACTCACTTTTTCAACAGCACTTTCCGAGGTGCGCTGACATAGTCAACGAAAGCTGGGGAAATGAGGTCCGACAGCACGACGACGACATAAAGCGTATCGTGGATGTCAAAAAGATTAATTGGGCGGTGGGAACCTTCATGCCCTTTAAATCTCCTGGGCCGGATGGGATCTGGCCTATAATGCTCCAAAAGGCTCTCGGAAATATCGCACCATGGCTGGAAAGAATCTTCAACGGATGTCTCCAGCTGGGCTATATCCCAAGAGCCTGGAGACAAGTAAGAGTGGTTTTTATCCCTAAGGCGGGTGAAATAAACCACAGTTCTGTCAAGGATTTCAGACCAATTAGTCTGGCATCCTTCCTCCTCAAGACGTTGGAGAGGCTAGTGGACACCTTCATTAGGAGCAAAATTGGGGACCAACTAGCACGGTCACAGCATGCCTACATGAGAGGAATGTCCGTAGAGACTGCATTGCACTCCGTAGTCTCCACTATCGAGAGTGCCCTTCGGTACAAGGAGGTAGCACTTGGGGTATTCCTGGACATCGAAGGGGCTTTCAATAACGTTGAGCCGGACGCCATATGTCGTGCGCTTCAACAAAAAGGTGTTAATATGAGCCTTTGTAGGTGTATTGATACATTGCTCAGAACTAGAATAGTTAGCTCGTCCATTGGTGACCTGACTATCAGGAAATACGTGGACAGGGGAACCCCTCAAGGGGGAGTTCCTTCACCGCTACTATGGCTGGTAGTAATGGACAATCTTGTGTCGGAATTAGAAAGGGAGGGTTTCAAGGTCGCTGCTTACGCCGACGACGTGGCCATCATAGTACCGGGCAAATTCATCGACGTCATAGTCGGACGGATGCAATTTGCCCTTGAATTAACCAGCAGGTGGACCACAAAGAGTGGCTTGGGAGTGAACCCTTCTCAGACGGAGCTTGTCCTCTTTATAAGGAAGCGTAAAATTCCAGACTTTAGGCCGCCCACACTTAATGGCGAAAGTCTTACGCTCTCCAATCAGGTGAGGTACTTAGGGGTCGTGCTAGATCATAAGCTTACCTGGAGGGCAAATCTGGAAGAGAGAGTGAGGAAGGCTACAGTAGCCTTTTTCACGTGTAAGGCGCTCTTTGGGCCTAAGTGGGGACTCAAACCACGGGTGGTACACTGGATGTACACAGCTATAGTCAGGCCAATTCTGACCTATGGGGCTATGGTGTGGTGGGAGGCGCTGAGCAAGAAATGTAACCTGGCTCAACTCACTAAGATCCAAAGAGTGGCGTGCTTGGGGATAACGGGTTCTTTGCGTACGACTCCCACAGCTGCATTAGAGATCATTTTGGATCTTCTTCCATTAGATCTGCACTGCAAGGAGGCGGCAGCCGCCAGTGCTGTGCGCCTGAAGTGTGGAGGCTTCTGGAGGGAAAGGCCCTATGGGCACTCCACAGTACTGAAAAGTCTTTGTGGGAAGCAAGGCTATGACAACATGGACTATAGAGTGCCAACACTGGACTTTGACACAAATTTCTTGACCGTCGTCCCCTCACGAGAAGAGTGGGAGAGCGGGGGGCTAGCCGGCAAAGGAATTGTGTCAGTGTACACGGATGGCTCGAAAACGAGCACGGGCACGGGAGCAGGAATCTTTTCTGAGTACTGGGGCCTTAGTATATCGTTGGAGCTCCCCGTGCACTGCACAGTTGTGCAGTCGGAAATAATGGCAATCTTGAGAGCTGCGAAAAAAGTTAACAAGAGAGGGGAGGTCGATAAAGACATCACTTTCTTTGTGGACAGCAAAGCAGCCATAAGGATGCTAGAATCAGTCTTAGTGTCCTCCAAATTAGTTGAAACCTGTAGGTCGGAACTGGGGAGGATCTTTCAAAAGAACAGTTTAAAACTGTGTTGGGTTCCTGGGCACAGCGAAGTGAAAGGAAATGTAAAAGCGGATCAGCTCGCTAGGGAGGGATCCCGTGAGGTGCACCTGCATGAGAAAGTGGGGGTAGGGGTCTCAATGAAAGTTCTTAGGCAGGATATAAAGGTATCAGCCTACGAGCTAGCATTGAGGCGCTGGAGAAATTTAGGCACATGCTGTACCGCTAGACAGATGTGGCCAAATTATAACAAAAAGCGCACTCTGGGCTTGTTATCCCTAGACAGAGGTGCAATAAGAAACCTTGTGGGTATACTGACGGGTCATGTGGCTTTCGGTGAACATGCAAGAAGAATCGGGCTCCCAGCGAACGACCTGTGTCGAAGCTGCGGTGATGAAGAGAAGACAGAATCTGCGAATAATAGGAAAAAACACTAAGGTGCTTTCTTTTTCGTGAAGCAAAGTGAGCTTAGTGTTATGAGAATGGACCAGTTCCTGGATTTCCTTAAGGAATCGGGGTGGTTCATGGAGTAATATGGTAGTTTTTCCATGTATTCAGGGCACAATGGGCCAACGGGGCCTAAGTGAAACGGAAGCCGTGCAGCTTAGCACCCTTCAACCTACCTACCTACCATCCTTGTTTTAATTAAAAATAAAAACCTTGAATTCAAAAGTCTTCGTGGTTTTACTTCACCAACAAGGAGAAGTCGTAACTTTGATGCAGAAAATTATCAAATAAATGCATTGACTTCAAATGTGGAATATGAAAACATAAGTGGAAATGCAACAATTCATTCATTAAAGGAGGTATCGTAAATATTTACAAGACCCAAAAAGTAATTGTCAGAAAAAAGCATAAGGAAATTAAAATGCTAAACAAAAAAAAGAAAAAAAATATATATCGACGAAACTGACTTAAACAGCAAAAATTCAATCATTGACATTGTTGCAACCAGCCTGCGGACCTTTTGGTGCCTAGAATCGCTGAACAGCTACAGAGTTCCGTGGCTGAATAATAGCACTTTAAACGGTCGCGTGAGAGGCCTGGGTTCAAATCTAGGTGGAACTGCGTTCTATATTTTTTTTCCCTTCGTTTTCCTCAGTGCAAGGGTCAGTTTAGGTCGTGGCACGGCCGCTGACCTTTCCGACAAGGAAACAGCTACCAGCAACGGAATAGGGGGTCAACGACAGATGTGACCCGCCGTTGTCGGACAGCTGAGAAACAAAAAATGAATGCGGAGGGGCAGTCAAGTTTTGGCGACAAAAGGTCGCACATCGGTGAAAGATTTGATAAAAACTTTTCCCGTAGCCGGGATAAAACACAAAGTGACTGATTGTAAGACATTGAAAATCGGAAATTGAAAATTAAAAATTAGGAAAGGAGACAAGTTATCGTGAAAAAAAAACTCTGAAAATATTAGTGAAAAGAAAAGGTGAACTCTGAGCAGACTGAATTGTTTTATATGGTGAAGTCATGCAAATTGCTAAATACCAACAACGTTGTGCTGCTGACAAATCAAAGCGAAAAAAAAAGTGTATTACAAAATAACAATTGAATTTAACAACGGAAACAAATGCATAGTGAACACAGTAGAACAAAAAAAAAACAAAGACAAGTTTAACTAATAATCGAAGGGCCAAAGGGAAATAGTACATAGTTGATAATATGGAACAGAGCCGGAGTGAATTAACAATAGATTTTCTAAGGAGTATTGTCTATAATTGAAGTATTGTACAAGGGAAACAGAGAGAAAAAAATTAATTAATTTTCAATTTAATGCCGAATCAACGGCACCATTGGTTTCAGGCTTGAGCAGACCACGCAGATGGAGAGCGCTCCTCATTGGCAGCTTAAACGTGAGTTCAATTATTCTATTGATTTTGTTTAAGCATTTGAAGCATTATTATTTGATTTTATTTTAATTTTTTTTTGTTTCTTTCCATTTTTTTTATTTTTTACATATACCTATTTAATTTTTTTTCTTTTTCTTCCTTTTATTTTGAATTTTGTTTATACATCTTAATCTAGTATTAGTTGTATTATTATTTTTCTTGCTTTCTATTCGTAATTATATATTTTTTTTGGTCTTTCATAAATTTTGGCGTTTCACTGATGGAGTAAAAAGCGAGTGATTTTTTTTTCAGGCTCAGTGAACTCTCCCTCATCCCAATCCCATTCCTTCTTTTTCGTTTTTTTTCTTTTTTTTCTTTCAGAGGATGGTTCGGCACGGGCCTAGTTCTTCCTCCCCTAAAACAACCCACACCCACGCGCTGAAGCTAGCCGGCTCAGTTGCGCCATCCTGGGGTGTGGGAGACTAGGCCAAACAAATTGTCCGCGACCGCAGTGCCATCACTGTGGGTTGCAACAACATATTGAGGAGATACTTTCCAGAAAAAGGAATTGCAGGTATATTTTGTGAACTAAACGATTCTAGATGGAACACAGCTCAATTAATAATTGCCAGCTTGTACTCTAACAATAATATTTGATGTTTTATGAAATCTAGCAACCATGCGTTTGATCTATTAGGTGAAGATCAATGTTTTGGAACATATAAGAAATACATACAAAAAGCAATTATCCTGGATACTTGACAACTGCGAAAAAATCAAAATTAAATATTATTACAATGGATTAATGAAATTAATAAATAAATTCTGAAATAACTGTGAAATATGTAATCGTGCTAAATATGATAGAAATCAAGTAAAACCAGAGTTTAAACTTTCTGAAACACCTAATAATATTAATAAAATCATACACATTGAAATATTCCTTATTGGCAAAAAACAATTCTTCACAGCTATCGACAAGTTTACTATTCACCTCTACACTTAGAAAACACTAGATAGAAATGCTTAGCCTTTTAAGAGAAAGAAAAGCAATTCTAGGTAAACCTTACAAAATAATCGCTGATAATGAATTTAACATGATTAATGTAAAAAATTATCTGAGAAAAGAGAACATCGAAACTCATTTCACCTCACCAAAAGCTCTTACCGGTAAAGCAGATATGATCAGTTGTCATAGATCGTTACAAATTAGAATATTAACATTAACCGAATCAAAGTTGAACATCGAAGGAAAGGTTCTCAAAGCAACCGAATATTTCAATAATAGTATTCTGTATCGCAAAGTAAACCTATAGAAATACAGCAAGGTATTAACAACAAATCCGACATACGAGTATTTAAACACCTAAGTGATAAAAAACAAAAATGGATAGATTATCATAACAAACGTGCCGCGGGGTGCGACCCCTGAGGCCCACACGGTCAACTTCCCAGTAATATCTACATAAACATCAAAAACATTAAACACAATAATAATTTTGAAGACAATACTACTTTAAATATTAATAATGAGAGGTATTCATAGCAGTAACAGGAATGAGCTAATATTATTCTTATCATCTACGGGAGGGTCCATGGATTAAATAAGGTTTTTGGTATATGGGGACAGATTGATTTGATTGAATATTCTCGCGGATCAATCGGTGGGAGCCTTTTATACGTTATTTGTTATTTTCACATCGATGCTTGAAGGACAAAAGAGCGCTAGCAAAAATGAATGCAGTTGTTATTACGTCCACTGAAGAGATTTTGTCGCGTGATGGTCATTTTGAATAGTTGCGTTCAAAATTACCATCACTTCGGCATAATCACTAAAAGTATATTTTTTCACGCTTTTCCATCAATGAGATTAATAATTAATTTTGAATTTCTCTTGGTCTTGAAAAATATTGAATATGCTGTCAAAAATAGGTTCAACTGCATGTAAAAAGTAAAATGTATTACACATGATGATGGAGGAAGTAATTTAAATGTTACATTACCAAATAATACATCTACTAAATATTACAATTTTTTATTTGATGACAGCTTTTGCAAGGTGTTGACTACAAAATATTTTACTATTAAAAGCGTTGATTAAATGAAATGAAATTATGTTGGTTTCCAAAACTTAAGCAATTTTTTTATTAAAAATAAAACACCGTACAAACTATTAAAAATCTGCAAATATTATAAAACTTGGATTGAATTTATAACAATAGAATAAAAGATATAAAGTAATATAATTCGTAAGAACCCTTTATACCTGATAACTTTGAATGATTTTTTATTTTTAATTTAGTTTTTGCATAATCATGGAAAAAGGTTTTGCCAGTTTCTCTTCAAAAAGTGGTAAGAATGTATGAATTTTATAAACATTTATTACTGAGCTGTGAAAATCAGGTTAAAAATTAATTTTTTATGAAAAAAACAATATTTTTCGCATTTTCTTTTATTAAATTAAAAATCGGCTGAATTTTTTTTTCTAAAATGTTAGAAACATCACAAAAATGTTAATACACGTCCATTGACACCTTTTAAATGCAAATATTTCATCTGGTTCGTGAGATATAGTGAATAACAGAAATGACTTTAAAGGTCATCATGACTGTTAATAATTTTTATTTCTTATTAAATTTTTTGCGTTATAATAAGAATAGGTTTTAATGAATTTTTTACAAACAGCGTTTGAAAAATATAAATTTTATAAACATTGATGTCTATTTTTCGCAAATCAGGTTAACAATTTATTGTTTATGAAAAAACCTAATTTGTTCCACTTTTTTTCTTGAATTAAAAAACAGCTTCAACATTTTTTTTAAAAAAATTTGATGGAATCACGAAAATATTAGTACGCGCCGATTGACACCTTAACGATGCAAATCCTATATTTAGTTCGCGAGATATAACGCATGACAGAAATGACCTTCAAGGGATCAATACAACAAATCTCCTCGACTGAAGTTTCCCAAAAACTAATCAGCTCTTGCAATTACAAAGACGCTTCGATTGACACCTCAGCAAAGTCGATACGACTTTGTTCACATGAGTAATGCTCGCAGAAAAACTGTCCACGAACGTATATACGTACGTACGTACACACACACACCACACACACATATCCTTCCTAAAAATACTCTTTAGACCTCAAAACGTAAAGAAAAGTAGAAAATTTCAATTTCGATTTTCGAGGCGATTACAAGAACTTCCCATATACTGGGAAATTAAAAACGAGAGCTTCCACAAGAAATTATTCAAAAAGAAGTCTACTTAAAAAATTATGAACACGAAAGACATAGTGAACAAATTAGATCCCGGAAAGTCCAAATAAACAAAAATAAAAATAATTATATGATATAAATGAAAAATAATTAAAAAAATTGCAACATGCTAACCAATAAAACCTATGAAAATGTCAAAACCAGTCCCCAACAAGAAAATAACTTTGATTGCGGAGTCTTTACTTGTATAACTGGTAAATATCTATCAAAAATCACACAAAGAGATTTTCCCAATTTTAGACAAATCATGATAATCGAAATAACTAATGGAAAACTATTGGAGAAATTAACTTTATATCAAGGAATAACAAAACATATGAAAACAATTGTCACTAATAACCATGCAATCATAAAATCAATTAATAAACAAATACGAATCAATGATGTATTCCAAAATAACCTTAATAAAATAATACAAAACATTAATCAAACTAATAACATGTTTGCTGATAACATCTATAACATTACTAATCAAATAAAATGTAATCTAAGTGCGATCCTTGAGGCCCACACAACAAACTTTCAAGTGAGGCCTATAAAAAGGCCATATACTTTTATTATTAAGTAATATTATTGATAATTACTATTATCAATAATTATTATGCTAAATTATTATAATTACTTTCATTATTTTTGTTATTTTTTTATCTAGCCACAAAAACTTTGGTAAAAGAAGACGCTTCAACCATCTGGTCGTCCTCTACTAAAGCCTCGACATCTTCGTCCTCCTCCTTGTTCTCCATCTCGGCCCCGGAATCCACACCATTATTGAGGGTATTTAATTATTATTAATAATAATCATTCGTTATTAAGAATATTTGATCGTTCCTGAAAATTATAATCGACTTTATATTTACAACAGCAAATTACAAATAATAATATTTTTTGATTTTTATTAACAGTATTAAATTATTAATAATAATATCCAATTTTTAAGTGCATTAGCGTCACTACTCACATTTTCCCAAACCTGACAATATTATAGTTTTGGAATTCCATAAATTTATCTTGTTTTTTTTTTAAATACCATTTTTGACAACATTTATCAAAATTTTGCTAAAACACACAACAATAATATTATTTCTATGAAAGTATTTGGAATCTGCACCAATTAATAGTGCGTTTCAACAGTTTCAAAATAAGCAATGATTAGTCGTTTTTTTCAGTTTTTTCATCCTAAATAAAAACTCATTCAGTTTCAATTTACGTAATTACGCGTCGTTTCAAACCGGTCCCACGTCAATACGATCTTTGGTTCTCGAGATAATCGAGACGAAAAATAATTCCGAACACACATACGTACATACGCACATCCGCACATACGTACATACACACTCACAGACATCTCTCTAAAAACGATGGATTTCGATTCTAGCGACCTTAAAACGTGAAGATATGTCAAAATTTGAGATTCGCAAAATCGACCCCATTACAATAATTGCCCATAGGGAACTGGGAAGTTAATGAATAAAGTAATAACAAAAATGCACCTCAATCATACCTTCGATCCAATAAAAGATGAGTAAGGAAAAATAATCGATAATGAATTTGAACACTGCTAAAACTGTAATAATAACCAAGCATCTTTTAACTCACGACGAAATAAATTTTTATAACTTATCCTTTGACGAGCTTCAGGAGATATCAATAAATGTTTTAACTAAAACCAAAATGATTGTATATGTGATCAATATCCCAATACTTACTGAACCTTTGATATCATACCATGTCAGACAAATACCAAATATAAAATCAGAAATTTTAGATATAAAAATTAAAAATGTTGTACTATATAATGGAAATTACTATGAAACTAAAAAAATTGTATATC
The DNA here is from genome assembly GCA_963942545.1 of Oxycera nigricornis. Taxonomy (NCBI): domain Eukaryota; kingdom Metazoa; phylum Arthropoda; class Insecta; order Diptera; family Stratiomyidae; genus Oxycera; species Oxycera nigricornis. The sequence goes on from OZ012663.1 coordinate 67,692,335, forward strand.
TACTAAAAAATCAATTAACATGTAAAACTTAAACTTGTTTTATTCAAAAAGGAAATAAAACTAAGATTGAAGAAATAGAGAACGGTCTACTTTTGTTAACAAATATAAATAATAAAATAAACTAAAATTGTGACGAAAAAACTTAAAAAAATAAGTGGAATATATATAATACGATTTAGTAACTGTAAAATTGAAATTAACGAAAAAATTAATACAAATGAAATGAAAGAATTTCAACAAATATTAACGTTGGAAAGAATTCAAAATATTTCCAATTATAATTACCAATTAAAAATAGAAAATGTACAATTGGACAATATAAACAATTTGAAACGAATTAATGAAATATAATTTCAACATCAAAGAAATTCAATCATATCTGGATTGCTGAAAACGTTACTAATATCAACAATAGTTGTCTTATCTTCAATATATTTGTATTCTAAATACTTTAAGAACCGGAAAACAGTTCATAATAATGTAAACAAACCGAACGAAATATTGCATTGCCTGTAGTAAAAATTGTTGAGGACAACAAATAAGTTAAGTATGGGGGAGTTGCAATAGATAAACAAGCAAACAGCTAACGTTTCTTCTTTACATACGTGTTCTAAAGTCAAAATCATCCGTTAACATAAACTTTCCGAAATCATAATTCCATTATGACTCATAAAGGCTACTAATTGCTTACACAGCTTCATCCATTATGATTCATAATTTCTAATGAATGTTTATACAGCTGCATCCTCTCATTGTTTCTGCTGAAATAGCTTTCGTATCCAAATTCATTAAATGCTGATCAACTTATCTTTTATTTCGCACAGACAAAATTGCAACTAAACAATTTTGAGTTCTTTGTTATCAACCATATAAATTCGTATTGGGAGTTACGGCTGCAGCCTCACATTTCCGTAACATAACGTACCAACGTTATACTTATTTCAACATTTCACCTTCTAAATTACTAGAACAACCCTTTGCCCTATCGTAAATACATCGTGACTTTGTCACAACACATTTCCCTATTGATGCTGCTATAGCATCACAATTAAGATGTTACATCAACATGCATCATTTGTCGTGCACATGTTTATGTTTTCGCGACCCGCTGCGAGCATTTCTGTTGATGCTAATGTGTGACGATCCATCGCTTAATTTAAATATGGAGACCACACACAATAATGTATTGATATTCCACATGTGGAAAAGATTCAAACATGGTATTGTTTGTCACTCTGCATTTGAGAAATTTAGACTAAGCATTTATCTTTTTTTTGTTAAGATAAGAAATACTATAAGTAGTATTGTTACAGGTAGAAATTTTGCCATTTTTAAGACAGAAGTTCAAAGTGAATGTTCGAGGCAACGAAATAAATCGATTTACGTTTTTATTATTTTTCGTTTTATCATTTTTATATTCGTTTTCCCCGTGGTATTCAAAGTTGGCTTGTTAAAAATGCCAGTTGGCAACACTTTTTAACAAATGTCAAAACGCATATATTTTTAATAAACAAAGAGGCTCTCTCTTGCTTCAGCTTTCTACGAAGAAGGTTGTGTTTTAATTAATTGGCAATTCCTGCGCGTAAAGTGTTATCGATAAATCGGTCAGATTCCTTTACGTTATGGGCCATCCGCAGCCAATTTTAGTTTTTTGGCAAAGAAAGTAGTAGAAACGTTGTACACAAACATATATTTTTATTAAAAATCAAATATTTTGGTCGATATTTTCAACGTTATTGTGATGTATGCATAGCCATATGCACACCACATGGAAAAAGACGACAAAAGTTTAGTAGTGAAGCCAAACGAGACACTTAAAATTTTCTGAAGCGTGATAATTTTAAGTTTCAAACGGAAAATTCATTCAACGAATCATTTACCGATACGACATTAACAATGAATAATTCAGTTCCGTTCAATCGATTAAAAGGCCGTGAAAATTATTCGCAGTGGAAAGTTGGTGCTAAAGCCCATTTGATAATAAAAAGTTTGTGGAGTTGCTGTGTAACGACATTGGCAGCTGAAACAAGTGCAGATCAAACAGAAAAAGATTTAAAGGTATAGCAGAAATTACGCTATTGCTTGAGCCGTCCCATTAAACGTATATTGAGTCAGCAAAATCAGCTAAAGATGCGTGGGACAGCATAACGGCAGCATTTGATGATACCAGTACAGGCCGAAAAGTTTTGTTGTTGCAGCAAATGGTATCATTAAAAATGGAACAGTGTAATTCGGTTGAAGAAGATATGAATAAAATGAATACATTGTGGTCAAAAGTTAAACACGCAGGGTTTAACATTTACGATGAAGTAGCTGGTTCATTAATGTTGGTAGGTTTGCCAGCAAAGTATGGTCCGACAATTGTATCATTGGAAAGCGCACCCGAAAAAATCACGTTTGACAAAGTAAAGAATTTACTATTGCAAGGTTTGGTATTTGACGACGGCAGCAACGACGTACAAGCCTAGCTTGTACGTCGTTGCTGTCGTTGCTGACTAGCTGTCAAAAATAAATATCAACAACATAAAAAGAAAGCAGATAAACAGTGTTATAGTTGTGGTTCCAGTTTGCACTTTATTCGCAATTGCCCAACAGCAAAAGGGAAAAACAAAAATAAATGCAATTCAAATAAATCGAAAAAGAAATCGACATTATATACATCGTTTATTGTTGATAAATTGGAGCTACTAAATAACTGTGATTGGTATGTGGACAGTGATGCAACGTGTACAATGTCAAATAACATTTGATTTATAGACAATCAAGAAAAAATAGATCGTAAAGAAGTCAGAATAGCGAACAATGACAAAATGGCAACCGAGTGTGTCGGTAGCGTGAATCAAAATATTGTAGTGGAAGGCGAACAAAGAGAAATAAAAGTATCAAACGTTCACTATGTGCCGAATATTTGTGCTAATTTAATATCAGTTAGTCAAATGGTAAAAAATGACTATACAGTGTTTTTAAAAAAGACGGCTGCAGAATTTTTGATTCAGACTGGAATTTGCTTGCGACTGCAAGTTTAGTAAACGATTTATTTAAATTGGATGTTGTTCGCAGTGAAAAGACATTAATAGTTGATAATGATTCGGTGGTTACGGAAAGGCCAAAAGAAAATGCGATTCTATGGCATCGTCGATTCGGACACACGAGTTTTGATTACATGAAATTTTTGAAAAGCGATATCAAAAATATAACAATACCAAGAAATAGTATATGTGAAACGTGTATAAAAGGAAAACACAGTCGAACACCATTCAATGATAAGGGGAATCGTGCAAAACAATTACTTGAACTCGTACATACAGATTTATGTGGCCCCTTGCCTGTGAAATCATTGGGTGGAAATAGATTTATTATAACCTTTGTCGACGACTTTTCACATAAATTATTTGTATATTTAATAAAAAGAATAAGTAAAGTGTAAAAAAGTTTTATTAACTTTAAAACAATGGTCGAAAAACAAAGTGGGCATAACATTAAAGTGTTGAGAAGTGACAATGGCACCGAATATTTCAATAACGCATTTAAACGGTATTGTGAACACAGCGGGATTTTGCAACAAAAAATGGCAATACATACACCACAGCAAAATGGTGTAGCCGAAAGAATAAACCGGACAATTTTGGAGAAAGTTCGATGTATGTTGATCGATTCAGGTATGACGAAGACATTTCGGGCAGAAGAAGTGATGACAGCTACTTATATCATCACTCGTGTGCCGTGTAAAGGCAGTGGTGATAAATCACCTGAAGAAATTTGGTCCGGTCAAAAGCTGAATTTAAAATGGCTGAAAGTATTTGGGTGTAAAGCATATGCACAAGTTCCAGGGGCAAAGAGAAAGAAACTGGATGAGAAATCAACAGGATGCATTTTTGTGGGATATTCCAGTGATGCCAAAACGTATCGGCTTTACAACAAGCAAACAAAATCGATAATAACTAGCAGAGATGTCATTTTCTTAGAATCTAGTGGAAATACTCAGGTAAATGATTCTGAAATTGATAAAATTAATCAGTTTTGTTTGCAATATCCTGAAGCTGAGGAGAAAAACGTAGACAGTATTAAATCATAGGAGGACAAGCATTCAAACCAAGCCGATTTATCATCAAGTGATTCAAATACTGTAGCATCGATTGGTTCAACGAGTGGTTACTAAAATGGTCAGTCAAATCAAACCGATTTGACATTGAACAATTCAAATGCTCTATCACCAAGTGCATTATCAGGTGATGGTAGTGTGAGTGAATGGGAGCCAAAAGATCCATTTGAAAAGCAAGTGATGAATCAAAACGCTTATGAAACGCCAGTTGTGAGACAATCGACACGAAATACAAACAAATCGAAACCAGATTATGCGACGTTTGCTTATGCATTTATATCATGCAATCCATCCACATTTAAACATGCAATTTCAAGTCAGAGCGCGGATTTGTGGAAGCATGCGATGAAGGAAGAGTTTGATTCATTACAAGCGAATCGAACATGGAAATTGGTAGCTCTTCCACCGGTTAAAACACCAATCAAGTGTAAATGGGTGTACAAAACCAAACACGACACTGATGGAAGAATCAAACGTCACAAAGCGAGATTAGTGGCAAAGGGCTACACACAAATTGAAGGTGTTGATTATCCTGAAACATTTTCACCAGTAGTCCGATTTACGACGATTCGATATTTAATGGCAATTGCAGCTAAGTTTAGCCTGAATATTCGTCAATTGGACGTTGTGACAGCTTTTCTTCATGGTACACTTGAAGAAGAAATTTACATGACGCAACCAGAGGGATCATCGACCGACCAATGCGTGTACTATTTCGTTGAAGGGAATCGCATTTTCATCGTGGCAATTTACGTGGGTGACATCATCATATTTTCCAACAACAACGAAATGGAAAGGAAGCTGACCCAGGTTTTGTTCGATGAGTTCAAAATGAAAGACATGGGAGAGATATCGTCAGTGCTTGGTATTCGTGTGACACGCAACAGAAAATCAAGTATGATTTCCCTTGATCAAACTAATTACATCAAAGCTCTTTTGTCGCGTTTTAATATGAGTGAATGTAATGATTTGGCCGTTCCAATGGACGCAATTCAAAAACTTACAACAAGATATGTCCAACAGATGTAAAGGAAGTAAAAGATATGATAAATGTACCATAACGTCAATTAGTTGGTGCATTGCAATTTTGTGCACAAGTATCCAGGCCGGATATTTGATTTGCTGTAAATGTGCTGAGTAGATACAATGAAAATCCAGGTAAGGCCATTGGGCAGCAGCATAACGTGTGCTACGTTATTTTAAGGCAACGATTGACAAGAAAATAACATACACAAAGCAACCGACTGAAATTCAAGGATATTGCGATGCGGATTGAGCTGGTGACGAAGACAAACGCAAATCAACCACCGGCTATGTGTTCACGCTGCAAAATGATGCAATATCATGGTGCTCAAAATGACAACCGACTGTCGCCATATCTACAACTGAGGCTGAATTTATGTCAATGACCGCAGCAATACAAGAATGTATTTGGTTAAAACAACTTGAAAATGAAATTTTTATGAACTCTCCTCGTACGATCAAATTGTATTGTGATAATATAGGCGCGATTAATTTTGCTAATAATAATACATATTCAGCCAGAACCAAACATATTGATATTAAATAGAAGTTTGTTCATCAAAAGGTTCGAGAAAATGTTGTCGATTTAATCCATTTAGCTACAAATGAAATGCCAGCTGATGTGTTAACAAAGCCTGTATCAAGCATAAAGTTAGCTTTAGTATCGAAAATCATTGGATTTAATTGAAAACCATTTCCTGAACAATAATCACGTAAGTTCATTTGCATACTTTATATAAAGTTTTTTCATTGGTTGTAGATATGTAAAATGGATTCTAATTGTTTTGAATTTGATTTAGTGAATTGAAAATTGTAAGATTTTTGTATATGAGAGTAAAGGCAATATTCAATTTAGAGAGACTGTTAAAAATGCCAGTTGGCAACACTTTTTAGCAAATGTCAAAACACATATATTTTTAATAAACAAAGAGGCTCTCTCTCTTGCTTCAGCTTTCTACGAAGAAGGTTGTGTTTTAATTAATTGGCAATTCCTGCGCGTAAAGTGTTATCGATAAATCTGTAAGATTCCTCTATGGCTTGTCCGTGAAATACGCGGAAAAGACTACAACTGGCGCAGTCGGTTAACAACCTACATTGTTCGTAATTCATGAATAAATACAAGTCATAGCATTTTGAAATGGAGTCTTAACATTCACAAAATTAAATGTTTGAAGAAAAAAACACAAAACACACAAACAATATTACTTCTCACCAGCAACCGAGCAAGGATCCCGCTCCATCATTCGAGTCGAGGATCATAGACTCACCAGCAACAGAGCAAGGATCCCGCTCCATCATTCGAGTCGAGGATCACAGACTCAACAACGAAAATAGTTCATCATCCCAGGAGACCTAGTTACCGGCCTCTAATTATTCATCGTGTGAAATCATCGATTCTTTTATTTCATCGTGGAAAACAGCTTTCCTACATCGAGGGAACAAAACCCCAATTTTCATCACCGTAGGAGTATATTGTATCGGTCCCAGCATTCGTCGTGGAGAAAAAAGCTTTCTTACATCGAGGGAACAAAACCCCAATTTTCATCACCGCTATCGTGAGTAAACCAAGTTACATCTATTTATATATCTTTATATATATACGAATACATATATTATTTTATTGTGCTCCGAAAAATTGTGAACAGTTCTTGCGATTACGAAATCGTCCTCATTTTTAGTGCGCGAGAGTATACGTGTCCTTTTTTGAAAATAAGTCAACCCCTGTGGAAATTGCGGCTAAGCTCCGTAGCTTTGATGCTAATAGCCTCGACTCAAATAATATTGAACCACCGGTGGAAAAACCGCCAAACTACTACGTATCTTAGAAACAATATAGCCAGCAGAAGAAAAAGCCCTTTCAGCCTCCACACTTGTAGGTGGTATCCCTTTTAAAGCTTTATATGTAAATGTCAGATATTTCCCCATTAAACCCCCGGATTCATAAAGGGCAATTTTTTTTAAAATAAATTATAGTGAATTAGCACCTCTAGATGGTGATGGGAAAACTATATTAGATGCTGACGATATAGTTAACTCCAGCTTCTACTGCAATGTAAGTTCTGACGGCAAAACAACTTCATTGCTGTTGTTCGTTGCAATTCCAGCAGTTTCCAAAACAGCAAGAGATACATCGTCATCTTTGTCCTGAACTTGAAACACTGAACTGCATTATGATAACAAATTCTTTAATTTCTTTACGGAGCACACTTTTCGCCGGGAGATAAAATGTATCATCATCATCACACGATGCTTGGTAACTGCAAGGATTTTGAAGATAAATGAAAAGTGTAGTAAAATTCATTCGTCGTTGTGAAATACCTCGACGCAAAGATAAAGCTAGTTTTAGAGCTAACGGTGAATTATTGTCTTCCAGTTTCTTTATCACAAACTTAAGTGTAGCTTCAGCGGTAACAAGATTTGCAGTTTGACGACAAAGAACTTCGACGGCAAGTTTCACTGGCTTCAGAATATTCCCCAAATTTATTATTGCATCAATTTCATGTTCTGTGAAGCTATACTCGATGTATGTTCCAAAGCCCACGTCAATTAGAGACATGGCAATGCACAATTTTAATTTGTTAAAGGTTTCAATCATTACAGCCAAATTACTCCATCTTGTCTTGCAGTCTCTTTCTAACTCAATTTTTCTACCGAATTCTTTCTTGACGTATTCTTGAAGCAGGTCATTTTTTGTTGGTGAGCCTTTGAACATACCTACAACTTTTCGGACCTTTTTGATTATGTCGTTAAAATCAGATATTAATTCTCCTTCTTAATTCCAAAGGCACTTCTATCTTTGGCAGTTCTATTTGATCCGTCTTCATAATTTGTGTCGGAATCGGGATTATCGAGCGTTAAAGTAACTTGTTTTTGTTGAGAAGGCTCATGTTCATTTTTTTTATAAATCACATCTAAGATTCCAAACTGTATACCATGGGCATAGCAGAGTTGTTGAGATGGAGGAATCAAACTACCGACTTTGACCATAACCGATGCTCCGTCAGTTGTAACTACAGCAATGTCTTTGTCTAAATCAAGCTCAAATTCCTTCAACTTTTTTCTCAAAAATTCTACGCAAACTGTTGCTGGCATACTCCCAAAAATACGAGTAAGTCCTAAATTCCAAAACAAGGCACGATTATTTGCGTGAGTATGGACGTTGATGTAATATATCGTCTGTTACTAGACGACGTCCATTCGTCAAACGTAAGCGAGAATCGATAGTCATTTTCTTTTAATTCCCACAACTCATGAGCAACTTTCATACGAAGAGTCATTCCGTAATTCATGACCATAATTCGAATCGATGTTGAAGATTGAGGCAAAGAGGGACCATCAGCTTTGAATAATTCTCGCAAGTCTGAAGAAGTGACGAACACGCTCAAAGGCGATCCATCTTTCGCAGCCATACGAGCAACTCTTTCTTCCATTGAACTTTCGTTATTTTCAATCGGAAAGTGGTCCGTAGTCCTCATTCTCTTTGATGTTGAAATGGAAACAGAAGGTAGTCCTGGAGTCAAGATACTGGACAAAGAACTTGTGCTGAAACTTGATGACGACGACGAATTTTCTGTCATCCTTTTGCTTAAATTCTCAATACCATGCTTTGACTTCAAATGCACGTGTAATCCTTTAGTCGACCTAGAAGTAGTTTTGATAATACACTTGCACAATTTACATTTTGCGGTTAAACCGTCTTCAGCTTTGAGGAAATACTCCCAAACAATAAAATTATTTGAAAAACTACTATAACGCATTGCACTTGACATTTTAAACTTTATAATATTATATTTCACGCAGCTAACAAAAGTAATCTTGAAATTGAAATCTCACGTCACGTGTGCACTGTGCAGTATGGCCCGCCACGACGCACGCTATACCAACGTGTGTAGACGACCGAAATCAAGAATAGTCAGTTGTATTCTTATCTGCAGTCTCGCAAAATCCCGCGGGATCCCGCTATCATAGCCCCGCATTACGCAGAACTGCAAAATGATGCGGGATTTTGGAATACTGAGATCCTGCAAAACCGGGATTGGAAGCCCTACTTAAAACCCTAAAAGCCTAATTTTTTGCATTTTCTTTTATTTAATTGAAAAGCGGCTGAAACAATTTTATGTAATGTTAAAAAAATTGCAACAACGTTAATACACGTCTATTGACACCTTAATGATGCAAATATTATATCTGGTTCGTGAGATATAATGAATGATAAAAATGACCTTGAAAATCATGATGACTTTTAATGATTTTTTATTTTTTATTTAATTTTTTACGTAATCATGATGATTATTATTTTGATAATGTTTCTACAAACATTGTTTGGAGTATAGAAATTTTATAAATACTGATTACTATATTTCGCAAATCAGGTTATAAATTTATTGTTTATGAGAAAAAATCTAATTTGTTGCACTTTATTCTCTTAAATTAAAAAACGGCTTCAACTGTTTTTATAAAAATTTGATAGATTCACGCAATTGTTAACACGCATCCATTGACATCTTAACAATGCAAATCGTTTGTTTGATTCCTCCACTAATGTGCATCAATAGTGTTAGCAAGTCGTTAACCAAAAGCACACTAAGAGACGAAAGTTGTCGAATAGACCAGGAGGTTCTAACCCATGATAAAACTTAAATAATGAAAAAGCTACGTAGGCATACATACGAAACAAATTGACAGTCGTTATAATTCGCAGATGTAAAGTTATAAAATAGTTGAAATATAGCGAGCTTGATCCATCAACAAGCCAGCGGTGGTAGTGCTGTCTCGTAACGGGTGGCTAAATGGCAGCACCTGAAGAGGAGCCATTCGTTACGCCGAAACCACACTTCCCATCAAAACCTCTCATTGAAATGATGAAGTAAAATTTTATTTATACAAATTGCTTCATCAATTTAAAAATTTAATTTACTACGAAGGGGATATACTTACCTCGACAAATGTTGTAACGCACAACATTATACTTAACTCAGATAAACCTATATCTACTAAAATATGTAGGTTACCACAAATCCACCAAAAAGAAGTGGAAAGGCAAATAGCCGAAATGTTGCAAAATAATATAATCCAACCATAGAACTGTCTCTATAATGCACCATTGTGGATTGTACCTAAAAATGTAGACAATTCCGGGCAAACAAAGTGGAGACTCGTTCCAAATTATCGTAGACTTAATGATATTACGATTAGTGATTAATTTCCCATACCTAATATAGAAGATTTATTTGATAAATCGATCTTGCGAAAGGATTCCACCAAATTCTAGTTAAACCAAGTGACCGAGCAATGACAGCTTTCTCGACACATAACCGACACTACGAATATTTGCTTGTGCCTTTCGGTCTTAAAAATGCCCCCGCGATATTCCAAAGAACGATAAACTCAGTTCTAAAGGAATACATAAATAAAATTTGCGTAGTCTACCTTGACGATGTATTGATTTTCAGCACTTCATTAGAAGAGCATATGGAATCACTTCATAAAATTTTCAGAAAGCTCAGAGAGTTTAATCTAAAAATTCAACCGGATAAATGTAACTTTCTCACTCATCAAACAGAGTTTTTGGGTCATATATTAACGCAGGACGGAATTAAGCTGAATCCTGCTAAAATTAATAAAATACAGAATATTTCGATTCCCAAAACCGTTAAACAACTTCGTTCTTCCCTGGGCTTAACGGAGTATTACAGAAAGTTCATCCGAGACTATTCTGCACGAACAGTTCCCATGACAAAGTTTTTGAAAAAAGGCGCTACAATTAATGTAAATAATTTCGAATATATTGAAGCTTTCGCTAAATTGAAATCACCGCACACCACCTGACAACCCCAACCAACCAACCGCAACACCCCTCTTACAAAAAACAAATCAACGCCACACACCTGATACAAAACCACAATCTCAGCACCCGTTCCTCCGTACACCCAAGACCAAGGCACTCTGATTCACCCTATCCCAGCCATACAAACGTGGTAACCCAAGCCACTTGCTATTCTGATTGACAAAAAAGATTGAAAATACCGTTCCCACCCATACAAAAACCGGTTCTGTGGTACGTCACTTACTACTCGGAGCATAACCCGAAATATACCAGACCAAACTTTACACGAAATTTAAGACATTTGTAACGAGCAAAATACTTAGCTCCCCGAAGTAATCAACATTCCAAGTACTTCCCAATCCACACAAGTGCCAAGAAACTCTACTTGTCACCCTTTGGAAGCAAACGGTACAGGTACTATCCATTCAGAATCGCAGAAACAAAATACCTCGATTCCAATAAAGGATGATTACATCAATAAATTCAAATTTCAAATTATACTCTCCGACCAAAATTTTCCACCACCTATTGACAAAACACGCATCAAAATTCGCGAAGAAGAATTACTTCTACACGAATAAGTACAAAATTTAATGGATAAATTGCCTCCTAATAAAAGCATAGCCATTTATTCCGATCTGATTGATCATTGTTTTAACAAACTTCAGCTGAAGCTCCACAAAGTCTTCGATAGCTCCTAAAAATTCATATAAGTGTCCCGTATTTTGAAAGACCTTCAGTCAGAGGAGGAAGCGATTTACCAAATCCACATGTATCATACAAAAGAAATACGACACGTCGGAATAGACAAAACATTAAAAGGGATTTCACAACATTGGAACTTGCCTTATTTTAACAGATCAATCTAAACCTTCATTGAAAGAAGCAGTGTTATTTTTTCTATCAAATCTAGGTAAACCAAATTTGATCGTTGCCGACAACAAATTCAATAACTTTTTCATAAAAGAGCTGTGTAATGACCATGGCATACCTATACACTTTACCAAAACCAATTCACACACGAGTAACAGTGATGTCGAACGTCTCCATCAAACAATTGCTTCAAAGTATCGAACAACCTCTTCCAGAGATTCGCCTAAATCACGCCTATATACTTCCGTGCACTTCTATAATCGTCAAATACACTCATCTATTAATACAGAACCTTTCAAAGCACATCATGGCCTTTCAGATAAATCTAAAATTATAAACATAATGAAATTAAATAAGGAGAGATCAATTAATAAGCAAAATAATATACGCGAAAATTACAAAGAAATGAGAGCCATCGGATTCGTTAAAACCCCTGACCGCGCAGCTAAACATTTGGCTAAATATACTAAACGTAATCTCGATAACATAGCACATGTTAATATTAAACGCCCGAAACGTTTTGTGATCTCAGATGTCAGCTCACCCGAAACTTCTACAAGGAATCCTTTTATTCCCAATACCACTGTCAGTTTCGAGCGACATCCAAGTTGAAAATTTAGAATCAGAAAATGGAGTTATTCTAATTAAGAAACAACGAATACATCTTATCGCGGATCATTAACACATTTTTCTCAAAATTAATTTAACCGATTATCAACATACTTTGTCAACACTTGCAAAAATCACTTTCCAAACTTCTGATAGTAAAACAAACCTCATTATCCAATACTTTCCTGATCTTAAACTCAAGTTAGACGATCTCGAAACCAAAATAAAACTTATAAAGAAAATACATAATCAAAAATTCTCAAATGCACATGGTAATGCGCAATTTGATTCTTTCAATTTTAATCAATCTAAACGGTTCAAAAGGGGACTAGTTAACCCCGTTGGACATCTTTATAAGTGGCTTTTTGGTATTATGGGTAGTGATGATAGAGAAGAAATTCTAGAAAATTTGCAAGTCATGGATCAAAATAATGATAAAATCAGTAATCAACTTAATAAACAAATAATTGCTAACGAAATGTTTGACAGAAATTTGGAAATTATAAAAGAATCAAACTTTAACTTTAAAAGACCAATTGTTACGTGCGCTTTTGCCCCCGAAGCCTCTAATGGCTGCGGGGTGGACGATTGTGCCCGGCGCTTGTCCGCGAAGAGGGGCGTTGTAATTTTTTTGGTAATTTTTGGGCGCCATCCAGTCGTGCGCCGACAATCGTCCAGCGACCTAAACCCTGACTGGGATTTGGTTTGGGTCGCCACACTGAAATCTGAACTCGAACCCAAAACCAATCAAAACCGTGATGAAAACTTGGCCCGCGCGAGGCCAACACAAAACCACAAGCCTGAAGGGAAATGGAAGAAAAATACCCAACGTTTGCTCAGGCACACAAAGGAAACTCGCTCCACTTAGGCTTCACACTCTTCTATATTCTATTAAATCACACACGGACAACTTAAAGATAAGCTTAAACTACTTACTATTTATTTTTTTCAATTCTCCTCCTCGATCCAAATGAGTCAACCCGAATTTCGCCTTCGACGTCGCCTCCTGCTTTTTGGGAACCGTCTGCTTTTTCGTGTCCGTCTCCAATTCTGCTTTTCGTTTCCTCCTCGTTCCGTGCGTAGTCCAATTCTGCCTTTCGTATCCTCCTCGTTTCGTGCGTAGTCCAATTCTGCCTGCCTATTTTCTTTGTTCCCAGCTCTATATATTGGTTCGGTCTAACGGATCAGCTGGTTTGCGGAACAATTCCAATCCCAATTCTGGTTTTAGAACCACTGGTGTTGGACTCACTGGATTTGGTCGAATCAGCTGTCTGCGCACGGCCATCTTGGCTTGTTCGCCACCAATGATGTCACTACGACATTTCCCAGTGACAGCTCGCGTATGTTGTTATTGTTTACATTGGTTCTGTCGCGAGTGTTTGTGTCCCAGGCGCTGTTGCTTTGGCCGTTCCGCGCGAAATAAGGACCTGAGCAGGGAGTCTTGCCGCAGATGGGTCCTGTCGCCCTTCCTCCCAGTGCGCGCCTGGATGTTGCGATGCAATCATCTTTGGAAAATACCCAAGATTGGATTCAGCTTTCCTTGCCGAATAAAAGCAGTGATTAAACGTATCAGAGGCGTAACATTTCCAGGTCGATCCCAAAGTGCAGGTGCTAACAAGCATGGGAATAAGTTCCAATATGGTTCTGGAATGGCAGTGGTACCTTCGCGGATCTCCAACAACAACGATAGCATTCCCGTTCGCTGTGTCTACAGCTGCTGCTGGACTGTCGGTTAGAATTTTGTATTTAGTATTTGATCCTATGCTCGGGATGTGTTTTAGTCGTGTGTTGCTGTTGTGGTGATAGTTGTGATTCGCAGACGCTCGGACTTCTTGCGATGCTTGACGTCAATGATTTCCTCAGGGATGGCTTGGTGATGTTCTCCTTAACCTAGTGACCAATTATCTTTTACTTACCACTATTGAACTAATTGCTATTCTCTACTTAATTCTACCATTCTTGCATTCAATGATGAGTTTATATAATCCAATTCTTAAATTAAAATTTCTATTCACTTCAATTTCTTAAACTACTCTACGAGCCTCAGTGGAGTGGTGTTTGCGCTATTTACGATTGGCGGGTGGCTTGGGTTAGACCTGCAGGCCCTTTGACCAGAGTCCTGATTGGCTTTTGACTTTAGTCAAAGTCAATCAGGACTATTATAATTTTTTAAATATATAAACTATTCAGTCGCATCGAAATGCGACCGTAACATTACCCCCCCTTCTTCAAGTGGATATTCCCAAAATTCACTCAAAAAAAAACAAAGAACGAACGGTTAAAAAAACGAGCGATGAACAAAAGCGGAAACGAGTAATATTTGGGCAGCAGCATTCGACGCGCGCGGTGACGTCGCACGAACAAGAGTGGTTTTGCGTGCCATTGCCGAGTGCTCGCAGAGCATTGTTGCTTCGGTGAATTCGCGCGGGCCAAACTAAAGAATGGTTCCGTACGGAACCCACACGATTACTTGTTTCAGTCACTTAGGTAAATACCCCAAAATCCCCGAACTAAACTTTCTACTCGCTAACCTAACTAACCTAGCCAACTGCTATCCCTTCACCAATTTTCACCAGTTCTTACTCTGCTTCTACTAATACCTAACTAAGTTCTCTAATCTATGCCATTAACTACGTTTCCCCCATTCTCCCTACCCAACCGTCTCCTATCTAACCTGGCCAAACTAACCCCGACTTAATTTTCTCTGTCTACCCAACTGTCCCTTATTTAACCTAAACAACCCATTTACTCCTTGCCTTTCCTATGCTATCCACCTACCAAACTTGTTCTCTGTATATCCCCCACTGAGCTCTTTAGTTAATTCCCATGCTCTTAGCTTCCCCGAACAAATTCCCTCACTACTCTTACTGTACTAACCAATTGATACCTCTCTACCGCAACTACTACTGCCTACTCTATATCCTATCTATCCTCCCCCTGATTATTATTTCTACTACTAATTACTTTTTCAAACTTTTTATTTTAGCCCCAAACTTCAACCCCCAGAAGAAAAGATAACGTGACACGAAAGGAAAAGAAGAACCGAAAGGAAAAATAATAATGGAAAAGTAAGGATTTGAGGAAAGGGCAGCAGGAAGGGTCTCAAAACGAAGAAGAGCCCTTGGAACCAGCCAATGATTGGTATTAAGTTCATATTTTACTTATCGTGTCTGTCCCAGTTAGATTTAAAATTTTATGCATGTTCATGTTTGTTGGGTAGCTCTAATTCGTTGTTTACGCGGCGTAGGGTTTTAGGTCTTTGGCGTGCCACACCCTCTGCCCTTGTTGTCCGTTAAACGGTATGTAGACGAGGACAATTTCTCTTTGACCACGAACGGTCCCACATATTCCGGGGCCAATTTTGCCGAAAAATACTTCTTTGCATCTGACAGGACGAAATTCCTCCTCCACACTTGGTCGTTGGCATAGAAAGGCTGGGCGCGCTGACGAAGATTGTACCGAGCCACGGTAAGCCTGGCCGTGTCACGCAGTCTCGCGACTACCTCGCCCCTTACCCGATTCAGTGCGGCCGCTCGCTCCTTGGGATCGAGCTCGCATGTATTTCCCCCAGGTGGGTGCGGTTCCCCTCGGAAGACAACCATGTCCCTCCCGAAGTTCATGAAGTATGGGGTTACCCCATGGCTTCATGTGTGTACGTCCGTAAGGCGCACCCGATCTGTGCCAGATCGTTATCCCAGTTTCGATAATTGTCGGACACGTAGGAGCGCAACATTCTCCTAATGTCTTGATTTTTACGCTCCGCTGGGTTGGCTTGAGGGTGGTAGAAGGCCGTGTACTCGATTCTGCACCCAAATCTCCGCGCTAACTCTTGGAAAAACCGGGAACGAAACTGAACCCCATTGTCGCAAATGATTGCCTCTGGTACCCCGAAGAGCATAAATACCCGTTCCTCCAACAGGCGTGTTATTTCCGGTGCCTTCGCAGTCCGGAGGGGTAGAACCAGAGCGAATTTGGTGGAATAGTCCACCACACTAAGAATATAGCTGTGTCCCCTGGTCGATTTGGATAAAGGGCCAACTAAATCCACGCAAATAAGCTCCCAGGGTTGCCTTGCCCTGCCTGCCCTCATCTCCATCACTCTTCGGGGTGATTTTCGCTCCACCTTGACGGATTGGCAGACCTTGCATCGAGCAACGTATCGACGGATATCGGCCCCCATCTTTGGCCAATAGTGACGCTGCGTGATTCGGTCTAGGGTCCGTTTGACCCCCATGTGTCCCGCTCTGGGATCATTGTGCCCCTGGAAAAGTGCTGCGCTTCGTTCGGCCTTCGGCAGTACCCGCTTCCATGCCTGATCATCTAGTTCGGCGTTCCCTCCGGGAATGTGCTTCCAAACGCCATCCTCTGAGACCCGCCAGTCCGAGTATTGATCCGGATTCTCCCGTATTCGTTCTCTCATCTTGGTCCACCACGAGTCGATGGGGTTTTCAGCAGTGACTCTGGCCACCCTAGGTATTGCGCGGGAGAGTGCGTCAGGAACCAGATGTTCTTTCCCCTTTCGATGCACGACCTCGAAGTCAAACTGCTGGAGGCGTACTGCCCACCTGGCCAGTCGGCCCGTGGGGTCCTTTAAGTTGTGCAGCCATACCAAGGAATGGTGATCTGTGATGACCCGGAACTGGGCCCCCTCTATGTAGGGCCTCAACCTCTCCACCGCCCACAGCACCGCTAGGCACTCTTTCTCCGTGGTTGAAAACTTCCGCTCCCCCTTTGACAGCGCTCTGCTCAAGCAACAAATGGCCTTTTCCCCTTCCGGAAAGATCTGGCTCAACACGGCTTCCAGGCCCACATCCGACGCATCCGTCTGCACCTGAAAAGGCCGATCGAAGTCTGGGCAAGCCAAAATTGGTGCCGTTGACAGCTTTTGCTTGCATTTGTTGAACGGTTCCTCGCACTGCGGTGTCCAAACGAAACGATTGTTCTTCCGGAGTAATTCTGTGAGCGGTGCCACCAGAGTAGCGTGATCTGGTATGAAACGGCGGTACCACGAAACCATTCCTAAAAAATGTCGCACTTGTTTTGCCGTCGCGGGGGTGGGGAAGCCCACCATGCACTCCACCTTCTCGGGGTGCACGCTCAGCCCGTTTTCATCGAAGACGTAGCCCAGGTACGTCAGTTTGGGTCGACAGAAATAGCACTTTTCCCTGGAGAGCTTCAACCCCGCTTTGCGCAAACGCCTAAACACTTCCTGGAGCATACTCAAGTGACATTCGAAATCTTGCGTGACCACAATAATGTCGTCTAGGTACGTGAACACGTACGGCTCCAAGTCGGGCCCCAAGACTCTATCGATCAAACGCTGCCACGTAGCGGGGGCGTTGGATAATCCGAACGGCATCCTGCTAAATTGGAAAAGTCCCCGGCCTGGTATGGTAAAGGTGGTATAGGGCCTCGAATTGGGAGCTACGCGTACCTGCCAATAAGCCGACTTGATATCCAGGGTCGACAGATACCTCGCGTTGCTTAGCTTGTCCAACGTAGCCGAGACGTACGGGAGGGGGTACGCATCTCTGGCCGTCACTCGATTTACTTTCCGGAAGTCGACGCAGAACCGGTAAGTTCCGTCCTTTTTCTTTACCATCAGGACAGAGGACGACCAAGGACTCTCCGATGGCTCTACTACCTCCATATGGAGCATTTCCGACAGCTCCTTGTCTATATGTCGCTGCAACACTGGCGAAACCGGGTAGTATCGCTGCTTGATGGGAGACGATTTCGTACGAATAATGTGTTCGACTGGACTCGTACACCCTAGTCCCTCCCCCATGAGTTCAAACTCTCGCTGCACCAGGTTTTCCAGCCTTTTAGACTCCTCCTCGTCCAGGTGCGCCTCCCCTTCCAAATGCTTGAGGGTGTCAATTGGGGCCAGGATCAACCCAAAACGCCGAATGAGATCCACGCCAAGTACCAAGGAGTGAGGCAACGAGGGTACGATGAGTACCTTCAGCCTCTCGCACCTGCCCTCCAGGCGGATCGGTATGGTGGCCTGGTCAAGACGGCGCACTGTCTATTGTTTGCCAGCCTTATCCGCACCGGCCCGGCGTCAGCCCACTCGACCCCGAGCCTTTTCAGCACTTCCCACCCTTTTTCGCCAACGATCGTGCTGGATGCTCCCGAATCCACCAGGCCTGGAAACTTTCGTCCCATGATCTCCACCTTCAGGTGTGAGCGAGTGTCCATTTGGCCTCCTACAAACAAATAGTTGGTTTGCACGCCTGCGGTCTTCCGTGACTTCGTGCTCCCTTTGCCGACTAGTGAGCACGCGGCTCGTTTCCCGACCCCCTGGTTGCCTGAGGGTCCCGGTTGGGACGATATCCCGGGCGGGCCTCGCCATACCCCTGGGGAACAAGTTGGGCAATGAGCCCTCATTGTTCACGGCCTCCCGCACCCAAAACATCGCCTAGCCTCGCGACAGTCTCGAGACCAGTGCCCGGTGCCTCGACAGTTAAAGCACTGCACCCAATTCCCCTCGCGTTCCATGGCGTCGACTGCCGCCTCGCAGGTCGCGGCATATGCTAAATCTGGCTCCAAGAGCCGGGACGCTTTTCGAGGAGGGGGCGGCACAAACGCCTCCACCGCAACTCGCGAAGCCTCGAGCTTCCGACCCAAGGTCACCAACTCACTCACCGACCCTACGGGCATGAGACCCAATTGAGTCTGGTAGAATGGGGCGATATTCCTGCGGAGAATCCTGAGTTTAGCATCTTCGCCACACTCCATGGACAGCCGCCGAAACAGGCCCTCCATCGCGGCCACATACACCCCAATTGATTCGGCGCTCCCCTGTGTCCTATGGCGAATTTCCGACCATAGGCGATCGTCGTAGTCAGGAGGAAGGAATTCCGCCCGTAGCTCTCGGCACACCTCATCCCACGTCTCGACGCTCCCCCTATTGGCTCGGAACCATATGAGTGCCGTACCCGGCACATGTGCCTATCTGCGAATCCTAATAGCATGCTAATAAAGTTGGGGTTACAGGGCCTCGGCAAGCCCTACCCCTCTACTATTGGCCCCTTTCATCCTCCACTTCCTTTATCTTCCTTCCCGGTTTCTCGTTCGTTCGGTACGGGCACTTTGACCTCGGCCACTTTTATTTCACCGATACACTCACTGGACTCGTCGAACGGATCCGCCGTTCGAACGCTACCGTACCCAAGTCCTGTTTTTTTTATAACGACCCCACGTTGGGCGGCAAATGTTACGGCTATAATTTGCGTAACGTCCGCACTGCACCGTAACCGATCCCAACCACGGTTCGGGCAATCCCACCCGGCTTCACCCGCGAAGAGGGGTGTGGGAAAAGATATTTCAAGAAAGGGCGCCACCCGTTTCTGCACCGGGACTGCCCTGTCCGCGAACCCTGAAACGGGAATGGAGTCCGCGACGACCCGAAACCACCAACAAGGATAACCTGAAACAAAAGGAACACTACCGCCGGAAACGCGATTCCGCGTCGCCACTTCACACAAGAATACAATTTATAATTTCATTCAAGGCACGATTTATTTAACTAGCTACACTTAAATCTACTTACAACTTTTTTGTTTTCTTAATCCTATGTTGCTCGGCTGCTTCTCGCTCCAAGCTCGCTCGTCGCTAGTCGTCCTCGTCTTCTCCTTAACTTCTGCTACTCACGCGCACTCGGCTTTCCGCTTCGCACCGTTCACCCCTTCGTCACAAAACCCAAAAAGGAAAAACCCCCGACCCAACCGCCAAAACGTCTTCCGAGCTTCACCACGACAAAAACCAAGACCTCCGAACAAAGACCACGCAGCTTGCACACCTCCGCCCAAGACCGACGTCCAAACAAAAAAATTGTAAGTAGATTTAAGTGTAGCTAGTTAGAAGTTAGAACGAATACGGGAGAATCCGGATCAATAACCGGACTGGCGGGTCTCAGAGGATGGCGTTTGGAAGCACATTCCCAGGCGGAACGCCTAACTAGATGATCAGGCATGGAAGCGGGTACTGCCGAAGGCCGAACGAAGCGTAGCACTTTTCCAGGGGCACGATGATCCCAGAGCGGGACACATGGGGTCAAAAGGACCCTAGACCGAATCAGGCAGCGTCACTATTGGCCAAAGATGGGGGCCGATATCCGTCGATACGTTATCTGATGCATGTGCCTATCTGCGAATCCTAACAGCATGCTAATAAAGTTGGGTTACAGGGCCTCGGCAAGCCCTACCCCTCTACTTTTTGCCCCTTTCATCCTCCACTTCCTTTATCTTCCTTCCCGATTTCTCGGTCGTTCGGTGCCTATGTTCCGAATCGGCCACTCGATCGGTAGAATTGAGTTGCTTTCCGTTGCCGATTGGTGACCCAGACCCGTCCTGCAACACCACAGTAGCCCCTACAACCTGAATCCTTTTTAATGAGTTTGGTCGCTCATCTGCTACCTCTTCCAATCTCTCCAAAGATTATTCCGCTCTTAAAGCAGGTGATTGTAAGAAGTTTTGTTCCTTCTTTGCTTCTACTCCATTTGTGGTTGCATCCCCTTCACGACGCCTTCTCCTTCCGCTGTCGAATTCGTGATTCTGTCTCGTTCCGGATCTTTCCGTGTCAGTACTTCCTTCCTGTGATCTTTTACTCCTATGAGGTGCCCGTTGCTGTTTTCTCCCTGTCCTTCCATGTCCACTCCTCTGAGACCCCCTTCCCCCAGACCCAGCCCATTGAGACTTCTTGCGCTCAGGCCCAGTCTCACCTCCTTGAGACTGCCTGCTACCAAGCCTACTCAATCGCGACTGCCTGCTCCTAGGCATAGCCTCAGCCCGTGTGAGCTCCTCATCTATCACCCTCGACACTCCTCTAACAGCATCGGTGCCCTCATCTTCTTCCAACTCCGTCACAGTAGGGTTGGCTCCGCAGACCTTCACGTGTTCTTCGACCTCGGCTTCCTGAACATTTTCTTCCAGCTCGAAGCATGAGCACCTCGGATCCTGTGGAAGCTTTTCTTCTATGACCCGTATGCGGCCATGCAAGGACGCATTTTGGGCCTCCAACTCCTCGAGTCGTGCGAACAACCTATCAATTCTTCGGGACTTCCCAAACTCCTCCGTTACATTCAAAGCCGCAGTGCTGTTCCGTTGCGCTGCATTTTGTAGATTCTTGGGCCTAATCTCATACAACTTTTCAATTTTCTCGCGATCTCCTTCATATTGTTCGTGAAGCTCTTGGACGGACTGTTGCAGCTTCGCTTCGTATTGCTCGGACAAACGACCATTGATTACCTTAATTTCTAACTTATGTCTAGAACTAGCTTCGGTCAATTCTATTGCATGGTTACGATCTTCGGACTCCAGCTCTTCGTGCAGCGATCGTAGTGTGTCCTCAATATCTTCACGTGCCATCTTCTACGATGTGTTTGCGTGCCTCCTCCAGTTGCGTGCGTAAAAAATCGTTTTCCCTCTCCAAATATTTGGTGTCATTAAGTGCTTGCTGGTGATCTGCACAGACTGTCTGGTACTTGCCGGTCAGCTCTGTGATCGTCAACTCCTCCTTCTCCTTCGGTACGATTTCTGTTGTCGCCGTCGCATCTTCGTCTCGTCTCAGCTCCCTGGCTCCAGAGCCTTCATACTCTTCTGCTTGCACCAACATATGACCTAAGGCGAGCATAAGCTGCCGTCGCAACTTCTTGATTGCGGGATCCTCAGCTTTCTTCACCCGTAGCAGACTGGCAATCCTCCGCAGGCCATACTCCGTCTTTGCTTGGGCTACCAAAAACGCAGTGGACTTCTCATTCCCCCAAAAATCCACTGATAGCCCCCTTACCTCTTCCGTCACCGTTTCTACCACCTCCCGGTCCTGCTGGTAACTGAAGGGGTAAGGTGAGGACGTGTTCATCATAGTCCCAAGCCGCAGTGCCTTCCGAAGCTCCATCCGCATCGTCGACACCGTTTCAGTGGCGATCCCAAGTACTACCAGCTCATAGCTGAGCTCGTTCTCGCTGAGGCGATCGATTAAAGCCTCCGTGAATTTTGCCATATTGAACCTACGAACAATGAAAACAGCACAAGGAGAAAAAGAAACACGCACTAGACTAGGAAATTACTTCTTTATTTTATTATTTTTATATATATGTACATATCGTAAGAATTTCATTTCCACTCACACCCGCAATTTAACACACCCGTAAACTCACACACCCGCAAATTCACACACCCGCAATCAGCACACTCCCGCAATCTCACACTTCCGCAATTGCACGCACGTGTCAGCACTTTGACCTCGGCCACTTTTATTTCACCGATACACTCACTGGACTCGTCGAACGGATCCGCCGGTCGAACGCTACCGTACCCAAGTCCTGTTTTTTTTATAACGGCCCCACGTTGGCCGCCAAAATGTTACGTGCGCTTTTGCCCCCGAAGCCTCTAATGGCTGCGGGGTGGACGATTGTGCCCGGCGCTTGCCCGCGAAGAGGGGCGTTGTAATTGTTTTGGTAATTTTTGGGCGCCACCCAGTCGTGCGCCGACAATCGTCCAGCGACCTAAACCCTGACTGGGATTTGGTTTGGGTCGCGACACTGAAATCTAAACTCGAACCCGAAACCAATCAAAACCGTGATGAAAACTTGGCCCGCGCGAGGCCAACACAAAACCACAAGCCTGAAGGGAAACGGAAGAAAAATACCCAAAGTTTGCTCAGGCACACAAAGAAAACTCGCTCCACTTAGGCTTCACACTCTTCTATATTCTATTAAATCACACAAGGACAACTTAAAGATAAGCTTAAACTACTTACTATTTATTTTTTTCAATTCTCCTCCTCGATCCAAATGAGTCAACCCGAATTTCGCCTTCGACGTCGCCTCCTGCTTTTTGGGAACCGTTTGCTTTTTCGTGTCCGTCTCCAATTCTGCTTTTCGTATCCTCCTCGTTCCGTGCGTAGTCCAATTCTGCCTTTCGTATCCTCCTCGTTCCGTGCATAGTCCAATTCTGCCTGCCTATTTTCTTTATTCCCAGCTCTATATATTGGTTCGGTCTAACGGATCAGCTGGTTTGCGGAACAATTCCAATCCCAATTCTGGTTTTAGAACCACTGGTGTTGGACTCACTGGATTTGGTCGAATCAGCTGTCTGCGCACGGCCATCTTGGCTTGTTCGCCACCAATGATGTCACTACGACATTTCCCAGTGACAGCTCGCGTATGTTGTTATTGTTTACATTGGTTCTGTCGCGAGTGTTTGTGTCCCAGGCGCTGTTGCTTTGGCCGTTCCGCGCGAAATAAGGACCTGAGCAGGGAGTCTTGCCGCAGATGGGTCCTGTCGCCCTTCCTCCCAGTGCGCGCCTGGATGTTGCGATGCAATCATCTTTGGAAAATACCCAAGATTGGATTCAGCTTTCCTTGCCGAATAAAAGCAGTGATTAAACGTATCAGAGGCGTAACATTTCCAGGTCGATCCCAAAGTGCAGGTGCTAACAAGCATGGGAATAAGTTCTAATATGGTTCTGGAATGGCAGTGGTACCTTCGCGGATCTCCAACAACAACGATAGCATTCCCGTTCGCTGTGTCTACAGCTGCTGCTGGACTGTCGGTAAGAATTTTGTATTTAGTATTTGATCCTATGCTCGGGATGTGTTTTAGTCGTGTGTTGCTGTTGTGGTGATAGTTGCGATTCGCAGACGCTCGGACTTTTTGCGATGCTTGACGTCAATGATTTCTTCAGGGATGGCTCGGTGATGTTCTCCTTAACCTAGTGACCATTTATCTTTTACTTACCACTATTGAACTAATTGCTATTCTCTACTTAATTCTAACATTCTTGCATTCAATGATGAGTTTATATAATCCAATTCTTAAATTAAAATTTCTATTCACTTCGATTTCTTAAACTACTCTACGAGCCTCAGTGGAGTGGTGTTTGCGCTATTTACGATTGGCGGGTGGCTTGGGTTAGACCTGCAGGCCCTTTGAACAGAGTCCTGATTGGCTTTTGACTTTAGTCAAAGTCAATCAGGACTATTATTATTTTTTAAATATATAAACTATTCGGTCGCAGGGAAATGCGACCGTAACACAATTTAAAAATTATTCATTCTGGACTACTATCCAACTTAATAATGTCAATGTACAAGTTCATTACATAAAATATAAAAATATTCTGAGAGATTTTATATATCAAGTAAATAAAGTAAAAGATAACATAATAACTTCTAATAGACGAGAAACTAACATGGACTCCACACATAAATGATCTAAGGAGGAAACTGGCTGTCTTCATTGGTCTTCTACGTCGCTTCTACTTCTTTCCAAAGAAAAACAAAATCCAAATTATGTATGCGCATCTCCTTTCCAAAATTTCCTACGGCATCTTGCATTGGAGTCAAACTTCTAAAGGTAACCTCATGATCACCTCCAGACTAGTAACGAAGGCGTATAAAACCATTTACAATTTCCCTATGCTAACTCCAACGAGCGAAGTTTTCAAAACAGCCCAAGAATTGAATTTGCAAGGCATGGTTTTGATGGAAAGAGCTAAATTCATACATAAGAATTTACACCGTAATGAGTATACCGCTGTGAGATTAGATAGAATTGAGGGGAAAAACACTTACAGAATGAGAAACATGAATAATATTGCTAAAGCATTTGCCAGAACTGATCGGCCAAAAGAAGAACACTTCAACAAAGCAGCTAACTTTTACAATACACTACCGGACAGAATTAAAAACATAGCGAACCCGATTTCCTTTAAAACGACACTAAAAAAATATCTCCTTCAGGACCAACTTCCACAGTATGTTACAAGTACAATCAGCTCCACTAAACTCAAAGCCAAACATGTAATCAACAGGAAATAATTCATAAACATGTAGTCTGAACTAATAATCTAATTAAAAGGACACTTAAATTTACAGATTTGGTAATATCCTTTATACCGATTCTTATCGTCTGGAAAGTACTATGTTCTAAAGTTTTAAATACGGAGAACTACTAAATTTTGATGGAGAGAGTGATTGAAGGAAACGGAGGTAGTTTTAGTCGGTAGAAATCCGGCATGCCGAGAGGCAGGAGCTGATCGGTATCTTTTGAAGATTTCCACCTCCAAACGTTAAAAAAAATACATCACGCTTTGGCATCACGTCTCGTTCTATACTTGATCGAATCGAAATCGAATAAAATTCTATAGGCTTTTACGAATTACAAGAACTGTCAATTTCCATTGTTGCTAGAAACTACTATAACATATTGTATATTAAATTAAATATTCCTATATTTTACGATAAGCCTGTATATACCTACTATTTACGTACAAAAGCTCTGAAGAATTATGCTAAAATTGACTTACCTTATCAGGTAGTTGTTAAGTTCAATGATAAATATTTTCCCGAAAATAAATATATTAAGCATTTAAAGAATCCAATAAATTGTGATACCTAATGTAAATTTTTGAAAACAAATAATAATACATTGATAGAGGTAATTGAATCCGGATTGATATTCGCCAATATTTTTAACGACAAAATATATATATCATAACAGGGACGAAAAACACTTCAAAAATTTTGAGCATTTTGTTATAAATTTTAATAATAGTACAGTTAAATTGCTTGATAAAGTGTACACAAGCAAGGTAGTAGGATTTGCACATAAACTTATATTTTCACCTCTTATCGCTTTATATTTTACATAATACGAAGTCACTTTCGAGGAAATTAAATTCGAACATGGCGAAAAGCTGAAAGAAATTAGGCTTATAGAATTTAAGCACAAACAGAACACAATCATTTCCTCCATTTCAACTATTGTCATATGTAGGGATTGTAATAACATTTAATATTTATATATACCTTAAATGCAGACGTAGAATAATAAATATTAACGTAAATTCACCTGCTCGGAAGCCCGCGAATAAATTCGATAAATTAGAAGAGAAATTAGTTAAAAACGAGAAACTGAAAAACGAGATTATTATTGATTCAATCTAACGGAGGGGGAGTTACGGCAGCAGCCTCACCTCTCCGTAACATAACGTAAATACTTAATACTTATTTCAACATTTCACCGTCTAAATTACTAGAACAACGCTTTGACCTATCGTAAATACATCATGACTTTGTCACAACACATTTCCCTATTGATGCTGCTAAAGCATCACAATTAATAGTCCAGTCAAAATAGACACAAAAAAATCCAAACCTAGACAAAATTCCGACAGAGCTAAAAATTTACACAGACCTTTGAATAGTCATTGTAAATAAAATGTGAAAAGTCCCCATCGATCCGAGATGTGCTAAACATTTTATTCAAGGTGAAAGGTCATGAAAATCAGTTTTTCGTGAATATCTCTTCAACGGCTAGTTTTATTGTAAAAAAGGTTAGCATCAATATTATAGAGCATGCAATTTCCGACCAAAAAGATTCTAACACTTTTTCTGCTACAAGCGATCGTTCGCATGTTTTTGCGAGTTGAAAATTTTAAACATATCATAATATGCTATAAATAGAAGAAATATGAATAATATATGAATAATGTATCCAGATATTCTTTTGTTTGTTCACACTAACAGCAGGCATAAAAATTATTCATTTCCAGCCATCAACATCCATCTATCCTTAGTTTCGATTCTCAGTATGTGTCGCTGTGTGTCGCAAGGTGTCGCTGTGTGTCGCAAAGTGTCTCTGTGTGTTGCAAGGTGTCGCAGTGTGTCGCAAGGTGCCGCAGTGTGTCGCAAAGTGTCGCAGTGTGTCGAAGTGTGTCGCAAAGTGTCGCTGTGTGTCGCAAGGTGTCGCAGTGTGTCGCAAAAAGTCGCTGTGTGTCGCAAGGTGTCGCAGTGTGTCGCAAAGTGTCGCTGTGTGTCGCAGTGTGTCGCAAAGTGTCGCAAAGTATCGCTGTGTGTCACTAGGTGTCGCAGTGTGCCGCAAAGTGTCGCTGTGTATCGCAAGGTGTCGCAGTGTGTCGCAAAGTGTCGCTGTGTGTTGCAAGGTGTCGCTGTGTGTCGCAAAGTGTCTCTGTGTGTCGCAAGGTGTCGCAGTGTGTCGAAAGGTACCGCAGTGTGTCGCAAAGTGTCGCAGTGTGTCGCAAGGTGTCGCTGTGTTTCGCAAGGTGTCGCAGTGTGTCGGAAAGTGTCGCTGTGTGTCGAAAGGTGGCGCAGTGTGTCGCAAGGTTTCGCAGTGTGTCGCAAAGTGTCGCTGTGTGTTGCAAGGTGTGGCTGTGTGTTGCAAGGTGTCGCAAAGTGTCGTTGTGTGTCACTAGGTGTCGCAGTGTGCCGCAAAGTGTCGCTGTGTGTCGCAAGTTGTCGCTGTGTGTCGCTGTGTGTCGCAATGTGTCGCGAGGTGTCGCAGTGTGTCCAAAAGTCTAGCTGTGTATCGCAAGGTGTTGCAAAAAGTCGCAATGTGTCGCAAAGTGTCGCTGTGTGTCGCAAGGTGTCGCAGTGTGCCGCAAAGTGTCGCTGTGTGTCGAAAGGTGTCGCAGTGTGTCGCAAAGTGTCGCTGTGTGTCGCAAAGTCTCGCGGAGTGTCGTAAGGTGTTGCAAAGTATCGCAGTGTGTCGCTGTGTGTCGCAAAGTGTCGCAAGGTGTCGCAGTGTGTTGCAAAGTGACGCAAAGTGTCGTAAGGTGTCGCAGTGTGTTGCAAAGTGTCGTTGTGTGTCGCAAAGTGTCACTGTGTGTCGCAAGGTGTCGCAGTGTGTCTCAAAGTGTCGCTGTGTGTTGCAAGGTGTCGCAAAGTGTCGCTGTGTGTCGCAGTGTGTCGCAGTCGTGAAGTGTCGCTGTGTGTTGCAAGGTGTCGCAGTGTGTCGGAAAGTGTCGCTGTGTTTCGCAAGGTGTCGCAGTGTGTCGCAAAGTTTCACAGTGTGTCGCTGTGTGTTACTAGGTGTCGCAGTGTGCCGCAAAGTGTCGCTGTGTGTCGCAAGTTGTCGCTGTGTGTCGCAATGTATCGCGAGGTGTCGCAGTGTGTCGAAAAGTCTCGCTGTGCATCGCAAGGTGTTGCAAAAAGTCGCAATGTGTCGCAAAGAGTCGCTGTGTGTCGCAAGGTGTTGCAGTGTGCCGCATAGTGTCGCTGTGTGTCGAAAGGTGTCGCAGTGTGTCGCAAAGTGTCGCGGAGTGTTGCAAGGTGTCGCAGTGTGTCGCAAAGTGTCGCTGTGTGTCGCAAGGTGTCGCAGTGTGTTGCAAAGTGTCGCAAAGTGTCGTAAGGTGTCGCAGTGTGTTGTAAAGTGTCGTTGTGTGTCGCAAGGTGTCGCAGTGTGTCTCAAAGTGTCGCTGTGTGTTGCAAAAAGTCGCAAGGTGTCGCTGTGTGTCGCAAAGTGTCGCTGTGTGTCGCAAGGTGTCGCAGTGTGTCTCAAAGTGTCGCTGTGTGTTGCAAGGTGTCGGAAAGTGTCGCTGTGTGTCGCAATGTGTCGCAAGGTGTCACAGTGTGTCGCAGTGTGTCGCAAAGTGTCGCTGTGTCGCAAAGTCTCGCGTAGTATCGCAAGGTGTTGCAAAGTGTCGCAGTGTGTCGTTGTGTGTCTCAAAGTGTCGCAGTGTGTTGCAAAGTGTCGCTGTGTGTCGCAAAGTGTCGCTGGTTTTCGCAAGGTGTCGCAGTGTGTCGCAAAGTGTCGCTGTGTGTCCGAAGTGTCGCAAAGTGTCGCTGTGTGTCGCAGTGTGTCGCAAAGTGTCGCTGTGTGTCGCAAAGTCTCGCGGAGTGTCGCAAGGTGTTGCAAAGAGTCGCTGTGTGTTGCAAGGTGTGGCTGTGTGTTGCAAGGTGTCGCAGTGTGTCGCAAAGTGTCGCAAATTGTCGCTGTGTGTCGCAGTGTGTCGCAAAGTCTCGCTGTGTGTCGCAAAGTGTCGCTGTGTGTCGTAAGGTGTCGCTGTTTGTCGCAGTGTGTCGCAAAGTGTTACTGTGTGTCGCAAGATGTCGCAGTGTGTTGCAAAGTGTCACTGTGTATCGCAAAGTGTCGCTGTGTGTCGCAAGGTGTCGCTGTGTGTCGCAGTGTGTTGCAAGGTGTCGCAGTGTGTCGGAAAGTGTCGCTGTGTATCGCAAGGTGTTGCAAAGTGTCGCAGTGTGTCGCAAAGTGTTGCAAGGTGTCGCTGTGTGTTGCCAGGTGTCGCAGTGTGTCGGAAAGTTACGCTGTGTGTCGCAAAAACCGCTGTGTGTCGCAAGGTGTCGCAGTGTGTCGCAAATTGTCGCTGTGTGTCGCAAAGTGTCGCTGTGTGTTGCAAGGTGTCGCAGTGTGTCGCAATGTCTCGCTGTGTATCGCAAGGTGTTGCGAAGTGTCGCAGTCTGTCAGTGTGTGTTGCAAGGTGTCGCAGTGAGTCGCAAAGTGTTGCTGTGTGTCACAAGGTGTCGCAAAGTGTTGCTGTGTGTCGCAAGGTGTCGCGAGGTGTCGCTGTGTGCGTAGTGTTTTCGACAGGTTTATACAAGGATTTTTTACCATTGGACGTTCTGATAAATTGAATTGCGGAACTTCGACAGATATGACCATTGAGCAATCATTAACGAAATCAATGAAAACAGATGGGGGTGTTGCACGATGAAGAAGTACGCAAGAGAGTGTCATAAGTAAATGGGTTTATTGTATGCATGCAGTGAACACAGTTTGTGAAGGATTGGAAGATCTTGCTCATGTTAAAATGGACACTACGGATCAGCATGTAGATGCAAGTGATTCGCGTATACAACGAGATATTTCAGATGTTAAGAAATTCCTTGAGTCGTTTTCAGTACATAGTCCCATTCCTGAGATTCCAACAATAATGTCGATAGCAAGTGGAGTCGTTGGTTCTGCCAAAAATTAACTGTCATAATGCTCTTGAAGTTGGAATTGCTTCTATGACTAAAATCATATGTCAAACTTTCAAGAATATAAAATTGAAACGTGTTGATAAAGTACTACCTCTTATACTTGTAAGTAGTGCTGTAAAAGTTCATGATGAGAAAGTACCTATAGATCCTTTATTATTATTTCAACGTATGAGTATAAACAGATCGTTTGAGAACCAGCTTGAACAATTCTTTGAATATGAATTAGCTCCTTATCCGTTATAACTTTTTGAGGCAATTGGAATGCTTAAAATACAAAAATTGGCCATTTATAAATGCTTTCAATCTGTAAATGTTGACTTTAATAACACAAATCCCACATATATCATCGATGGAGGTTTTCTTTTACATCGTGTTATATGGGACCAGGAGGAAACATTGGATGTTATTTTCAATAAATACATTGATTATGTCCGTAATCATTACGGTCACAACATAATGTATTCGATTGCTATACTGATTTTCAAAAAATTATTAAGGCTGCAGAACAACGTTGACGGGCTACTTAAATTTTTTCATCTTTGGATATTCTTTTCGATCGGTTCATGACTGTACCGAATAGCCAACAAAAGTTTCTGTCTAATACTCATAACAAGACTCGATTTATGCAAATGTTATCTGAAAAATTCAATGCTACGAATATTTATGTAAAACATGCTGATAATGATGCTGATGATCTCATCATTGAAACGGCTATAGAACAAGCAAATAGGAATACAACTATCGTTGTTGTTTGTTGGTTTTCCGTAAACCGGGCAAGTCACAAGCTGCATCAGAAATGTATTCGTTGCAAAGTTTCGATAAATATCCAAATTGTCGTGCTCATATACTATTTCTTCATGCCATCACCGGTTGCGACACTACGTCTGTATTTTTTAAGAAAGGCAAAACCAGAGTATTTAAATTATTCGAAAAGAATTATGATTTAGTTTAGTGCGCTACAGCATTTGAAAGAATTGATTCTACTCCAAATATAATCATTAGCTTCCCAGTATATGGGAAGTTCTTGTAATCACCTCGAAAATCGAAATTTTCAACATTTCTTAACGTTTTGAGGTCTACAGAGTATACGAAGTGTGTTCAAAAAATAACGGAAATTTCAAAATTTCGCAGGTTTAGAGAGTCTAATTGTCAATTTTTTTTAAAAATATGTTGGCGTACATGCCTCTCAAGTAGGATAAAATTTTCAGCTATATTCATTGCTTATTTTGTCTGTGGCAGCCGCTAAGGTTAGACGTGTTTTGAAGAACTCGGCGATTTTCGTTGAATTTTGAACAAAAACAGCGACGAATGGAAGTTGCTCAGGAGTCACTTAATGAAGTCAACGACGATGCAGAATTCTTGAAACGTGTAACAGGTGACGAAACATGGGTTTACGGATATGACGTTAAAACTAAGGCTCAATCGTCGCAATGGAAGCATCCTGGCTCTCCAAGACCGAAAAAGGCTCGACAAGTGCGTTCGAACGTGAAGGTTATGCTTACTGTGTTCTTCGATTTTAATGGAATAGTGCATCATGAATTCTTGCCACGTGGTCAAAAGATCAATAAGGGGTACTACCTACAAGTTCAACGCCGTTTGCGTGAAGCAATCCGAAAAACGCTCGCATTTGTGGAAAAACAATTCGTGGCTTTTGCACCACGATAATGCACCTGCTCACACTTCGTTGCTTGTTCGTCAATTTTTGGCTAAAAACAATATTGTAATGATGCCGCAGCCTCCATTTTCGCCACACATGGCACCGTGTGACTTTTTCCTATATCCAAAAATAAAGAGAACCTTAAAGGGCCGTAGTTTTGCAAGCATAGATGACATTAAAAGCACAACGCTGAAAGAGCTAAAGGCTATTCCAAAAATCGAGTTTGAGAAGTGTTTCCACGATTGGAAAAAGCGCTGGCACAAGTGCATAATATCGAATGGGAACTATTTTGTAGGCGACAACATTAATATAGACAAATAAATAAATATTTTTTTTCACAAAACGAAAATTCTCATTATTTTTTGAACACACCTCGTATTTAAAGTGTTTTTAGAAAGGGAAATGTATGTGTGTGTGTATTAACGTACGTACGTATGTACGTACGTTGACACTTTTTTCTACGAGCATAACTCACGTAAACAAAGTCGTATCGACTTCGTTAAAGTGTCAATCGAAGAGTCTTTGCAATTTTAAGAGCTGATTAGTTTCTGGGAGACTTCGGTCGGGGGATTTGCTGTTTTGCCCGTTTGAAGGTCATTTCTGTCATGCGGTGTATCCCGCGAACCAAACTTACGTTTTCCTTGGTTTCAGTCGACGCGTATTGACATTTATGTGATTCTATCAAGTTTTTAAAAAATTCCTTGAAGCCGTTTTTTATTTTTTGCAAAAAATTAGAGTTTTTTCAAAAATAATAAATTGTTAACCTTATTTTCAGGCCGAAATAATCAATGTTTATATAATTTATATACTCCAAACAGTTTTTTGTTAAAACATCATCAAAACTTTTTCTCATGATTACAAAAAAAAATTAAATTGAAAATAAAAAATCATTAACAGTCATCATGATCTTTAAGGTCATTTCTGTCATTCACTATATCTCACGAACTAGATATAATTTTTTATTAAGGTGTCAATCGACGTGTTTTAACATTTTTGTGATTTTTTTAACATTATAAAAACTGTTTCAGCCGTTTTCTTCAATTTAATAGAAGAAAATGCGAAAAATTAGGGTTTTTTCAATAAAAAATATTTTTTCAACTTGATTTGCAAAACACAGTAATAAATGTTTATAAAATTTATACATTCTTATCTGTTTTTGAAGAGAAACTGACGAAATTTTTTTTGTATGATAATAAAAAAAATTAAAAATAAAAAATTATTCAAAGTTACCATGTAATACGAATGATATTACTTTATATCTTTTATTCTAAAAAAAAATTGTAAATCCAATCAAATTTTTAAAATATTTGCGCAATTTGACCAGATTTTTAACAGTTTTTATAGTCTTTTAATTAAAAAAAAAAATTCAATCAAATTTGCATTTGTGGTAATCAACGCTTTGAATGGTAAAATGCTTTGCAGCCAAAACCTTGCAAGATCATATGCTTTGAAAAGCTTTCATCGAATAAAAAATTGTATATTTTTTTATTAGATTCATTCTTTAGTAATCGTAAGATTTCAATAACCGTCATCATTTGTAATACATTTTACTTTTTGCATGCAATTGAACTTATTTTTGACTGCATATTCAAAATTTTCAAAGACCAGAAAGGCTCCTACCGATTGATCCGCGTGAATATTCAATCTGTCCTCATCGACCAAAAACCTTACGTAATCAATGGACCCTCCCGTAGATGATATGAATCATATTAACTCATTCCTTATACTGCTATGAATACCTCTCATTGTTATTACTTAAAGTAGTATTATTTTCAAAATTATTATTGTGTTTAATGTTGTTGATGTTTATCTAGATATAACTGGGAAGTTGACCGTGTGGACCTCAAGGGTCGCACCTAGCGGCTTGTCTCAAACGGAATTCGTTTCCTGCTTGCGATCTATGATGCTCCAAAAAATGCTACTTCTTTAGACAGCTATAGATTTTCCAGTTTTGTAAAAAGTACCCGACACAATAAAGTCGTACAATTATCTTGCCTCCCTCCAACATCTGCTGCTGCTAATCGGCATTTACACCGAGTCTATTATCAAGTTCAGGTATGGCTAGGTAATAAACTAAATCCTGAAGACTGGGGATGGATAAGGATTAATAACGATCTGAAGCCAATTCAAACTCTTCTTCCACCTGTTCCAGAAATATTACTTAATACGATTTTTTGCAATTGCACCAAGGGTTGCAATTTCAACTGTGGATGCAAAAAAGTTGGCTTATTCTGTTCTGCAGTATGTGGAAATTGCCACGGTCAGTCATGCTCTAACGTGACAACTTATACAACTGATGACGATGCTTATGACATCAACGACAAACTACCAGATCTGACTGATGTCTTAGAGCAATATGTAGAAATCCAGCAGCCAGAGGCAGAAGAAGAAATTGAAGCTGAATATATTGAATCCGAAGATTGATAACACCGTTTCTTTCCAAATCAATAAAAATTTATTTTTTCATTATGACTTTTACAACTTCTTTTTAATTGTCTACATAGATCGTGGATTATGCCTACAGGAGATACAACGTTAAAAAGAATGCGCCAAGTATTCTACTGCGGTGGTGTTGTGGAGAGGAGTGCATATTAGTGAGAATTCCAAGTTTGCAGTTTTCAAAATTGCCATAACATGCGAACGATCGTTTGTAGCAGAAAAAGTGTAAGAACCTTTTTTGTCGGAAATTGCATGCTCTATAATATTGATGCTAACCTTTTTTACAATAAAACTAGCCGTTTAAGAGATATCACGAAAAATTGACTTTCATGACCTTTGACCTTGAATAAAAATTTTAGCACATGTCGGATCGATGGGGACTTTTCACATTTTATTTAAAATGACTGTTCAAAGGTCTGTGTAAATTTTCAGCTCTGTCGGAGTTTTGTCTAGGTTGAATGTCTATTTTGACTGGACTATAAGATGTTACATCAACATGCAAGTTAGCACGATCATATTCCAACCTACATAATCATCCGTTCCCACCGCCCAACCATCCAAAGTCATCTTTCCCAAATGCACATTCCCTAAACCCTAATTATCATGTTTCATCGCACCGAATTCCTAATGGTCACATTTCATCCAACCAAAAATCATTTTCCCACCGATCCAAATCTAGCGGGATGTCACGCGGCTTTTCACGATCGCAGGAATTGCAATTTGAGTTTGGTAGCGAAATTACATACTTGCAAAGGTAGCATCTGTGCACCTTTTCGGTCACGTTAATTTAAGTTCTTGATTTGTAAATTTAAAATTGTTTATTCGAAATTTAGTCAGTTGGTTGTCTGACGCTAGCCTATAAAGACCTGCCGGAAAAAAGATTGTTTCATTTCTCGCCCGACGAATATAAGGCAAAAAGTAAGAGGTCCAGCAGACGCTGCCGTGATCTCTTACAACATATTTCATAACGATTGGGAAAGCATAAAAAAATGCCTTTCACTTCATTACGCTGATAAGCGGGATGTTCGCACGCTAGAACATCAATTAAATACAATGGTTCAAAGAAACCTGAATGTTGATGAATTTTATGCAGCAGTTAATCACCAGCTGTCTCTGTTAATTAATAAAATTAAAACTGAAGATTATTTTATCGAGACCATTACTGCGTTAACAGAAAATTATCGTA
This sequence comes from Oxycera nigricornis, assembly GCA_963942545.1. NCBI lineage: Eukaryota > Metazoa > Arthropoda > Insecta > Diptera > Stratiomyidae > Oxycera > Oxycera nigricornis. The sequence goes on from OZ012663.1 coordinate 67,727,797, forward strand.
ACAGAGCTTTAAATGTGTTTATTCGATTGCTGAATGGTGACCTTTCTAGGATGCTAATAGTCCAAAAACTGCAAACTTTACCTGAAGCATACGCTTCAAGTCTTGAATTCCAAAACTTAAACTTTTGGAATTTTTCAATCTATCATCAAAATTTACTCAATACTATCTCAGCACCTGTGAATCAATTATTCACTTCACGATTTAACAGCTCAAAGCCTAGAAATGGCCAACCAATTAGGCAGTTAAATGTCACCGAAAGGAATCAAGCTTACAATGTTGCAAATCAAAACCAACACCAAGCTTCCTATCGTAATCCACCGCCCAGGCCCACACAACCCAAACCACCAGTCCCAATGGACATTGACCAATCGATTCAAACGCGTAGGATCAACTATATGAACAGATCAATGAGTCCTCAACCGATCAAACGCTCAAATAATTCAAGGAATTATCCACGGAAATCTCAACGATTGTACAATTTGGGAATCGAGGAACAGCCGGATGATTTCTGCGATCAAGATCCACACAACTCTGCTGATCTGGAAGATCATGTAAATTTTACGATGGACGCCTCTCCAGCGTCTCCTACCTAGAATATGTCCTTAGGGACGGACAAATCAAAAAATTCCTTGTAGACACCGGTGCCAACAAAAATTTTGTTTTAATGGAACTTGGCTACGATGCAAAGCCAGTCAAAATTCTTTTTTCTATACAATCAGCAGCAGGAAGATATTAATTACGAAAAAGGTCACCGGATTTTTTTTTGAAAAAGTCGGAAACGATATTTCCTTAGATTTCTATATCCTCCCATGCCTAACCTCTTTTGACGGCATAATAGGCGATGACACTTTAAAAGAATTAGAAGCTATCATCGATAGAAAAAACAATATTCTTTTCATCAAACCCGATATTAAGATCCACCTACAAGCTAAAGAATCGAAGCAGGTCAACAAATTAGGTATTGAATGCGATCATTTAAATCGAAAAACAAGGTAAAAATTACAAAAGTTATTTAACCAATACTCTGAGCTTTTTGGTCCTATTTGTGACAAAGAAATCGTAGTAACAAATATCAAAGCCGAGATTAGAACCTCGACGTCTGAGGCTATTCACACAAAGTCCTATCTGTATCCAGTAAATATGCGAGCAGAGGTTGAGAAACAAATATCGCAAATGTTGGAAGACGGGATTATTCGTCCATCGAAAAGTCCTTTTAATTTTCCTCTTTGGATTGTGCCGAAAAAGGCCAAATTCTGTGGGAGAAAGACAATACAGATTGGTCATCGATTTAAAGCGTCTGAATGCGGTTACAATTCCAGACACGTACCCCATTCTCGACATTACAAATACACTCGCAAGCTTTGGGAAATCGAAATTTTTCACAACATTGGATCTCACATCCGGCTTTCGTGAAATTAAAATGAGAGAATTCAATAACCAAAAAACTGCGCTCTCAACTGCTTATGGGAAATACGAGTTCACAAGGTTACCATTTGGCTTAAAGAACGCTCCGGCTATTTTTCAAAGAATGATCGACGACGTCCTTAAACCTCATATTGGAAAAATTTGTTTCGTCTATATCGACGACATTAACATCTTCGGAGAGTCCGAAGTAGAACATATGGAAAACATCGAAACTATATTTGCGCAACTTCAGGAAGCTAACCTGAAAGTGAATCTTGAAAAATCTAAATTCATGAAAACTAAGGTCGAGTTTTTAGGATATATAATTTGCCAAGAAGGAATATTACCAGATCCTCAAAAAATCTCCGCTATAAATAAAATTAAACCTCCTGAAAATCTAAAAGACCTTGAAGCGTTCCTCGGATTAGCATCATACTATAGGAGGTTCATCAAGGATTTCCCAAAAATAGCGAAGCCATTAACAAACATGACAATAGGGGAAAACGCACAGATTAAGGCGAGTCAATCAAAAAAGACGCAAGTGAAGCTCGGCAAACAGGAATTGACTGCATTCAACAATTTAAAAGAGTTACTTACTTCTTGCGAAATATAAACTTTTCCAGATTTCAAAAAGCCATTCGTTCTTACAACCGATGCGTCAAATCATGCAATCGGAGCGGTTTTTCCCAGGAAGACATTGGGAAGGACAGACCGATTACGTTTATTTCAAGGTCATTGAATAAAACCGAAGAACACTTTGCTACCTGCGAGAAGGAGATGCTAGCAATAGTTCGGGCTCTTGATAAGCTACAAACATATCTTTATGGCGCTAAAAAAGTGAAAATCTTAACCGATCACCAGCCGTTAACATTTGCACTTAGTAACAGAAACCATAATGCTAAATTGAAGCAATGGAAATCAAAAATTTAAGAGTGCAACTATGAACTTATCTATAAACCTGGTAGAACAAACTATGTAGCCGATGCACTATCCAGACTTCCTTCAGAGGCAAACGTTTTAACTTCATCCAGTACAGATACAGCGCACAGCGCGGACGAAGATGCTAGCAACTTAATGTTTTTAGGAACCAGCTCATTAGTTCGGATGGAAATGAAGTGATTGCCCACGAAAAGCCTCACCAAAACTATCGTAGACACTATATTCGAGTTAAAAATATAAATAGAAGCATGTTAAGTAAAATATTGAAAGAAAATCTGAATCCTAATATAGTCAACGGTATCAAAATACCAGAAAAATATATCCAGTTGCTGCAAGAGGTTTTCAAGGAAAACTTTTGTAAATTCAAGGCACGGATTAGTCAGAGGACAGTCGAAGACATTTCCAGTGAAAAAAACAAATTTAAAATAATTCAGGAAGAACATAGGAGAGCACATAGAAACAGCAGAGAATACAAGGACCAAATTTTGGAAAAGTAATATTTTCCACAAATGTCGAAACTGATCAAAAAATACACGAACAAATGTGAAATCTGCAACGTGAACAAGTATGATCGACATCCTCAAAAACCTGAATTACAGGGAACACCGATTCCGGATTATCCCACAGAAATATTACACATGGACATTATGCGAGTAAAAAGATGAAAAGTTCATCACCGTTATCGACAAATTCTCGAAATTTACAAAAAAAAATCATGTGAAAAACAAATCAGTTTTACACCTTCGCGATAAAATTATGAAAATATTACATTACTTCACAGTCCCGAAAATTTTAGTTTCAGATAACGAAGGGAGCTTCTTAAGTCCTACCATTCTCAACTATATCGAAATGTGAGGAATAAATGTTTATTTAGCACCACCACAAAAGAGCGAAGTGAATGGTACAGTCGAGCGGGTTCATTCGACAATCTTGGCAATTGTAAGATGTATTCAACAGGAATACCCTGAGCTTTCCTTCAAGGAAATAGTAAACATCTCGGTAGACAGATACAACAATACCATCCACTCCGTGACCAAAGTAAAACCAGCGGATATATTTTTCGGTAGATCCGAAAGAATAAACTATCAAAACGTCTCAGATTTTCGAGCCATACTTAACAAAAATTTGAAACAAGAAATATTAAGAAAACAAAAGATTCAAATTGCTTATCATAATTTTCAAAGGGTGAAACCAAAAAAAATTTTAACGCAGGAGATGTAGTTTTCAAAATCAATAAACAAATCAAAGCAAAACATAAACCTAAATTTCAAAAGCAAAAAGTTGCTAAAGACAACCGCGTTACTATCATTACAACTTCAGGAAAAAAATACATAAATCACACTTGAAAAGTACCCCTCCTATTACAGATTAATCATTTCAAGCGCGCAAGCTTCGGTGGACATATACCATTATACCAAACCAATCGTCACTATGCGGCAAGAATTTGGTAAAATTCTGAAAGGAGATTTTAAAATCATACATTCGATAAACCTGCAGACTTTTGATGAAATATACAACAGCTTAAAGTTCGAATCCGAGCACCGTGCTAATTGCTCTAGCATCCTAACACCACAGCTGCATCATCAACTATCCCGAATTGAAGAATTCCTGGACCAACTTCGACATAGGAGTCCTGTTAAGCAAAAGCGATCGATCAATTGGACAGGTTCAGCCTGGAAGTGGATCGCAGGAAATCTGGATGCCACAGATTGGGACCATATTTTAAAAAGTCAAAATGACATTATCAGTAACAATACCGATAAATATAAAATCAACCAATATCTAACCAAGGTATCCTCCGAACTTGTCGATAACTATAATAACAAAACTTTAGATATAAACTCGCGCGTTAATGATGAATACGAACAAATACTATTCAACCAATTGACAATAGTTAAAAACGAAATTCAAGAAAACGTCTTAGCAAGCCAGCAAGCTAAGAAAAGCATAGTCAATACAAACTTACTGAATCACACTGAGATAAACGACATTCTCTCTCAAATTGAAACGCTTCCTGATAAAAATGCAGTTCATGCTCATGAAAACTTCAAACCTTTTGTATATCCTCAGTCTGCCGAAAACCGAGAAAACTTACTTTAGCCATATCCTAATCCGTTCCGCAATAAAAGACAATAAAATAATTTCTTTGGACTACTCTAGCCTATTGGTAACACAGCTGGAACGACACGGCATAAAACAGGAATGCGATAAAATCCAAGAAATAGTCATTTGACGAAGGAATCAATTAGAGGGGCTCACCTCAGATAATTGTCTCTCACAACTTCTAGACGGAATTTGTGCAAAATGCAGTTACCAACTCCGTGACAAACCTAAAATCAAACTCATCAGCGAAAACAGGTTATAGTGGCAAACTTCAGAATGGAAATGCAGCCCAAATTCTTAACGGAACTTACCTTATAAATTTCGCAAATGACGAATTCCTAATGGTCACATTTCATCCAACCAAACATCATTTTCCCACCGATCCAAATCTAGCGGGATATCACGCGGCTATCCACGATCGCGGGAATTGTAATTTGAGTTTGGTAGCGAAATTACATACTTGCAAAGGTAGCATCTGTGCACCTTTTCGGTCACGTTAATTTAAGTTCTTGATTTGTAAATTTAAAATTGTTTATTCGAAATTTAGTCAGTTGGTTGTCTGACGCGAGCCAATAAAGACCTGCCGGAAAAAAAGGTTGTTTCAAAATACTGAGCTCTCCGAAGTAATCAACATTCCAAGTACTTCCCAATCCACACAAGTGCCAAGAAACTCTACTTGTCACCCTTCGGAAGCAAACGGTACAGGTACTATCCATTCAGAATCGCAGAAACAAAATACCTCGATTCCAATGAAGGATGATTACATCAATAAATTCAAATTTCAAATTATACTCTCCGACCAAAATTTTCCACCACCTATTAACAAAACACGCATCCAAATTCGCGAAGAAGAATTACTTCTACACGAATAAGTACAAAATTTAATGGATAAATTGCCTCCTAATAAAAGCATAGCCATTTATTCCGATTTGATTGATCATTGTTTTAACAAACTTCAGCTGAAGCTCCACGAAGTCTTCGATAGCTCCTATAAATTCATAAAAGTGTCCCGTATTTTGAAAGACCTTCAGTCAGAGGAGGAAGCGATTTACCAAATCCACATGTATCATACAAAAGAAATACGACACTTCGGAATAGACAAAACATTTAAAGGGATTTCACAACATATTAACTTTCCTAATTTGAAAATTTTGCTGACACGCTACGTAAATAATTGCGAACCATGCAATACAGCAAAACACTCGACTTCTCCAATAAAACCAAAATTCAAAATTACGGAAACGCCCGAAGATATAAACCAAATTTTTCATATAGACGTTTTTTTCATCGAGTGCCTCAAAGTGGCTACATGTATCGATAAATTTTGCAAAAATGGAACTTGCCTTATTTTAACAGATCAATCTAAACCTTCATTGAAAGAAGCAGTGTTATTTTTTCTATCAAATCTAGGTAAACCAAATTTGATCGTTGCCGACAACAAATTCAATAACTTTTTCATAAAAGAGCTGTGTAATGACCATCGCATACCAATACACTTTACCAAAACCAATTCACACACGAGTAACAGTGATGTCGAACGTCTCCATCAAACAATTGCTTCAAAGTATCGAACAACCTCTTCCAGAGATTCGCCTAAATCACGCCTATATACTTCCGTGCACTTCTATAATCGTCAAATACACTCATCTATTAATACAGAACCTTTCAAAGCACATCATGGCCTTTCAGATAAATCTAAAATTATAAACATAATGAAATTAAATAAGGAGAGATCAATTAATAAGCAAAATAATATACGCGAAAATTACAAAGAAATGAGAGCCATCGGATTCGTTAAAACCCCTGACCGCGCAGCTAAACATTTGGCTAAATATACTAAACGTAATCTCGATAACATAGCACATGTTAATATTAAACGCGCGAAACGTTTTGTAATCTCAGATGTCAACTCACCCGAAACTTCTACAAGGAATCCTTTTATTCCTAATATCACTGTCAGTTTCGAGCGACATCCAAGTTGAAAATTTAGAATCAGAAAATGGAGTTATTCTAATTAAGAAACAACGAATGCATCTTATCGCGGATCATTAACACATTTTTCTCAAAATTAATTTAACCGATTATCAACATACTTTGTCAACACTTGCAAAAATCACTGTCCAAACTTCTGATAGTAAAACAAACCTCATTATCCAATACTTTCCTGATCTTAAACTCAAGTCTGACGATCTCGAAACCAAAATAAAACTTATAAAGAAAATACATAATCAAAAATTCCCAAATGCACATGGTAATGCGCAATTTGATTCTTTCAATTTTAATCAATCCAAACGGTTCAAAAGGGGACTAGTTAACCCCGTTGGACATCTTTATAAGTGGCTTTTTGGAATTATGGATAGTGATGATAGAGGAGAAGTTCTAGAACATTTGCAAGTCATGGATCAAAATAATGATAAAATCAGTAATCAACTTAATAAACAAATGATTGCTAACGAAATATTTGACAGAAATTTGGAAATTATAAAAGAATCAAACTTTAACTTCAAAAGACCAATTTAAAAATTATTCATTCTGGACTACTAACCAACTTAATAATGTCAATGTACAAGGTCATTACATAAAATATAAAAATATTCTGAGAGATTTTATATATCAAGTAAATAAAGTAAAAGATAACATAATAACTTCTAATAGACGAGAAACTAACATGGACTCCACACATAAATGATCTAAGGAGAAAACTGGCTGTCTTCATTGGTCTTCTACGTCGCTTCTACTTCTTTCCAAAGAAAAACAAAATCCAAATTATGTATGCGCATCTCCTTTCCAAAATTTCCTACGGCATCTTGAATTGGAGCCAAACTTCTAAACGTAACCTCATGATCATCTCCAGACTAGTAACGAAGGCGTATAAAACCATTTACAATTTCCCTATGCTAACTCCAACGAGCGCAGTTTTCAAAACAGCCCAAGAATTGAATTTGCAAGGCATGGTTTTGATGGAAAGAGAAAAATTCATACATAAGAATTTACACCGTAATGAGTATACCGCTGTGAGATTAGATAGAATTGAGGGGAAAACACTTACAGAATGAGAAACATCAAAAATACAGCTATAGCATTTGCCAGAACTGATCGGCTAAAAGAAGCACACTTCAACAAAGCAGCTAACTTTTACAATACACTACCGGACAGAATTAAAAACATAGCGAACCCGATTTCCTTTAAAACGACACTAAAAAAATATCTCCTTCAGGACCAACTTTCACAGTATGTTACAAGTACAATCAGCTCCACTAAACTCAAAGCCAAACATGTAATCAACAGGAAATAATTCATAAACATGTAGTCTGAACTAATAATCTAATTAAAAGGACACTTAAATTTACAGATTTGGTAATATCCTTTATACCGATTCTTATCGTCTGGAAAGTACTATGTCCTAAAGTTTTAAATACGGAGAATTACTAAATTTTGATGGAGAGAGTGATTGAAGGAAACGGAGGTAGTTTTAGTCGGTAGAAATCCGGCATGCCGAGAGGCAGGAGCTGATCGGTATCTTTTGAAGATTTCCACCTCCCAACGTTAAAAAAATACAGCACGCTTTGCCATAACGTCTCGTTCTATACTTCATCGATTCGAAATCGAACAAAATTCTATAGGCTTTTACGAATTACAAGAACTGTCAATTTCAATAGTTGCTAGAAACTACTATAACATATTGTATATTAAATTAAATATTCCTATATTTTACGATAAGCCTGTATATACCTACTATTTACGTACAAAAGCTCTGAAGAATTATACTCAAATTGACTTACCTAATCAGGTAGTTGTTAAGTTCAATGATAAATATTTTCCCGAAAATAAATATATAAAGCATTTAAAGAATCCAATAAATTGTGATAACTCATGTAAATTTTTGAAAACAAATAATAATACATTGATAGAGGTAATTGAATCCGGATTTATATTCGCCAATATTTTTAACGACAAAATATATATATCATAACTGTGACGAAAAACACTTCAAAAATTTTGAGCATTTTGTTATAAATTTTAATAATTGTACAGTTAAATTGCTTGATAAAGTGTACACAAGCAAGGTAGTAGGATTTGCACATAAACTTATATTTTCACCTCTTATCGCTTTATATTTTACATAATACGAAGTCACTTTCGAGGAAATTAAATTCGAACATGGCGAAAAGCTGAAAGAAATTAAGCTTATAGAATTTAAGCACAAACAGAACACAATCATTTCCTCCATTTCAACTATTGTCATATGTAGGGATTGTAATAGTATTTAATATTTATATATACCTTAAATGCAGACGTAGAATAATAAATATTAACGTAAATTCACCTGCTTGGAAGCCCGCGAATAAAGTCGATAAATTAGAAGTGAAATAAGTTAAAAACGAGAAACTGAAAAACGAGATTATTATTGATTCAGGAGCTTCAATCTAACGGAAGGGGGAGTTACGGCAGCAGCCTCACATCTCCGTAACATAACGTACTTACGTTATACTTATTTCAACATTTCACCTTCTAAATTACTAGAACAACGCTTTGACCTATCGTAAATACATCATGACTTTGTCACAACACATTTGCTTATTGATGCTGCTAAAGCATCACAATTAAGATGCCACATAAACATGCAAGTTAGCACGATCATATTCCAACCTACATAATCATCCGTTCCCACCGCCCAACCATCCAAAGTCATCTTTCCCAAATGCACATTCCCTAAACCCTAATTATCATGTTTCATCCCACCGAATTCCTAATGGTCACATTTCATCCAACCAAAAATCATTTTCCCACCGATCCAAATCCAGCGGGATGTCACGCGGCTTTTCACGATCGCAGGAATTGCAATTTGAGTTTGGTAGCGAAATTACATACTTGCAAAGGTAGCGTCTGTCCACCTTTTCGGTAACGTTAATTTAAGCTCTTGATTTGTAAATTTGAAATTGTTAATTCGAAATTTAGTCAGTTGGTTGTCTGACGCGAGCCTATAAAGGCCTGCCGGAAAAAAGATTGTTACATTTCTCGCCCGACGAATAGTTTCCGTAACTGGCGCCCGAGCATAAGTTAAAAAATAAAAAATAAGCGAGTTTCGGTTATACTGCAAATTGTGAATAAACCCAAAAAAAAGAAAATCGAAAATATTCGTACCGTGAACCTGTGACAAAATTAAAAGAAATTAAATTGCGCGACGTTAAAAGAGTGCAAAACAAATGCGAAAGGATTACCAGTGGAATAAATATTTACAACAACAGCATAATGCGAAACTCGCAGCTAAGGATTTGTGACCAGGAAGGAAGGCTTGTGACTCGAACTCGTACCCCAGTAGGCGTGCTTAATCAAAAAAGTCAACGAGTGCTGCCAAAAAGGATTCCACGGACGATCCAATTAGGCCAAATGGACACGATCGTATTACTGTGAGCTATTGAATTTAGTATAAGTTTTTGTAATACATTTCTTTTCGCAAAAGCTAAAATTCGTATTGCTATTTAAATTTTACATAATGCGAATTATTCCAACAAATGCTGTAGATTTTGTTTTTAAAAATTAGTGCAAGTTATAGTTCAAACTTAATTGCGAATCAAAAATCATTTAGATCTAAGAATAAAACGTGAAGATTTGAAAACTAGGAAACTGTACAATATATTGTAAACCAGACTCAATTTGTCATTTTTCGTACAAATAAAGTTTCGTGAAAGGAAACTCTTAGTAAAGTGTGGAAAAATATTTCTTGTTAGATGTGAGCCTTTACCTACCCCTAAACCCCTCACAAATAATGAAAGCCATTGAAACTTCCGTCAGACAATTAACCGGGGCGGTTAATGCTCAAATCGAGCAAATAAAACGGATTGAAAACAGACTGGCACAAATTGAAAGCCAACGTCAAAATCCACAACTAACGCTATCGCAATCGGAACTATCAGTTCCCCAAACAGAAAAGGATCTTGATAATATCAAGAAACTTTCAGATTGCATCGTAGATCTTCAGACCTTTGACGGTAATCCTGTGGAATATATTTCCTGGGTTCACAGCGTTGAAACTATTCTACAGGACTATCAGATAGTCCGTACAAAGCCTATATTCAGAGCCATATTGCGCCATATAATGCAAAAAGTAAGAGGTCCAGCAGACGCTGCCCTGATCTCTTACAACATATTTTATAACGATTGGGAAAGCATAAAAAAATGCCTTTCACTTCATTACGCTGATAAGCGGGATGTTCGCACGCTAGAACATCAATTAAATACAATGGTTCAAAGAAACCGAAATGTTGATGAGTTTTATGCAGCAGTTAATCACCAGCTGTCTCTGTTAATTAATAAAATTAAAACTGAAGATTATTTTATCGAGACCATTACTGCGTTAACAGAAAATTATCGTAACAGAGCTTTAAATGTGTTTATTCGATTGCTGAATGGTGACCTTTCTAGGATGCTAATAGTCCAAAAACTGCAAACTTTACCTGAAGCATACGCTTCAAGTCTTGAATTCCAAAACTTAAACTTTTGGAATTTTTCAATCTATCATCAAAATTTACTCAATACTATCTCAGCACCTGTGAATCAATTATTCACTTCACGATTTAACAGCTCAAAGCCTAGAAATGGCCAACCAATTAGGCAGTTAAATGTTACCGAAAGGAATCAAGCTTACAATGTTGCAAATCAAAACCAACACCAAGCTTCCTATCGTAATCCACCGCCCAGGCCCACACAACCCAAACCACCAGTCCCAATGGACATTGACCAATCGATTCAAACGCGTAGGATCAACTATATGAACAGATCAATGAGTCCTCAACCGATCAAACGCTCAAATAATTCAAGGAATTATCCACGGAAATCTCAACGATTGTACAATTTGGGAATCGAGGAACAGCCGGATGATTTCTGCGATCAAGATCCACACAACTCTGCTGATCTGGAAGATCATGTAAATTTTACGATGGACGCCTCTCCAGCGTCTCCTACCTAGAATATGTCCTTAGGGACGGACAAATCAAAAAATTCCTTGTAGACACCGGTGCCAACAAAAATTTTGTTTCAATGGAACTTGGCTATAATGCAAAGCCAGTCAAAATTCTTTTTTCTATACAATCAGCAGCAGGAAGATATTAATTACGAAAAAGGTCACCGTATTTTTTTTTGAAAAAGTCGGAAGCGATATTTCCTTAGATTTCTATATCCTCCCATGCCTAACCTCTTTTGACGGCATAATAGGCGATGACACTTTAAAAGAATTAGAAGCTATCATCGATAGAAAAAACAATATTCTTTTCATCAAACCCGATATTAAGATCCACCTACAAGCTAAAGAATCGAAGCAGGTCAACAAATTAGGTATTGAATGCGATCATTTAAATCGAAAAACAAGGTAAAAATTACAAAAGTTATTTAACCAATACTCTGAGCTTTTTGGTCCTATTTGTGACAAAGAAATCGTAGTAACAAATATCAAAGCCGAGATTAGAACCTCGACGTCTGAGGCTATTCACACAAAGTCCTATCCGTATCCAGTAAATATGCGAGCAGAGGTTGAGAAACAAATATCGCAAATGTTGGAAGACGGGATTATTCGTCCATCGAAAAGTCCTTTTAATTTTCCTCTTTGGATTGTACCGAAAAAGGCCAAATTCTGTGGGAGAAAGACAATACAGATTGGTCATCGATTTAAAGCGTCTGAATGCGGTTACAATTCCAGACACGTACCCCATTCCCGACATTACAAATACACTCGCGAGCTTTGGGAAATCGAAATTTTTCACAACATTGGATCTCACATCCGGCTTTCGTCAAATTAAAATGAGAGAATTCAATATCTAAAAAACTGCGCTCTCAACTGCTAATGGGAAATACGAGTTCACAAGGTTACCGTTTGGCTTAAAGAACGCTCCGGCTATTTTTCAAAGAATGATCGACGACGTCCTTAAACCTCATATTGGAAAAATTTGTTTCGTCTATATCGACGACATTAACATCTTCGGAGAGTCCGAAGTAGAACATATGGAAAACATCGAAACTATATTTGCGCAACTTCAGGAAGCTAACCTGAAAGTGAATCTTGAAAAATCTAAATTCATGAAAACTAAGGTCGAGTTTTTAGGATATATAATTTGCCAAGAAGGAATATTACCAGATCCTCAAAAAATATCCGCTATAAATAAAATTAAACCTCCTGAAAATCTAAAAGACCTTGAAGCGTTCCTCGGATTAGCATCATACTATAGGAGGTTCATCAAGGATTTCCCAAAAATAGCGAAGCCATTAACAAACATGACAAGAGGGAAAAACGCACAGATTAAGGCGAGCCAATCAAAAAAGAAGCAAGTGAAGCTCGGCAAAGAGGAATTGACTGCATTCAACAATTTAAAAGAGTTACTTACTTCTTGCGAAATATAAACTTTTCCAGGTTTCGAAAAGCCATTCGTTCTTACAACCGATGCGTCAAATCATGCAATCGAAGCGGTTTTTCCCAGGAAGACATTGGGAAGGACAGACCGATTACGTTTATTTCAAGGTCATTGAATAAAACCGAAGAACACTTTGCTACCTGCGAAAAGGAGATGCTAGCAATAGTTCGGGCTCTTGATAAGCTACAAACATATCTTTATGGCGCTAAAAAAGTGAAAATCTTAACCGATCACCAGCCGTTAACATTTGCACTTAGTAACAGAAACCATAATGCTAAATTGAAGAGATGAAAGTCAAAAATTTAAGAGTTCAACCATGAACTTATCTATAAACCTGGTAGAACAAACTATGTAGCCGATGCACTATCCAGACTTCCTTCAGAGGCAAACGTTTTAAATTCATCCAGTACAGATACAGCGCACAGCGCGGACGAAGATGCTAGCAACTTAATGTTTTTAGGAACCAGCTCATTAGTTCGGATTTAAAAGAAGTGATTGCCCACGAAAAGCCTCACCAAAACTATCGTAGACACTATATTCGAGTTAAAAATATAAATAGAAGCATGTTAAGTAAAATATTGAAAGAAAATCTGAATCCTAATATAGTCAACGGTATCAAAATACCAGAAAAATATATCCAGTTGCTGCAAGAGGTTTTCAAGGAAAACTTTTGTAAATTCAAGGCACGGATTACTCAGAGGACAGTCGAAGACATTTCCAGTGAAGAAAACAAATTTAAAATAATTCAGGAAGAACATAGGAGAGCACATAGAAACAGCAGAGAATACAAGGACCAAATTTTGGAAAAGTAATATTTTCCGCAAATGTCGAAACTGATCAAAAAATACACGAACAGATGTGAAATCTGCAACGTGAACAAGTATGATCGACATCCTCAAAAACCTGAATTACAGGGAACACCGATTCCGGATTATCCCACAGAAATATTACACATGGACATTATGCGAGTAAAAAGATGAAAAGTTCATCACCGTTATCGACAAATTCTCGAAATTTACAAAAAAATCATGTGAAAAACAAATCAGTTTTACACCTTCGCGATAAAATTATGAAAATATTACATTACTTCACAGTCCCGAAAATTTTAGTTTCAGATAACGAAGGGAGCTTCTTAAGTCCTACCATTCTCAACTATATCGTAAAGTTAGGAATAACTGTGTATTTAGCACCGCCACAAAAGAGCGAAGTGAATGGTACAGTCGAGCGCGTTCATTCGACAATCTTGGAAATTGTAAGATGTATTCAATAGGAATACCCTGAGCTTTCCTTCAAGGAAATAGTAAACATCTCGGTAGACAGATACAACAATACCATCCACTCCGTGACCAAAGTAAAACCAGCGGATATATATTTTCGGTAGATCCGAAAGAATAAACTATCAAAACCTCTCAGATTTTCGAGCCATACTTAACAAAAATTTGAAACAAGAAATATTAAGAAAACAAAAGATTCAAATTGCTTATCATAATTTTCAAAGGGTGAAACCAAAAAAAATTTTAACGCAGGAGATGTAGTTTTCAAAATCATTAAACAAATCAAAGCAAAACATAAACCTAAATTTCAAAAGCAAAAAGTTGCTTAAGACAAACGCGTTACTATCATCGCAGCTTCAGGAAAAAAATACATAAATCACACTTGAAAAGTACCCCTCCTATCACAGATTAATCATTTTGAGCGCGCAAGCTTCGGTGGACATATACCATTATACCAAACCAATCGTCACTATGCGGCAAGAATTTGGTAAAATTCTGAAAGGAGATTTTAAAATCATACACTCGATAAACCTGCAGACTTTTGATGAAATATACAACAGCTTAAAGTTCGAATCCGAGCACCGTGCTAATCGCTCTAGCATCCTAACACCACAGCTGCATCATCAACTATCCCGAATTGAAGAATTCCTGGACCAACTTCGACATAGGAGTCCTGTTAAGCAAAAGCGATCGATCAATTGGACAGGTTCAGCCTGGAAGTGGATCGCAGGAAATCCGGATGCCACAGATTGGGACCATATTTTAAAAAGTCAAAATGACATTATCAGTAACAATACCGATAAATATAAAATCAACCAATATCTAACCAAGGTATCCTCCGAACTTGTCGATAACTATAATAACAAAACTCTAGATATAAACTCGCGCGTTAATGATAAATACGATCAAATGCTATTCAACCAATTGACAATAGTTAAAAACGAAATTCAAGAAAACGTCTTAGCAAGCCAGCAAGCTAAGAAAAGCAAAGTCAATACAAACTTGCTGAATCACACTGAGATGAACGACATTCTTTCTCAAATTGAAACGCTTCCTTATAAAAATGCAGTTCAGGTCATCGAGTACGCCGAACCGTTAATGCTCATGAAAAATTCAAACCTTTTGTATATCCTCAGTCTGCCGAAAACCGAGAAAACTGACTTTACCCATATCCTAATCCGTTCCGCAATAAAAGACAATAAAATAATTTCTTTGGACTACTCTAGCCTATTGGTAACACAGCTGGAACGATACGGCATAAAACAGGAATGCGATAAAATCCAAGAAATAGTCATTTGACGAAGGAATCAATTAGAGGGGCTCACTTCAGATAATTGTCTCTCACAACTTCTAGACGGAATTTGTGCAAAATGCAGTTGCCAACTCCGTGACAAACCTAAAATCAAACTCATCAGCAAAAATACCCTATACGTAACAGGTTATAGTGGCAAACTTCAGCATGGAAATGCAGCCCAAATCCTTACCGGAACTTATCTTATAAATTTCGCAAATGACACTATTCAAATTGATGATATAGAATATACCAGCAGGGAAATGAACACATTTCATCTTTTACCCCCTATTCTCCAGGCCAATATTACCGAAAAGGATATGAAAATAGACCTCGAATACTTATACAAGCTCCATCTGGACAATGTGAAAAAACTAGAAAAAAATTCTGTTAACAACTTAGTCTCGGTAACTTTAGACGTTGCAATCATCATTCTAATCGTAATCGCTACTCTTGCTTTCATACATCTTATCCTTCGCCGGAGAGGCACAAAACCCAAAGTAGAGGTACACGTACCTTACACTTACCCAAATCCTGTGACGTTACCCTTTTGATCTGTGGGACACAGATTCTTAAGGATGGGGGAGTTAGCACGATCATATTCCAACCTACATAATCATCTGTTCCCACCGCCCAATCGAATTCCTAATGGTCACATTTCATCCAACCAAACATCATTTTCCCACCGATCCAAATCTAGCGGGATATCACGCGGCTTTCCACGATCGCGGGAATTGTAATTTGAGTTTGGTAGCGAAATAAGATACTTGCAAAGGTAGCGTCTGTGCACCTTTTCGGTCACGTTAATTTAAGTTCTTGATTTGTAAATTTGAAATTGTTAATTCGAAATCTAGTCAGTTGGTTGTCTGACGCGAGCCAATAAAGACCTGCCGGAAAAAAAGATTGTTTCATTTCTCGCCCGCCGAATAATTTCCGTAACTTGCTTCATTTGTCGTGCACATGTTTATGTTTTCGCGACCCGCTGCGATCATTTTTGTTCATCCTAATGTGTGGCGATCCCTCGCCTAAATTTGAATATGAAGACAACACACAATAATGTATTGAAACTCCACATGTTGAAACAATTCAAAAATGGTATCGTTTGTCACTGTGCATTTGAGAAATTTAGACTAAGCATTTATTATTTTGTTTGTTAAGATAAGAAATACTATAGTTAGTATTGTAACAGGTAGAAATTTGGCCATTTTCAAGACAGAAATCCGAAGTGAACGTTTGAGGCAACGAAAAAAATCGATAAACGTTTATATTATTTTTCGTTTTATCATTTTTATATTCGTTTTCCCCGTTGTATTCAAAGTTGGCTTGTCCGCGAAATACGCGGAAAAGACCACAACTTGGTCATCTAGATCAAGTTAGTTATTATTCAGTTATTAATCAGATCACAAGTCAATCAGTTGTCAGTCGTCAATATTATATTAATTAGATAAATCAGTTGTCCGTAGTTCAAATGAAATAAAGCGTAAATAATAAATAATAATTACAGTGTTTTATTTAAACAACAAGTGTGTTAATTACATATTTTTTTGTAATTTAATATTGCAAGAAATATAACTCCTGTACCGAAAAAGTTTTTTGGTATGAATTAAATTTGCTTTTTTATGATTGCCTTATAATTATTATTATTATTAAATTAAGTAGCAGTAATAATGGTAAGTCTACTATTGGAACTCATGCCGTTTATATAATAAAAGTAACAAGCATGGATTAAAAACATTATCAGCGATAGTTTCCCTAACGATCCTCCCTCCTTCTTGTTTTAAGGAACAGGGATCACCCCGGCTAAGTATTGGTGGGCCTAGCGTGCACAACACATGCTGACATGCAAGCGCTAGGCCATGGTAGGGCAGGCGCAGACAGCGACGACTGTGCCTGGCGAGCTTCGTTGAAGCTCGTCTTTTTAATCGAGAGTACCACGGCCACCGAGAGATTGTTCTTGTACGCGGTAGTCTTTCGTTTGTTGTCCTTCGTTTGAGTAGTTTCGGAATTTCATTCATAGATCGAAGTATCGTGAAGGATTTCTTTCTCTCAGGTAGGTCTTGAACGCGGTATTACCTAGATATGCACGCGAGAATTCTTTGGTAAAGTGAGTGATCTAAGTGATGCTAAAAAATACACCCATGACATTACGAGCCGAGCTGAGCTGGCCTGCCAGCAGCCATCACTCCTCTAACTAAGTAGAGGCCTAATCCGAATTCATCTGAACGACACAAGGATTCGTTGTCTCGTCTCCGGGACTTCACGTCCATTGAGGATAACGAGACCAAAGTCTTGTTGCCTTGAAATTTTGAAGCGATATCGTTCGCCAAACTTTCATTTTATTACGAACTGATACCGCAAACGAGTTTTGAAAAGATTATTTCAAGTGATGCACGTTGCAAGCCTTGAAAAATGAAAACCCTGCTAAGAAACTTTAGCGTACCCATATCTAAAGCAGTATATGAAAATATCCATCACCTATAGTTCATGAGTTCTAGAAAAACTAAGAAACATTCTTGCACTTTACTGTACGTTCGTGGACAAATTTATAACGACCATAGCTCACGTAAAAAAATCGTAAATCAATACATTTTTTTCATTATTATAGAATTTTCCAATTAAGAGTAACAAACCTTTAATATTTACTGTAAATAAAGGATTGATACGAATAATACTACCTGATCTCTCTATTTGTATTGGTATTGTTGTCAAGTCAATCAGAGCGCATTACTTTTTGCATAGTTTGAGCAGATTTTCAATAATTTTCATGCTAGCGTTATTTATTTTAACGGAAAAACTGCTCAAAACTTAAAAACCAAATTTTTTTTCGTTTTTCAGTCAAATGTGCATTTCTGGTATTTAACGCGTTGATCGATCCTATATACCTGGTTTTTTATAGTTTTTTATCCATCAAATAAGTTTTCAACATAAACACGTTTCATCGTCATAACAAAAAACAAATGACTTCATAAACTTTATATATATATATATATATATATATATATATATATATATATATATATATATATATATATACATATATATATAAATACATATATATATACATATATATATATATATATATATGTATATATATATATATATTTATTTATTTATAATTTATTTATTTCATTAAACACGCCAATTTTCATATGGCCAGAATAAAAAGTGTTAGGTTAGTAATTAACATTGAAATTTCGATAGTTAGGATTCTTTTTTATACTGAGTTCGTTAGGTCCTGATTATCCGCCCTCTTGACGACCTTTGCAAATTTTCCTGGTATAGACGATATCAACTTCCGATAAGTGTCTACAGGAATATTGTACAAAACTTTTTAAATATTCTCCCATAACTGCGTTTTGTTTTGCCAAACCGTCTTTGAAATTTCTCGTTTAAGTTCACCCTAGAGGTTCTCAATAACATTGAGGTCTGGGGATTGACTTGGTCACTCAAGCAAGTCCACAATATACTCTTGGAACAATGCTTTGACCAATCGAGATGAGTATTAAGGATCATTGTCTTGCTGAAATGCCCACAACAGCGGCTTATTCTCCCAGGCATATGGGAGCATTATCGTATCCAACAAATCCTTGGACACGAACCTATTCATTATGTCATCAATTCAATGTATCGGGCCTACACCTTGCCTCGAAAAACAGCCCCATACCATTATGGTGCCACCTCCGTGCTTCACCGTTTTTTTTTTGGTAAATCTAACATGTAATTGTTTGCCTCCCGGTCGACTAACATTTCTTGCCGCATCATCACCAAAAAAAATTATCTTTATTTCATCGCTCCAGAGGATATTGCGCCATTTTTTTCGCCCTGCGATTCGCACCAGATTTTATGCATCAATTTAAAGTTTTTCCTTGTCTTCAAATTTGCAGTTCTAGGCAGCCGAAATTTCCGGGCAATCCTACCGAGTAGTTTTACACTTACTAATCACTGGTTTGTGATGATAACAAATTCCCAATGTCGCTGGCAATTGTCCTCAATGATTTGAACGGGTCGCGTTTAGCTAATAGGTATAAATATATGATTTTCGGTCCCTGGTGAAGTTCCTTCTAGGTGCTCCAAAGGTTTCAATAGATTTTTCTTGTTTCAGAGCATTCGTAACAAAATTTTCAGACCGTCAAATTGATGTAGCAATGAATTTGTAGGTTTCCCCCTTATCTTGGAGCTGACGAACAAGTCTTCTCTCCTCTACACTGCAGTGAGGAGTATCTAATATTATTAAAATGTTTATTTTACTTTCATTTAGTTTAATATCCTGAAAATCTCAACCTCTGCAACTATATAACTATTTAAATTTATTCACTTTAAATTTTTACCAGCGCACACTTATCATATTGTCCAGCTCACTTTTGAAGACCGAAACAAGCCACAATATTTTCCAAGAAGTAGTTTTATGGCGGCGATTGCCTAATTTCATTCAAAAAAAAGTGCTCACTTGCCGTTATGGTTTTTCGATTACAGAACGTATTGTTTAATTTTTAATTTCCCAGTATAAGGGAAGTTTTTGTAATCGTCTCGAATATCGAAATTGAAATTATCAACATATCTTTACGTTTACGTCTTTAGAGTTTATTTCAAGTGTTTTTAGAAGGAAGTATGTATGTGTGTGTGTATATGTTACTACGTACGTGCGTTCGTAGACAGTTTTTTTACGAACATAGCTCATGTAAACAAAGTTGTATCGACTTCATTGAGGTGTCAATCGATGCGTTTTTGCAATCTTAGGAGCTGATTAGTTTTTGGGATACTTCGGTCGGGGGGTTTGTTGTTTTGCCCCTTTTAAGTCATTTCTGTCATAAGCTATAGCTCGCAAACCAAACATACGATTTGTATCGTTAAGGTGTTAATCGACGAGTATTGAAATTTGCGTGATTCTGTCAATTTTTTTAAAAAATGTTGGATCCGTTTTTCAATTTAAGAAAAAAAGATCAAAAAATTATGGTTGATTTAAGAAAAGTACATTTTTAACCTGATGTCAACAACGCAGCTATAAATTTTTATAAAATTTATAAATCTTTAATGTGTAATTATCATTCGTAAGGCATTTTAGTTTTTACATGCAATTTAACCGATTAATGACTGCACATTCAATGTTTTTCAAGACCAACAGAAAATATGAAATAAGCATAATTCTGATTGATTCAAAATCGTTAAAGACTACAAATTAAATGATAATGCCAATATCATGACAATTTTGAACAAAAATCAAATTTAAATTAAAAAAAAATTAGATTTGAAAATGAATACTTGG
This sequence comes from Oxycera nigricornis, assembly GCA_963942545.1. Taxonomy (NCBI): domain Eukaryota; kingdom Metazoa; phylum Arthropoda; class Insecta; order Diptera; family Stratiomyidae; genus Oxycera; species Oxycera nigricornis. The sequence continues at coordinate 67,748,476 of OZ012663.1, forward strand.
ATAATGGCCACTACGTTGCAGCAGTGTCTTGGACCTAAAGATAACCTTCGACACAGTTACACGTGAAACTTTAATCACCAGGCTCGGTGAATAAATTATTAATGGAAAATCAAATAAAATTATACGCAGTTACTTGACGGATAGATTTGAGAGACTAGTTGGACTAATTGGAGGTGTCAAAAGCAAAACTGCTGAATTAAGCATAGGTGTTCCGCAGGGCTCGATCCTAGGACCAAAGCTATGTCTACTTTATATCAACTCCATAAAAAAACAGACCTTCTTGCGAAAGTGTTTATGTACGCAGATGACACTCTGCTCGTATACTCTGGTAAAACTAATCCCGAAATTGAACAAAAAGTAGATACTGACCTGGACAAGTATTGGTATTGGCTTCTGCAAAGTAGTGTAGTGTATTCCCAGTTCCAAACCTGGAACTAGCCCATATACAACTATGTCCCACACAAACTTTTGTGATGTCCCACACAAGCTTTTGTGATGTCCCACACAAATTTCAGTAAGCTCTCTATTAAGCACTTTCTCGAACCCACGTGTCAATCTAAATTTACCGTGAGAAACTCTTAGTAGAGCATTGAACCTAGAGTAAGCAAAAGTACAATTGGGTCAATGCAGTGCAAGCATTATTGCATGCGACGAATTCCGTGGGAACCTATTTGAATCGAGTTCGATTGGTTATAGTAAGTAGATTTAAAACTAGGGTAGGAATTTTATAGAATAAGCAAATTTAATGTACAAAGAAAATTGTGAATAAAAGGCAGGAACGAAGCCAGCACTCGATCAGAATTGTTCCATAGCCAGACAAAGTTGCAAGTTTTAATCGGCAACCCTTGCCTTCATATCGGCAAGGTGATTGAAAGGAACGTTTGAGCAAAGTCTGCCTTGGAAAGTTTGGCAGACTAAAAGTTGCCTTAAATTTCGGCAGTTACAATATTAGAAATATTGGTCGCCTGTTCTTTTGGACTGGGCCAAACATGTGGCAATCTTCGGAATGCCGGTAGGTCCCCCTCATATATATATTGTTATCCTTTCCGAGTATAACTTCTTTGTAGTAAGAAGAAGATTATAACTTTAGAGGATTATAGATGATGGGCGTCTTCACTTGGCCTACCACGCGCTTCACGTGCAATAAATATTTTGCACGATGACGCAACAATAATCTCATCACATACGTTACATACGTTACATGGCAATCCTGTGACCCACGATCCTGCGACGCGCAATTCTGCACGTTCCGGCCCACTAGACGACATAGAAGAAGGTGAGATACATGAATTTGGTACAATCGAGCATTCGAAAGAAGCTTGATACAAGTTGCGAAATACTACGAATCAAAGCAGCATAAACACGAGGAGTACATGCCTATGTCAATATCACAGGCCCCTAAGTACGATCCAACATCATTACCCGGACCACGACCCAGGAATATTGAGGATTTTGTAAGGAAGCCGAGAGCAGAACCACCGAAAATTACCAAGTTAAAGCGACGAAGACGAGGAGGCAAAGCTTACAATCAAAGGTGCGAAAAGGCAATTTTACATCTGTTAATTCATATCTCGACAGGAGAATGTAAAATTAATTTCACCAATAGGTTAGATAGTTACCTATGTAAACACAGATAGTATAAAATAAAATTCAATATAAAAAAAATATATAAGGGGTAAAAATTATATAGAAATAATAGAAGTAAATCGTAAATAAAATGGACAATAATTGTAGCACAAATTCAAATATATTCATTGAATATAAACAAACAATAAGTACTACGGTCTTCTTTTTAGTCATCTTAACATTCTTATACATATATGTATAACAACAGACAAAAACAGTATGCTAGAAAAATAGTAGATAGGATTATTGTCTTAGGCAGGAATAATGTTTAGAAAATTAAACACAAAAATCTCCTCAGATGCCTACAAACAGATTGAAAGATTTATTAGTCGAACTACAAACGACTTTATCGAATCTAAAGAAAACAAAGACCTACACGGTTAGAACACTCATAGAAAAATTAGAATCCGCAATAGAAATTGAAAATGAATTTCTAGATCTTTTCAGCAAACTCAAAGAAGGCACATAAATAGAATTCAAATCATTAATCTCAAACATTAGTAAGGCACTGACTTCAGGTCTAATCCAACGGCTGAATGCCGAAAATATTTTTGTAAAAATAGACCTACCTACACTACAATGGCGGAATTTAACATTGAAACAGCTATTAAAACCATACCAAGTTTTGACGATAAATTCTCTGGCTCGAGACATTTTTAATAGTAGTACAACTCATTGGCAAAAAACTAACGTAAGAGGGAAAAACCGAATTGCTAGATTTCATCTTACATGTGAAACTTGTTGCGGATCAATTCTCATTTTTGTAGTTCCCTTTTTCAATTCTTGCAAATTCGGAATATATTTAAATTTCCCTCAGTACACGGCAAAATAATCAGCATTGGCAGTACTAAATCCCAATTAAGTAATCCCCCACACGCGCTATCTCTCTTGAGAGGTGAGTTCAAGTGATCGAGCGCGAATCGGTTCTCTTCGCATGCTGTCGCCCTCTGATTGGCCGAAAACATTTTGGCATATTACCATATATGGTAATAAACGAAGCAAAAATGCTTCGACGTGTGATCGCGGTGAATTGTGAGTAAGAGAGTTGGGAAAGAGTGTTAGCCGCGAACGGTCATACTTTTGTGAGGTTCTGTGCTGCGGAGAGATATAGACCGTTAAATCAGACGATAGGCTGTACCGCAAATTATTAGAGGTGGTGCCGGATATTTTATCAAAGCAGGTATTGCTATTATTTTGATTGTTCAATCTGCCGCGACGATTCACAATCAGCGAGGAATACGCGGACAATTGTTTGGACCCAGGAAAGAATCGATCGACAGCAATGGAGTTTTGCGGCACGCAAACTGTTCGGCCAACATAAACTTGTGCGGAACACATGCACGCCAATTCCCGTGCATTTTCAAAACGTCTCAACGAGTCCGCCGGAGAATCATCTTTGATCGTGAAATGTGCGCGACTGGTTCGAGCCGAGCATTTTTTTCGTTGATTGCACGCTTGGCGAGGGGCAGACTCCGAGTCGTAATCTTGGGCACCGCAGTCGCAACAGTGGCAGGAATTTCGAAGTTATTGGCCAGGAGGCGAGAAGCAAGTAGTCCCGTCGCTGCGAACAAAAATCAAACATTGAACCGCGAGGAGTCCGCAGACGTTCAATAAATTCGTGCGAGCTCGCGCCCGGACTGCCAACGGACGTGGTGTGGCCTGGTTTGATTTCGTTGCGCAAAGATGGCGAAGGAGAACTGCAACAGTTGCCACCGTTGAAAGCGGACGGTTCAGGTTTAATTCGAGTTGTTCATTCGGAAATTACGGCAGTGTTGTGTGTCATTTGATTTTATGGATCCCGTTTCGGATTTGAAGGGCAAAGAAATTAAACGAACAGCGATCCGCCGCCGGACCGCTTGGGAGGCGCATAGCTGTGCGCCCCAGGAAGACAGCACCCATCAGACTAAAGGCACATTGTGATAGGTAAAGCAGATCTGCAGTAGATTGCTGGCGCAATCAGAGAAGAAGAAGCTACCGCAACACCGACAAAGACTAGCGGGAATCCTTCAAATTGATGCAATTCAAACACCACACTAGAAAGTAGCCGAACAAAATGTCTTCAGGAAACTTTGTTGATCGTATCGATGTATTCGCAAAACGTTTTTTAAATAATAAAAGTGAAAATAATATGAAGTGAGTTTTTCATGGTTCTCCCCTCCTCAGCATGTGCGTGATTGGGTTTTGTCCGGTTATTGACGTGTCCTTTTGATGTTTTTCTTGGTGATTTTGATTAGCCCACGACCCGGTGAGCTAGCCGGTTTCCAAAAATTTTAATCTACGGTCGCCACTATGCGGCCACAGTTGGTCGGTGCTCCGCACTGGCTCCTCTCGGCAATCACCTTCCATGTTGCGTCCGAAGTGGCGGGGCACATGGAGGATGATTGGCTGGGAGGGAGGTGAGTGAGTGCGGGGCACGCATGCCCTAATGTAAGAACGTCATTAAACACATCAAATGTAACAGATTTAGAAAATTTCGAAAACGAACTACGACTTAAATATAAAAACCCAAAAACAATCCCTCAACTCCACACACAATTATCAACTATTACACAAAAACGGTTACCTATTTCCACATATAAAGACAAAATACTAATTTTGGTTAATGGGCTAAACCAATTACAAATAAATGAACTAGGTCCAAACCCAATACAGGCTGCAAAACAAGCAATACACAGCGTAAATGATACATACGCTTTAACAGTATTCAAAAACGGTCTGAACGACCAGAAAAGAGAAACGATATTTGCAGCAAGACCTAAAAACCTGAGTGAAGCAATCTCTCTAGCCGTAGAAGTAGAAAGCACGGAAACCCAACAAAATAATATACTCTACATTAACAGAAATAACAGAAGTTTCAACAACAAATACCCAAACAATAATAATAATAGAACTAGATATGCTACTCAAAATTTTCAACGAAGACCACGCGATAGTATTCAGAATAATAATAATTTTTTTAGTCGAAATTTTCATAATGGTAGACCACCCAATAACCAAAATTTCAACAGCAGAAATTTCAACGGTGCTAGAAACTCGCATACAGATAGAAATTTCAACAATAACAGAAATGGAATCATTATAAACAACAATAGTAGAAATTTCTACAATAATAGAGATAATAATAGGAGAATCCGCATCATATCAGATCAGGGAAGCTTGACAACCTCCCGAGAGGTACTAGGCAACCTCCCGGTAGAGCAATAGTAAATGAAGCCAATATCCATATAAGTAGACGTAATGATACTAACAGAATATATAGAATAACGGGTATTAGCACTAATTATGTAAAAATATATAACAATAATGAAAACAGATACATGAAATTACTAGTAGACACAGGTGCAGATATCTCGATACTTAAGAATAATAGTTTAGTTCGCAAAAATATCGATCTACAACCCGAAAATAAATGAAAATTTACGGGCATAACAGACGAGACAACAATGTCTCTAGGAACTAACAATCATCGAAAACAAGATGATAACTGACATTTTCCACGTAGTAGATGAGGACTTTCCAATTGAAACTGATGGTTTATTAGGAAGAGATATACTCAGTGAATATATGTGCAAAATAGATTTCAAGTCATATACTATTACCTTTTGCATCCTTGACAGAGATATTACAATACCCATGTACACCGGAAAAATCAACATGGCACAAATTGTTATCCCGGCAAGAACTGAAGCCATGATTCCAATAGAAATTAACAGATCCCAAGACAGCGTCATTTTCAACAAGGAAATCCAAAACGGATTATTCTTAGTGAACTGCATTATTCCAGCAAGAGGTGTATGCCACGTTAAAGTGTTAAACACTAGTGAACACAATATATAGCACTCAAAAACTTCGAGTTAGAACTAGAACCTTGCAAAAACTATAACATTTTGAAAACTAAACAAACATTCGACAACAAACGTTTAAACTGATTACTGGACGTCATAAACACAAATAGCTTAGACGAACAAGCAAACACGAGCTTGCTAGATATTATTAAACAATATCAAGATGTTTTTCACCTTGAAGGGGAACAACTAAGTAAGAATAACTTTTAAAAGCAAAGACTCAATACCACTGACGATGCACCAGTATACATAAAAAATTATCGGATACCTCACACCCAGAACGAGGAAATACAAAAACAAGTCCAAGAATTGGAAGATAACGACATTTTAGAGCCTTCAATAAGCCCATACAACTCACCATTGCTAGCTGTACCAAAGAAAAGTTCTGACGATACAAAGAAATGGAGACTTGTTGTTGACTTCATAAAGTTGAACGACAAGATAGTCAATGACAAATTCCCATTGACAAGGTTGGAAGATGTGCTCGACAAACTAGGTAGAGCAAAATACTTCTCCACCTTAGATATGACGAGTTCCTTCCACCAGACTCCAGACCTTTGACAGCATTTTCCACTAGCAACGGACACTATCAGTTTAAAAGGCTACCATTTGGACTTCAAATATCATCAAACAGTTTTCAAAGAATGCTTACCATGGCGCTAACTGGTTTAAGTCATTCAGCTTTTCTTTACGTCGACGACATTATGGTATTTAAATGCAGCATCAAACACCATAATGATAATCTATCGAAAGTTCTACAAAGATTACGCAGATACAACCTCAAACTGAATGCGAATAAATGCAAATTTTTAAAATTGGAAGTGGTCTATTTAGGACACCTAATTACAGCAGACGGGATACGAACAGATCCTGCCAAACACGAGGTCATAAATAATTATCCAGTCCCTAAAAACGTGGATGATGTCAGGAGATTCGTAGCTTTTTGTAACTATTACCGACGCTTCATCCCAAATTTTGCAAAAACGGCAAAGAGTTTGAACTATTTATTGAAGAAAAAATCACCGTTTATTTGGGAAGAAGAACAGCAAAAAGCGTACGATCTCCTGAAACAAAATTTGATGTCACCACCAAGACTACAGTATCCAGATTTTGACAAACCATTTATTCTTACTACTGACGCATCGAATTTTACATTAGGTGCAATTCTGTCACAAGAAGAGATCGGTTCTGATTTACCCATCTCATACGCGAGTAAATAATTGAACAAACATGAACTGAACAAACCAATCATTGAAAAGGAACTTTTGCCGATACACTGGGGAATAAATTTCTTCAGACCATATTTGTATGAACGAAAGTTTACAGTAGTATCAGACCATAGGCCTTGAGTATCGTTGTTCACACACAAAAACCCATCCTCGAAGTTGACAAGAATCAGATTAGATTTATCGGACTATGATTTTAAAATTGTGTATAAAAAGGGTAATATCAACACAAATACCGATGCATTATCAAGAATACAAATAGACTCAGAAATACTAAAATCAATGATACCCCCAACCAATGACGAAAGTATCAGCAAGACTCTTATGGCGATAACAAGAAGCATGGCGACAAAACAACAAAAGAAACAAACAAATATAGAAATCGATAACGGAAGCGACAAAAGAAAACCAGAGATTGATCGTCTCTATGCGTTCGATTGTACTTCACTATCCGATATAACAGGGGCATTAAAACTAAAATTTAATATGTTGCGCAACGATAAAGAAAGTATAATAATCTCAAAAGAGAAAGATAATTTAATGGTCCACTTTAGCGATAAAGCTCACGAGAAATACGTTTCCGCCGGCGACTAGCAAAGTGTGAAATCTCGCAATAACTGTAACGATAATTCAAACACGAAACTAGTTTCTGTAGTGAAGAAGTTACTGAATTATTCGCCGAATCATAATATAAACGAGCTAGCTCTATCTATGGAAGATATAATATTCAGGTACGTACCCAAAGAAGAATTTTAGAAATTATTCAATACGTTGCAACGAAAAATGGATATCCAGTTAAAGATTATGATATATAAATCCCCCAAAAGAATTAATGACATCGCCAAACAAAATGAACTTATAAAAGAATTCCACGAATCGCCACATGGAGGACATACAGGAATCCGTAAAACACTTTTAAAATTGAAACAAAGATACTGTTGGAGGGACATGAATAGAATGATAAAACACTAGATTAGCCAATGTGACAAATGCAAATATAACAAAATCACAAGGCACAAAAAGGAAAGAATGATAAAAACCGATACACCCCCTACTAGTCTTGAAATAGTTAGCGCTGACATCGTGAGCCCATTAAGACTTTCAAACAATTTTCGATATATATTAACTATACAATGCAAATTAACGAAATATATCACGGCTATATCCTTAGAAAGTAAGGAAGCTAAGACAGTAGCAAAAGCCTTAGTAAACAATTTTATACTACAATACGGTCATTTCAAAATTTTAAAAACCGATTTAAGGACACAATTTACTAATAATCTCCCAAAGAACATTTGCAAAGTGTTACAAATTAAACAAATCTTTTCAACTCCTTATCACCACGAGACGATAGGTGTAGTAGAAAGAAACCACCGTGTCCTCAATGAATATCTGTTAGCATTCGTTGATGACAATAACTGGGACGAATGGATACCATATTATACATTCTCGTATAATACAACCCCACACGTGGACACTAACTACACACCATACGAACTAGTTTTCGGAAAATTTTCTTATTTGCCAAACGACACTTAAGAAAACACAGATAGAATCTATGATATTAAAAATTACGCGAATGAGTTGAAACTAAGATTAAAAATATCTGCATCAAAAGCCAGATAATTAATAGAGAAAACAAAATTAACTAGGAGCAATAAAACAGCATATACAAAACCTCTTCAATTAAACATTGGTGATGTAGTATTGATAACAGTAGAAAACAGAAAGAAAAACCAGAAACTGTATAACGGCCCATATAAAGTAATAAACACAAAAAAATGTGAATACACTATTAGAGATAGAAGACAAATGTAAATGGATACATAATAATAGACTTAAATTATATAAAAGATTCACTCAATCATTGTACACTCTATACTTAATACGAAATTATATCTCATCATCAGAGTCATGTAACAATAAGCATAACTGTAAAACAAAAAACCACAACCAATCAGTCGTATTTGCTAACAAATACTCTTCTAAAGGAAAGAGGTGTAGTGAATTCCCAGTTCCAAACCTGGAACTAGCCAATACACAACCATGTCCCACACAATCTTTTGTGATGTCCCACACAAGCTTTTGTAATGTCACACACAAGCTTTTGTGATGTCCCACACAAATTTCAGTAAGCTCTCTATTAAGCACTTTCTCGAACCCACGTGTCAATCTAAATTTACCGTGAGAAACTCTTACTAGAGCATTGAACCCAGAGTAAGCAAAAGTACAATTGGGTCAATGCAGTGCAAGCAATATTGCAAGCGCCGAATTCCGTGGGAACCTATTTGAATCGAGTTCGATTGGTTATGGTAAGAAGATTTAAAACTAGGGTAGGAATTTTATAGAATAAGCAAATTTAATGTACAAAGAAAATTGTGAATAAAAGGAGAAACGAGGCTAGCAGTCGATCAGAATTGTTCCATAGCCAGACAAAGTTGCTAGTTTTAATCGGCAACCCTTGCCTTCATATCGGCAAGGTGATTGAAAGGAACGTTTGAGCAAAGTCTGCCTTGGAAAGTTTGGCAGACTACAAGTTGCCTTAAATTTCGGCAATTACAGTATTAGAAATATTGGCCGCCTGTTCTTTTGGACTGCGCCAAACATGTGGCAATCTTCGGAATGCCGGTAGGTCCCCCTCATATATATATTGTTATCCTTTCCGAGTATAACTTCTCTCTAGTGAGAAGAAAATTAAAACTTTAGAGGATTATAGAAGAAGAAGCCCATCACTTAGCCTACCACGCGCTTCACGTGCAATAAACATTTTGCACGATGACGCAACAATAATCTCATCACATACGTTACATACGTTACAGTAGATTGGCAATAAACGCGGAGGAAAAACAAAATATATTATTTTCAAACTAAAAAACAAGACTGACATACAACCACACGTAAAAATAAATAACAGAAGCCTCCAGAGGGTAGAAGAAACAAAATATTTAGGACTTCTAATAGACGAGAAACTAACATGGACCCCACACATAAATGATCTAAGGAAAAACCTGGCTGTCGTTATTGGTCTTCTACGTCACTTCTACTTCATTCCAAAAAAAAAAATTATGTAAGCGCAACTCCTTTCAAAAATTTCCTACGGCATCTTGAAATCGTGCCAAAAATCTAAAGGTAACCTTATGATCATCCCCAGACTAGTAACGAAGGCGTATAAAACCATTTACAATTTCTCAATGTCAACTCCAACGAGCGAAGTTAACACAACAGCCTAGATATTGAATTTGAAAGGCATGAGTTATGTTAAAGAAAAGACTTGTTCTTATACTTTACGTTTTTTTATTCAATATAGTATCTATGTTCCTAGATACTTACGTCTAAGAGTACAAGGAAAGACTGGTTAACACATTTCTTAAAACTCAACTTACACTCTATCTTAAATCGACATACGCCAGGTATAGGCACCAAGCAGCCGGTTCACTTTCATGTTTCGGCAATAGCCATGTCCTTGCGTTCATGGTTTATACCATTGCTCGACTATCATTTTCGTTTTCGACTATCCTGTTAGCTACTTCCCCTCATAAAGAAAAGTCGTCTCGGCTTTGAGTATATTGATCGTTGAGCCAAGGATGCGTGTGATCGTTGATAGTCGATGCATTGCAAATCGGTGGCAGCTTTTTGATTCATTGTGATTACAAAAAGGCTTTATCAATGATGATGAAGAATTTTTGTTTATTTCGTTGTTAGCGAGCAGTTTTTTATATTGTCCTACTAACTGAACAATCGCCACCTTTGCTGTTTATATAGGCAATGTTTTGTTTTTCTTTTCAATTTTTTGAGTTTGGTTGTAGGTTTAAGGAGGACGTATTTTTTATTATAAACACTGTGACCTGAGTTTAAACATAAATAATAACGTATTAATATTATTGTTTAATTGACATCTAAATTTATCAATGATGACATATTCAAGAACTAATAAAATCAAGACGACAAAATTAACCAAATAGACGACTCAGTATAAAGATTAATTAATTTTATGATTTTTAAAAAAAAAATCACAGCAGTGAGGGACTTTCATGAATGATTCTATCGTATATTGTCTTTATGGATTTTCTTTCCATCTATAAGAACCGTCGTACCTAAATCTTCCTGAACAATTTTCTTAACGTAAATATAAGTGAGTTTATTACCCTTACGCTTATCACACTTAATATATATTTTTTGCCCTGGGAAAAAGTATCGATCTATCCTGTTTCTATTACATATTTGTATTCGTTTGTCTTGGTCCTTTAGTATTAAAATTTTAATGACTATTTTCACGGAATCTGCTAAGTTGCATATAATGTCTATGGGTCGCCGTTTCGTAACTGAGTGTATTGTATTATTATATTTTATGACCGTAGATATTAAAATTTCTTCTGGGTTGTCTATCCCTTTTACGACTTTTACTGCCCTTGAAATTTTGCTGAGGGTCAAATGCAATCTTTCAACTTGGCCATTACTTACGCTAAATCATTCCAAAATGATTTTGAATAAGGGCTTGGATTGTATGAGAACAAAACATTGGTTCGTCATCCGTAACCAATACTTTGGTTTTTTTTTGAAAAATCCTATAATTGTCATAATTGGGTTTTTCATGTTTATTATTGAACGCGATGCAATATGTTCTGCCATGACAAATTTGGAAAATTTGTCTATACATGTAAGAAAATAGAGACCATCTGTGAGATATATGTCCATATGAAGAATTTCACCGGGATAGTTAGGCATTAGAGTCGATGTAACGAATTGTTTTTTTTTGGTTGTCTGACGTATTTAGATTGTAAGCAGATAATACGATTCCTTATGAATGATGTTACTGCTTGTCGAATTCTCGGCAAAAAATAATTTTCCAAAATTTGCTGCACATTTTCAGATGCTGAGCGATGAGCCATATGATGTTCTATTGCAATGGTTTCCTTCTGATCAGCTTCGTAATATCAATTACGAAATTCTTTGCATGTCTGAATTTTATTGAAAGAAAAAATTCGACAAGTTTGTTTTGAATCTTTCCTTGCACATTTAGATCTGGCATATACTGCCATTTACAACGTCTGATCTGACTACATTTTTAAGGATCATATGTAAAGACCGAAAAGTTGTAAAACGAATATCATGTTGGCTATAGCCAGAGAAGAGTTTTGTAGTAATTATGTCTGCCGTCTTTGCTGCTGATAGCAATATTTGGTTTTTTAAACTGTTCACGGGGGTTTCGGTTGTTCTGTAATTAGTGGAAGAGATTTCGCTATGCGTGCATGTATTGCTTGAAGAATTATTTGGTTGGATTGTGCATATACTGACTGGAAAGAGCATCAGGTACGTTATTTTGAGCACCAGGTTTATAATGGAAAATTGGTGCGAATTCTTCAATAAAACTTTTCCAACGCTTTAATTTAGTGTTTGGATTGCGATCAGAAATAGAAAGCGTTAAATGTTGATGATAAGTAAAAATATGAAGATTGCTCACTCCATATAGATAGTTTCTTAAGGTCTGGAGTGCCCAAACAATGGCAAGCGTTTCACGCTCAGTAGCCGCGTAATCAATTTCCGTTTTCGGCAAGGTTCGTGAAATAAAGGTTATCGGTTTGCCTCCTTGCGAAAGACTTGCACCAAATGCTGTCGAAGATGCGTCTGTTGTAAGCTCAAACGCCTTTGAAAAGTCTGCAAATAGAAGTGTAACGTCTCCTCAAACAAGTATCTGCTTAAGCTTATCAAACGATTTTTTTGCTTCTGGTGATAAAGTATTTTTTAACTTCCCAGTATATGGGAAGTTCTTGTAATCGCCTCGAAAATCGAAATTGAAATTTTCAACATTTCTTTACGTTTTGAGGTCTATAGAGTATATATAAAGTGTTTTTAGAAAGGGAGATGTGTGTGTGTGTGTGTGTGTGTACGTACGTACGTACGTACGTTAGTGGACACTTTTTTATACGAGCATAACTCACGTAAACAAAGTCGTATCGACTTCGTTAAGGTGTCAATCGAAGCGTCTTTGCAATCTTAAGAGCTGATTAGTTTTTGGGATACTTCGGTCGGGGGGGTTTGCTGTTTTGACCCTTTGAAGGTCATTTCTGTCATGCGTTATATCTCGCGAACCAAACATACGATTTGCATAATTAAGGTGTTAATCGACGTGTATTAGAATTCTTGTGAATCTATTAAATTTTGAAAAAAATTGTTGGAGCCGTTTTTTAATTTAAGAAAAAAAGTGCAAAAAATTAGGGTTTTTTTTATAAACAATAAATTTTCAACCTGATTTACGAAACACAGTATTCAATTTTTATAAAATTTATACATTTCAAGTAATTTTTGTAAAAGCAATTTCAAAACTTTTTCTCATGATTACGTAAAAAATTAAATAAAAAATAAAAATTCATTAACAGGCATCATGATTTTCAAGGTCATTTCTGTCGTGCGTTATACATATCTCACGAACCAAACATACGATTCGCATGGTTAAGCTGTCAATCAACGCGTATTAACATTTGTGTGAAACTATCAAATTTTAAAACAAATTTTGAAAAAAATCGTTGGAGCGGTTTTTTAATTTAAAAAAAAAAAGTACAAAAAATTGTGATTTTTTTCAAAAAAAATAAATTTTTAACCCTATTGTCAAGTCCAAGTAATCAATCTTTATATAATTTATATATTTCAAACAGTTTATTTAAAAATGCCATCAAAAATTTTTCTACTGACCACAAAAAAAAATCAAATAAAAAATTAAAAATCATTAACAGTCATCAAGATCTTCAAGGTTATTTCTGTCATGCGTTATATCTCGCGAACCAAACATAGGATTTGCATTATTAAGGTGTCAATGAACGCGTATTAAGATTTTTGTAAATCTGCTGTAATTTTAAAAAAAATCGTTGCAGCCGTTTTTTGATTTAAGAAAAAACAAGTGCAAAAAATTAGGTTTTTTTCATAAACAATAAATTTTTTACCTGATTTGCGAAATTTAGCAGACAATGTTTATAAAATTTATATACTCCAAACAATGTTCGTAGTAAAACCATCAAAACTTTTTCCCACGATAAAGTAAAAAATTAAATTAAAAATAAAAAATCATTAAAAGTCATCATGATTTTCAAGGTCATTTTTATCATTCACTATATCTCACGAACCAGATATAATATTTGCATCATTAAGGTGTCAGTGGACGTGTATTAACATCTTTGTGAAGTTTTTAACATTATAAAAACTCGTTTCAGCCTATTTTTGATTTAATTGAAGAAAATGCGAAAAATTATGGTTTTTTTCATAAAAAATATTTTTTAACCTGATTTGCACAGCACAGTAATAACTCTTTTTAAAATTTATACATTCTTATCAGGTTTTGAAGAGAAACCGGCAAAATTTTATTCCTTAATAAGGAAAAAAACTAAATTAAAAATAAAAATATCATTCAAAATTACCATGTAAAGAGGGTTCATACGAATGCTATTACTTTATATCTTTTATTCTAAAAAAAATGTTGTAAATTCAATCAAACTTCTAAAATATTGCATAATTTGAGCAGGTTTTTGATAGTTTAAATAGCCTTTTAAATAAAAAAAAACGCTTAAATTTTGAAAACCAACAAAATTTTTCAACACCAAAAAGGCCCCCACCGATTGATCCGCGTGAATATTCAATCTGTCCTCATCGACCAAAAACCTTACGTAATCAATGGACCCTCCCGTAGACGATATGACTCATATTAACTCATTCCTGTTACTGCTATGAATACCTCTCATTGTTGTAATGTTGTTGATGTTTATGTAGATATTACTGGGAAGTTGACCGTGTGGACCTCAAGGGTCGCACCTCGCGGCTTGTTTTATTTTTAGACTGGTTTGCGCTTATGTGACCATTTTCGCTCTGTAATAATTGTGTAAGTGGTTTAGATATTTTCGCAATATTCCTTATAAACCGCCAATAGTAACCTGATCAACCTGAAAATGATCGCAGCGAACGTAGATTCGAAGGCTCTTCATAATTTGATATGACGCTAACTTTATCTTCTGCTGTTTTTAGACTATTTTGAGAAACAATAAATCTTAAATATTCTACATTTGTTTTAAAGAATTTCGATTTTTCTGCAGCAATTCTCATATTGGCATTCAAGAGTTTTGATATTACGAGTTCTATGTCCTCGAGATGTTTTTCTACAGAAGGCGAAAATATAATTAAGTCATTCATGTAAACATGACATCGTATTCCTGTATCGTCTCGTAATGTATCATCTATTGTTCGTTGAAATTTACTAGGTCCATTTTTTAGACCAAATGGTAAACGACGAAATTCATATTTTCCGTTGTTAATAGAAAAGGCTGTTTTTTCCTATCTTTTTCTGCAAGAAAAATTGGATGAAACCCCGATTTCAAATCAATCGTTGTGAACTATTTAGACTTCCCTAAATTTGCTTGAATACTTGAGGTATCTGGAATGGGATATCGTTCTGCCACAGTTTTTCCTTTTTTTATTTACCACCCAAATAGGCTTGTTGTAGGGTGAACGACTCTTCTGAATTATGCCATTTTGTAGCATTGATTGGATTTCGTCATTAACAAATTTGTTTGCCGAAATTTCATACGGGTAGCTTCTGGAGTAGATGGGTTCGTTGTGGCTTGTCCTGATAGTTGCTACAACGGTGGTATTGTATGGTAACATTAAATTTGGCTCAGCGAACGCTGTTAAATTTTGGCTGATAATTTTTTTAAACTGATTCTTAACCGATTCGGGAATTTCTTGATATTACATTATTAAATTGTTATCTTCCAAGTATGGCGAAAATAAAAGTGGTTCAGTGCCATCTTTGTACAAGATTTTGTTTCAGTCAGTATTCATGGAAGCGCCAATATCTTTAAGGAAATCATAACCTATGATTGCATCAAACTTCTTAATATTAAGAACAATAAAAAAATTAACAGGACTATCAAAAATTCTAGGGGAAAATTTTTCAGATATAATGTTGTATCCATTAATAGATGAAACCAAAAATTTATTCTCAACAGGTCGAATGGTTTTTAACAAGGAAATTTTTTTATATAGTTTTTCGCAGTTCCCGTGTCAATTAAAATTGTTATTTTCAGTCCATTATATGCACTTTTTTCGATGTATGGCATCCGAGAACTTGCTCTAAACCAATAAAATTGGTCTCCCTCAAATATTTCCTCATCAGAGCTAGTATCTGATATAAATTGCTTATGTATTCAGGATGTAGAAGCGTGATTGACGCGTTGGGCATTGCGGGAGCTCATATTTTCATCCCCTTATTCGCTCTAATTTGTTGCGATCCTGCTTGATGTTTTGATTTATGCGTAGAAATATGATTCAGGTTATTTAAACGCAATTTTAAATAATTTTGTGAAGAAGATTTTGCACGGAAGTCGCTAGTTGGATTTCGTCTAAATCCTGATATTGGTGGTATTAAACCCGAAACGAATACTCGCAAAGAATCATTTCTGTATTTTCCGTGAATAATTTGTAATGCTTCCCTGTCATTTGAAAATTCCACGATAGCTTTATTCGTCATTAAAGTCAATTGTTTTTCTATAGTGTCATAGTATTCTATTATAGAAAGTTTTCCCTGTCACAATGTAGACAATTTTTGTTCTAACAGGTGTCCGAAGCCGAGCTATGATTGCTTCGAAATTCATAGGAGTACTAAAAGAAGAAAGAACGATGTCTGCTGCGTCTGTAATTTTATTGCAAATTATGGCAACCGCTTGGTAGTATCGATTGGATCCGATGTATCGCTCAAAGTGTTTCATTGCAGCTTGCGAAGCTTTCTCAAGAAGGATATTTGACTGCAGATCCAGAAAATTCTGGAACAGATTTCACAACAACAAGACTGATGTCACATTTATTGGTCTCATCGATTTGAATATCTTCAAATTTGCTTATTGCAGAAGAAGGAACAAACGTTTTGATCCGATTCTCTAGCTTCAAAATATAAGCTTGCAGTTCTTGCTTTGTTTGTGCTACTGCAGCATTACTTTGAGATGTCACATTAACAATAAGTTCATTTATTTCTTGTTTGAGCTGCACTACTATTTGGGACGCGACTCTAGTCACAAGCTTAGTAATTGCTTCTGCAATGAGAGACATTGTCGTAAATATCAGTAATCGCTTATATTTTTTCGTTTAATTGATATTACAACGAATTAATAAAAATGCGTCTTAAAACTTACGTGGAAATTCCCTTTTTGCAAACAAAATTATTTTTTACACACTGCTACTTAACACTTACAGTTTATAAGTTGTTCGTCACTTAATTGTTTACTAAAAATTGTACTGTCACGAGTGCCATTGAGTCTAGCTCTTTCGATAACACATACTTTATTGCAAAGGCAATAATTTCGCGTGTGTTCTATTGAACCGAAAACGTATATCTTATCGCAAAGGTATTGATTTCGCGTTTCCGTTGAGTTGGGCGCCATTGAGGTTAAAGAAAAGACTTGTTCTTATTCTTTAGGTTTTTTTTATTAACTTCCCAGTATATGGGAAGTTCTTGTAATCGCCTCGAAAATCGAAATTGAAATTTTCAACATTTCTTTACGTTTTGAGGTCTATAGAGTATATAAAGTGTTTTTAGAATGGGAGATGTATGTGTGTGTGTGTGTAAGTGTACCTACGTACGTATGTGCGTTCGTGGACAGTTTTTTCAACGAACATAACTCACGTAAACAAAGTCGTATCGACTTCGTCAAAGTGTCAATCGAAGCGTCTTTGCAATCTTAAGAGCTGATTAGTTTTTGGAACACTTCAGGCTGAGGGGTTCGCTGTTTTGCCCGTTTGAAGGTCATTTCTGTCATGCGTTATATCTCGCGAACCAAACATACGATTTGTATGTTTCAGAAATCAATCGACGCATATTAACATTTTTGTGATCCTATAAGGTTTTTAAAAAAATCCTTGAAGTCGTTTTTTAATGTTTTAAAAAAAGTGCAAAATCAATAAATTTTTAAAATTATCTTCAAGTCCAAAATATCAATGGTAACGTAAATTATATACTCCAAACAATTTATTCAAAAATTCCATCAAAATTTTTTCTCATGATTACAAAAAAAAAATTAAATTAAAAAATAAAAAATCATTAACAGTCATCATGATCTCCAAGGTAATTTCTGTCATGCGTTATACAGATCTCGCGAACCAAGCATACGATTCGCATAGTTTACGTGTCAATTTACGCTTGTTAACATTTTTGTGAATCTGTCAAATTTTTAAAAAATCGTTGGAGCCGTTTTTTAATTTAAGAAAAAAAGTGCAAAAAATTCGGTTTTTTTCATAAACAATAAATTTTTAACCTGATGTGCGAAGTGTAGTAATCAATGTTTATAAAATTTGCATATTTTAAACAATGTTTGTGAAAACATCATCAAAAGTTTTTCTCAAGATTACGTAAAAAATAAAATTAAAAATCATTAAAAGTCATCATGATGTTCAAGGTCATTTTATCATTCACTATATCTCACGAACCAGATATAATATTTGCATCTTTAAGGTGTCAGTTGACGTGTATTAACATCTTCGTGAAGTTTCCAACATTACAAAAATTCGTTTCAGCCGTTTTTGTAATTAATTAGAAGAAAATGCGAAAAATTATGTTTTTTTTCATAAAAAATATTTTTTAACCTGATTTCCACAGCACAGTGATACCAGTTTATAAAATTTTGACGTTTTTATCAGTTTTTGAAGAGAAACTAGCAAAATTTTCTTATATGGTTATGAAAAAAACTAAATTAACAATAAAAAATCATTCAAAGTTACCATGTGAAGAGGGTTTATACGATGGTATTACTTAATATCTTTTATTATAAAAAAAATTGGTGTAAATTCAATCAAAGTTTTCAAAAATTTGCATGATTTGAGCAGATTTTTAATAGTTTTTACACTCTTTTAATTAAAAAAATGCTTAAATTTTGAAAACCATCAAAATATCAATCAAATTTGCATTTGTGGTAATCAACGCTTTGAATGGCAACATATTTTGTAGTAAATACTTTGCAAGATCATATGCTTCAAAAAGCTTTCGTCGTATAAAAAATTGTAGTTTTAGTAGATTCATTCTTTTGTAATCGTAAGATTTCAATAACCATCATCATTTGTAATACTTTTAACATGCAATTGAACCTATTTTTGACCACATATACAAAATTTTTCAAGGCCAAAAAGGCCCCCACCGATTGATCCACGTGAATATTCAATCTGTCCTCATCGATCAAAAACCTTACGTTATCAATGGACCCTCCCGTTATTATTTAAGGTAGTATTATTTTCAAAATTATTATTGTGTTTAATGTTGTTGATGTTTATGTAGATATTACTAGGATGACCGTGTGGACCTCAAGGGTCGCACCTCGCGGCTTGTTTAATATAGTATCTATGGTCCTAGATACTTACGTCTAGGAGTGCAAGGAAAGACTGGTTAACACATTTCTTAAAATTAATCTTACACTCTATCTTAAATCAACATACGGCAGGTATAGGCACCAAGCAGCCATTTCACATTGCCAGGACTGATCGGCTAAAAGAAGACCCTTTCAACATAGCAGCCAACTTTTACAATACACTACCGCAGAAAATTAAATACATAGCGAATCCAACTTCCTTTAAAATGATACTTAAATAAATATCTCTTTCAAGACCAACTTTCGCAGTAAATTCCAAGTACAATCAGCTCCACTAAACTCAGAACCAAACATGTAATCAACAGGAAATAATTCATAGACATATAGTCTGAACTAATAATCTAACTAAAAGGACACTAAAATTTACAAATTTGGTACTATCCCTTATACCGCTTCTTATCGTCTGGGAAGTACTATGTCCTAAAATTTTAAATGCGGAGAATTACTTATTTTGAAGGAGAGAGTGATTGAAGGAAACCGAAGTGGTTTTAGTCGGTGGAAATCCGGCATGCCGAGAGGCAGGAGCTGATCGTTTTTTTTGAAGATTTCCACCTTCGAACGTTGAAAAAAACTATTCAAAATGGCCAGCACGCGATAAAATCGCTTTAGGCACTTCGCACACTTGGTCCGCTCAGCTCAGCTTAGCTCCGCTCAGGCCTTCAGAAAAAATCGAAAGCTATGCAATCAGGTGTAGGGCCACACACTTGATCCGCTCAGCTCAGGTCCGGTGCTTCCGCTCAGACCGCTTCAGCACTTTTCGGATAGAAATCGATTTTGTACGGATGCCAGAACGAAAGTAAATGAGCAAAAGCTCAATTGTTTGCTTTTATTCTGTGTAAAATTTTATTTGGTGAATGTTTTCGGAGGAAAAATTAATTTCATTAGTGCAACAGTATGTCATGCCGTATTGTACGACTAAGGGCATAAAGACTATTATAATATTAATGTTAAGGAGTCGATATGGGAGGAAATATCCGCACTTTTGAACGGAAAAGGTGAGTACATTACTTTTAAAGTAAAAAATGAAAAATGCTTGGTTTACATTGTTTACGCTTGTATGTATATTCAATAAGACATGAGTTACATATAAAACTGCCTATTTAAAATACAGACATAATGAAAATATGAATAAGTAATTGTAGTTTCTACAGTAAGATTTGCAGCATACAAAGTAACGGAAAAACGTTTGTCGTCATTTTTCAGCCTGGGAAACAGTGTATGGTACTCTCCTTCCCGCTCTCTAGCAGCGTTTATTTCATGTACCCATAACTTTTTTTCAGATTTGCGTTTTTCTTCAGCAGCTAACGCCAAAGCCACTATAATGATTTCTTCGTCACTGCTACCAATACTCATTTTAAAAATTGTATAGAATAAAGAGCTTGGTATTCGTAATTACTTAATTTACTAGAAAAACTTGCTCTAATTCCAAAAGCAAAGGTTTACGAAAAGTTTGTCCGCTTGTCGAGCACTGACGATATCCTATGAATTGAGCGTAGAACATATTGAAAATCTGTCGGAGCTGAGCTGACCAAGTGTGCAGTAATCCTGCCGGAGCTAAGCTGAGCTGAGCGGATCAAGTGTGCGAAGTGCCTAAGTGTCCGTAATAACAAAAACTGCATAATTTTTTCCAAGCGATCTGTTGTGAAACCAAAATAAAAAAAAAAAAATTTAGAAAATAAATCAGCAAAACTTTTTCCATGATTACAAACAAATTAATTAAAAATAGAAAACCATTCAAAGTCACCATGTATAAAGTACTCTTTTGAATGATATAACCTGACCACTCTTATTTTAAAGACATTGTTGTTAAGCCAATCAAAATTTACCAATATTTGCAAAGTTTAAAGGAACTTTGAATAGTTTTTACAATGCCATGTTTTAATTTTAATATAAAAACTGCTTAAATTTTGAAAACCAAAATTAATCAAATTTGCATTTGTGGTAATGAACGCTTTGAATGGTGACTGCACATTCAATGTCTTCAAGACCAACAGAAAACAAGCCGCGAGGCCCACACGGTCAATTTCGAAGGAATATCTTGTCACGGTCCCGACTTCGCGCACAAACCCGAGGAACCGAGATCGAGTGCTCTACCATTTTGGACGCTCCTCGACCCCGGATGCCTCGTTTGCACCAGCGCCACCGGGACCCGTACAAAGTCGACCGCTTAGCGGCGGTCCCGATTTAACATTTTTTTGTTTCCCGACTAGCTCACCGAGTCGTGGGTTTTATGAACAAAGAGAAACACCGAAATGCATCACTACACGCGTCGCCATTGCAAAAAAACAATCACATCTCCTTTTTGTTATAATTATTCCACTATTTATTAAATTTTTTTCTAAAATTCAATGTATTTTATCAAACAAATTACTGCACCTTAACAAACCTAACAAGACGAATACAACATTGGGCGCACAATTTGAGCGCTAAATTCCGTTGCTTTCTCCAGAGCCGCTTTCTCCTCGAGCTTCCTTAGTTCGGACTCCTTGATCGCCGGCCGCACAACAGTGAAATCCCTGTAGACACGCATTCCTAACAGGCCCGTTCCGAAAATCGTGACGCCAACACAGATTATAACAACGGCTGGATGCAATTTGTCTAACAGTTCACTGGGACGCGGTGCTTTCTGCCTTTTTGCAGAACTCTGCATCAATTCACGTTGAACGACTGAAACGCGAGTCGAATTTTTTTCCATTGCATTGCACTTCGTCTACAATAAAAAAAACCCAGCAAAATCGTTTTTGGGTTCAATCGTGCGTAGCCACTCCGTGACCTTTCTTTCTCAGCTCTACCATTCAACTCCTCACACTCACTCACCATTTCCGGCATGTCAAACATCGAAAAGCTACTTTTCGCGTAGCGTGGCGTGATCGACCACTCGTATTCGCGAAAGCTTGAATACGATCCGAGGGTTGGAGCGAGATGACGCGCTTGAATAGCTTTTTCGGAACTTGGCGAGCTTTAAACTTTCAAATAATCATTGTCAGGTATATATTTCTCGGATTCAGTTATTTCGTGCAGAAAAGGCGCGAAGATAATTTGAATTTAGTTTATGGTACGTAAGAAACGTGGGGACGACCCTGCCCTGATAAGAGTCTCCCCACGATAATCCGGGCTATGAATGAACTTTAAGTACGGAAAGATCTCATGGTTGGTATGAGGCTAGGCAGATGTAGTCAAAACGTCTAAACGTCGTTATCATCATGCTCGCTCAAACGAACTAGGAGGGTTTTAACCAAAATGGGAAGTCTTACGTGAAGCTCAGCAGATGTAGTCAAAACGTATTTACGTCGAAATCATCATACATGTTCACGCAAGTTCCTCGATACGGTATTACGTTAAAGTAACCCTATTCAATCGACAGTTTAACCCGAAATAAGCCTTCAAAACTAACTAAGTAGTTGAACTAGCCTAAAACAGGAACGGAACCTATCGACGGCGGGTTGCTGAGTTTTCAAACAAAATGAAACACTGGCGTGTTGGAAAGATGATTAATGAAACCGACTATTACAGATTATGGATAACGTTACGAAAAGATATCTGGGACATTACACTACACTGAAAAACGAAATATTGGTCCATCCGAGTTTTACACTGGGGTTGAGCTGTACTAACTACAAAGGATCGACCGTTGCCCTCTGTATCGAAACCCCATAGAGGACCTAAGGTCTATCCTGACAGACTTCAACCCCAGTCTCGGATCGGCCAAAGAAAACAAACTAGAACTTAAAAGACGAAGACAAATACATGAATTTTGAGTTCAATATGAACCCCACACCCCTAAGATAGTTGCCTAGCAACTGAAACGGTTGTATACCGGAGATGAAAAGATGAGGAATACTAGATTCGGATAAATAAAATGGTTAATATTCGGAAGATAAAGAGCTATGGTTAAAATCCAAAAAAATACATGGTCTCACTTATTGTGAGCCATTATAAAGGGACCCCAAGGATCATCACTGCCTTAGTTGTTTATGACTACAAACCCTAATATTCAAGATATAAACTAATATGTTAATATATACAACACCAAAATATCTACATTATATACAGACGTCAACGCTCAACGCGGACTAGTTTAGGGACCCCAGAGGTCGTCAATTCTCTAGCATTTTATGACTCCAAACCCAATTATTATACGGACCAAAAAAAAAATTACTGAAATTAGCGTTGCAGATATACCTAATTAACTTTACTTTTATATACACGATGAATGATTAACGTCCACACTGATGCAACCAACGCTACGCGCGAGCCCACCAGGAAAACTAATTGGACCGTTAACTTCAAACCGATATTTTAGCCTAAACAAAATAAAAAGAGCAACATCCACACTGATGCAACCATCGCTATGCGCGCGGCCACCAGGAAAACTCATTGAACTGCTGCTCTTATACGGGACCACGCCCTACCTAATTTACAACACCACATGTTTTATCTGCAACTTATTACTCAAATCCAAAACTATTGAAGATATTTAGAAGATACCCTATTTTATGTGTATTACTACCTACGATAAGATACTAGAAGGTACAATTATCATATACAATCTAAAATAGATAAGATAAACAAAATAAGTTACGTTTTTATGTCTTGTACATGACATATTCCCATATACTTCCCAGATGGGTCACGAATTTCGTATGCGACTTGTCCTACCGGGCGAACTATAACTCCAGGCACAAACTTCGGGGCAAGTTTGGCGGCGGAGATGTCGGTGGCCTTACTAAGAACGTGATTACGAACGTAAACCGTTTGGCCGTTAGCAAAAACACGAGGTCGGCTACGCAAGTCGTATCGACGCTTACCTCTTTGGTAAGCTGCCTGAATCCTATGGGCTACTGTATTCTGGATTGCACGTAATTTATCATCACGTTCCGTAATACTTATTCGTCCGTCCGAAAGAGAAAATAACTTCCTAAGTAAGGAATACTCAGAACCATTTCGAATGGCTTGGAAACCAAACATTAAGAAAAGTGATGAACAACCGGTAGATTCGTGCACAACATTCCGAAAAGCGGCACAAGATTCCCCCAAATGTCCATCCCAATTGCGATGATCATTCCCAATGTATGATCGAATGGCAGATAAAATGGATTGGTTATAGCGCTCAGACGCGTTTGATTGAGGGGAGTACCGTTGAGAAAACACGTGAGTAACACTATAATCAGTCATGAGTTGGGAGAATATTTTCGAAGTGAATTGAACTCCATTGTCAGATTGAAGATATTCAGGCACTCCATAAGTATGAAATATACTTTCAGTGAGGAAACGAACGACTGCTTCTGAAGTAGCCTTCGGCATGGCCTTGAGCCATATGAATTTCGTGTAATGGTCTAATACCACGAGAAGTTGGGTATAACCTAATTTAGACCGAGGATATGGACCTAAAAAGTCAATGAATATTTGTTGTAAGGGACGTTCAGAAACACGAATTTCGCCTAACGGTGGTTTCAACGTTCCATTACTGGGTTTAGTTGGTTTGCAAATAGCGGAGTGACGAATATACTTTATAACATCTAACTTAAGATGTGGCCAGTAATAGTAACGGCGAAGAATTTCTGCTGTTTTATGAACCCCACAATGTGAAGCTAACGGAGGGCTATGCGTTTGTGCTTTTAGCCGTTAATACAGACTATCCGGGACCCATTATTTAATTTGCGGAATATTTACATCATTATTCGACAGGACACCAGTATTTATGTTTATTTTACAGTCTCGTACCCATAAATTGGAAAACTTATCGGGTTCTAGCTCAATAATCGCGATGCGATCTACATAAGAAGCTTCCTGAAAAGCCGAATCGATAAGAATAGAAGATAGATACGAATGTTCAGGCAGAATCGGGTCGGACTTAGTGATGGATAGAGGGGACATACTGATAGATGAAACGTTTTCATGTACGCGCGATAAGGCGTCGGGAACAACATTAACCGAGCCTTTACAGTTGTAATGTACTTAAACCAATATAACAAAACCATATGACTTCACCACCCTATGCACACGCCTAAGCTTATGCAATTCCTACGCTGTGAGTACTTACGGGACCTCAAATCAAGCTTTTCAATTAAATCAACTCATTCATAAAATTAGAAAATCATATCAAGCTTTTTAAATTGACTCAATCAAGTAAACAATCGTACAATGACCTAATTGAATTCGAGTGCATCAATTTGATGCAATATTGACTACTCAGCAAATTCACAGCGTGGGAATGCAAGGCAATCAATTAATCAATAAGTAAATAGAATTAGAGTAGGGATAAGATAGGTAATGGAATTAGTATTTAAGAAGAAGAATGGAATGAATAAACACAGTTCTTTTGGAGACATAACCAGTGTAGTTACTGTTTCATTAAACTGCCTCCTATCTTGGCAGCTAGGAACTCTTTTGCCTTTTATCGGCAATGAACTTAGAAATATCGGCAGAACGGACCATGGATAGTCCAGCGCCAATCTTGCGGCAGCCATCGGGCTGCCTGTAGGTATCATTAATTTCCATATTCCCCAGTTAAACCAGATAATTACTATCACCAGCAATCACTCGAGGAAGATATCCCTGATCGAGTACAGGGAACGTAGGTATAACGGACTGTCTGCCAGCGAGCGTGTTTCACCTCACGGTTTCAATACTAATCCACTACATGGCGATCCTGCACCTCACGAACCGGACGAACAATTAGAGGACGGCGAAATAGCAGAGCTGCAAACGCAAGAAGATTTCGACAGAATTTTCAACAAGTGCCTCATCCGTACGGAGAAATCCATACTACCAGACACCAGCAGGCAAAAATACACCATCGAGCCGAATACGCAAGCTCCACACCATCGGCCGACACCACTACCAGGACCAAGACCAAGGAGCATAGAAGAGTTCTTAAAGGAAAGAACAATAAAGGAGCCTAAAGATGAACAACGCATACGAAGGAAGAGAGGCGGCAAAGCTTTCAAGGCAAGGAAGGAAAAAGCACTTCTGCATCGCGTAATAAGCATTTCAACCGGCGATCAACGAAAATTGTTGGAAAATAAACTAAGGAGTTATAGTAAATAAATTATAAGAATAAATATATTTTAAACATAAATAACTATAAAGTAAAATACTTTCAATTAACACGTCCCCATAAACACGTCTTTGCTTTCTACACAACAATGGGCAACAACTGTAGCCCGGTGGAAAACAATTTCCTAGTCGAATACAAACAGTCAATTAGCACTTCGGTATTTTTCGTAGTGATTATCTTTGTTGCATACGTATACAACAACTTACAAAAGAAATACGCTCGGAAGATAGTAGATAGAAATATAGTCCTAAACAGAAACAATGTTTAAACACTTTAAAAAACCATAATCCCACCACAAATGTCTGTAGAAGAGCTAGGAACATTGATAGCAGAACTGAAAACTATCTTAACAAATCTAAAAAAGACTAAGACCTACGCGGTCAAAACTTTAAAAGAAAAGCTCGAACAAGCTACAACACTTGAAGATAGAGGCAACAGTATATGCGAGAATATTAAGGAAGGAGAACATCTGTAATACAAAAAAACCTTCAAAGAAACTTCAATAAAATTAAATAACATGGCAGACTTCAATATAGAAACAGCGTTAAAAACCATACCTACTTTCGACGGAAAGCACAGAGAATTAGACACATTTTTTACAATAGCCAAACTTGTTGAAAAAAGATTATCACCAGAGGGTAAAACTGAGCTGCTTGATTTTATAATACATGTAAAACTACTTCCAAATGTCCGCACATTATTAAATGTAGAATCAATCAAAACCATAGCAGAGCTAGAAACGGAATTAAAAAGCAAGTACAAGAATCCGAAAACAATTCCCCAAAAACATACTGAGCTAGCTAATATAACACAAAAGAGGTTACCGGTCAACCAGTACAAGGACAAAATACTTAGTCTTGTCAATGACCTAAATCAGTTACAAGTCAATCAATTAAGTACAAATGATAGTCAGACTGCTAGGCATACTATTAAGAGCAAAAACGACACATATGCCCTTACCGTGTTCAAGAATGGGCTAAACGACCAGCTAAGAAATACTGTATTCGCGGCACGACCTCAAAACTTTTCCGAGGCCACCACGTTAGCTACAGAAATTGAAAATACAGAGGCACAACATTCCAGTATCCTCTACATGTCCAATAACCACCAAAGATACAATAATAATCAGTCGAATAGACCAAGGTATAATAACAATAGAAACTTCAATAAAAATTGGACAAATAATAGACCGAGAGACCGTTTTAGGGGAAACACATTTGGAAATAACACCCAGCGTCATTTTAACGATAGGAGAATCTTTAATAGAGATAACAATGCATACGCATCAAATACCAATTTCAGAAATAATAATGCTAGGACTAACTTAAACAGCAACCAAAGAATACGAATAGTGGATTACCAGGGAAACGAGTCAGGCTTCCGAGAGGATCAAGGCAACCTCCCGGAATCAATATAGAAAGAGTAGCCTATGGTAATAGAGATTGTTAATACAAAGAAAAGTACAAGATATACAGAATAACAGATAATAGCTCTAATTACATAAAACTATACAATAAAAAAGAAAACAGATATGTAAAACTTCTAATCGACACAGGCGCGGACATATCAATATTTAAAATTTACGAAACCGATTGCATAAAACATGACATACGTACAGAGAACAAATGTAAACTCACGGGTATAGCCAACGAAACAACGATGTCCTTAGGAACAATTAAATTAGAGTTTGACGTTGAAAATACTATAATAAACAACATTTTCCAAGTGGTGGACGAGAGATTTCCAATCAAGACTGACGGCATAATTGGCAGAGATATGCTGGTCAGATATTGATGTAAAATTGATTACGAAACTTTTACCATATCTTTCAGTACACGCGAAAACGACGTAATATTACCGATACACACTAAAGAAATCAGAATGCGGCAAATAACAATCCCTGTAAGGACAGAAACAATAATACCAGTAGATATACACAGGACAGAGGACAGCATAGTTCAAAGTAGAGAGATTGGTAAAGGAATATTTTTGGGAAGCAGCATAATTCCGGCGAAGGGTATATGTCACGTAAAAATACTAAACACAAATGAAAAAGACATGGTCATAAAAGATTTCCAAGCCGAGGTAGAACCTCTAAAACACTATCACATAGTAAAAACCCAAAAGGAATTTGACAAGAATCGACTGAACGAACTGCTAAAAATCATTAACACAAACAGCCTAGACGACCAGGTTAACAATAGTTTGCTACAAATTATGGAACAATTCCAAGATGTCTTTCACCTAGACGGTGAATACCTTACGAAAAATAATTTCTACAAACAGAAACTTATCACTTGTGATGAAAATCCAGTCTACATCAAGAATTATAGACTACCTCAGACACAAAATGAAGAAAAAGCTAGACAGGTACGAGAAATGGAAGAAAACGATATCATAGAACCATCAATGAGTCCTTACAACTCACCACTATTAGTAGTACCCAAGAAAAGTGCGAATGAAAAAAAAATGGAGATTGGTCGTCGACTTTAGAAGATTAAACGATAAAATCGTAAACGACAAATTTCCACTAACAAGGTTGGAAGACGTACTAGACAAATTAGGTAGAGCGAAATACTTCTCAACATTGGATATGACAAGTCCGTTCCACCAAATAGAGCTAGACAAAGCCTCAAGACCATTAACAGCCTTTTCAACAGAGGATGGACACAACCAGTTCAAGAGACTTCCTTTCGGGCTGAAGATAGCATCAAATAGCTTCCAGATGATGCTCACCATCGCTCTAACTGGCCTAAGGCACTCAGCATTTTTGTATGTAGACGACATCATGCAGTATAAAGCACCACAATGACAATCTAGTCAAGGTTCTTCAGCGATTACGCAACTATAATCTAAAACTAAACGCAAATAAATGCAAATTCCTCAAATCAAAAGTTGTTTACTTGGGACACCTCATAACATCCGAAGGAATAAAATCAGACCCAGCCAAGCACGACGTGATCAAAAATTACCCAATACCAAAAAATGCAGATGACGTTAGAAGATTCGTAGCTTTCTGCAATTATTATCGTCGTTTTATCCCAAACTTCGCAGAAACGGCAAAGGGCCTAAATTCCCTGCTTAAGAAAAAAGCACCGTTTATTTGGGAAGAACAACAACAAAAAGCATTCGAACTTCTAAAACAAAAACTAATTACACCACCGATACTTCAATATCCCAATTTCGAAAAACCATTCATCCTAACAACGTACGCATCAAATTTTGCACTAGGAGCAGTTTTATCTCAAGGAGAAATCGATGCAGACCTACCAATCTCATATGCAAGTAGAACTTTAAATAAACACGAGTTAAATAAGCCCATCATAGAAAAAGAGTTATTGGCAATACACTGGGGCATAAACTTTTTTAGGCCATACCTATATGGACGTAAGTTCATAGTGGTATCTGACCACAGACCATTGGTATCGTTATTTACGCATAAAAACCCGTCCTCCAAACTAACCAGAATCAGACTGGATCTGTCCGATTATGATTTCCATATAATATACAAAAAAGGTAACATAAATACCAACGCCGACGCATTGTCGAGAATAGAACTAGATTCCGATATGCTCAAAACCATGATCCCTCCTATGAACGATGAAAATAAAAGCAAAAAACTAATGGCGATTACTAGAAGTAAATCTAGGAAACGAGAAATAAGAGAGATGACAGAAATCAACAAGAAAAATAAAGGGAATGATAACCTTAATATGTTTAATTGTACATCATTATCAGCCATAACAGAGGTATTAAAATTGAAATTCAAGATGCTGCCCAGCAATAGTGAAAGAATTAATAAGACGCAAGA
This sequence comes from Oxycera nigricornis, assembly GCA_963942545.1. Lineage (NCBI taxonomy): Eukaryota > Metazoa > Arthropoda > Insecta > Diptera > Stratiomyidae > Oxycera > Oxycera nigricornis. Next base: position 67,778,436 of record OZ012663.1, read on the forward strand.
AAAAGACAGCAATTATAACAGAATAAATACGACGCGAAAAAGAGATAACATAGATGAAAATTTTAGTATTACGCGAGAAAACAATAATATCATTGTGTACTGTAACGATAAAATGGCCGAGAAATCCGTTTCCGTCAACAAGTTACAGGTAACAACTAGTAACATCGTCAGCTATGACACGAAATTAGTTTCGGTCATAAAGAAGTTATTAGGTTATTCACACAATGAAGGTATTAACGAGTTAGCTCTATCTACTGAAGATGATATATTCAAGTATGTTGAAAAAGATGAATTTAAAGAAATATTCAACGCGTCACAACAAGGAGCACATGAAAAATTAAAAATAATGCTGTATAAACCCCCCTTAACAAGTTCATAGTGAAAAAAAGCAAAAAGAACTCATAAATGAGTATCACAATTCACCACACGGAGGTCATGTAGGAGTACACAGAATATGTCTAAAACTAAAACAAAGGTACTGCTGGAAAAATATGAATAAAATGGTAAAAGAATTCATAAATAAATGCGAAAAATGCAAAACAAATAAAATAATCAAACTTACAAAAGAAAGAATGACGAAAACCGATACTCCGTCCACCAGCTTCGAAACAATCAACGCAGACATCGTTGGTCCCTTGAGAATCTCGAATAATTACCACTATATCCTTACAATACAATGTGAATTGACAAAATTTGTAACCGCGATACCTTTAGAAACTAAAGAAGCCGAAAGTGTAGCAAAAGCAATAGTAAATAATTTCATATTAATATTTGGTCATTTCAAAACATTAAAGACAGATTTAGCAACCGAATTCACTAATAACCTATTGAAAGAAATATGTGCACTTCTAGACATCAAACAAATATTTTTGACCCCATACCATCACGAAACTCTAGGAGTTGTAGAAAGGAATCATCGCATCCTAAATGAATATCTATTGTCATTTGCTAATGACAACAATTGGCACGAATGGATCCCATTCTACACTTTTTCTTACAATACAACACCACATATTGACACAAACTACACACCCTACGAACTGGTTTTTGGCAAACTCTCATACCTACCTAATGACATTATCGAGGGTACAGAAAAGCTATATGATCTAGATAACTATGCAAACGAGTTACGTCTTCGACTAAAATTTTCTTTAAATAAGGCCAAAGAGCTAATTTAAAAAACAAAAATCGCGAGAACCAGAAAAGACTGCTACAACAAAACACTTTTTGCTAATATAGGTGACCTAGTTCTCTTAAAAGTAGAAAACAAACGCAAACATCAAAAACCTTACACAGGCCCTTATCAGGTGTTAGAAAGAAAAGACGTCAACACATTAATTAATGTCGATAACAAAACAAAATGAGTTCATAATAACAGACTCAAAATGTATACAAAATAAAATCCAGGACAATAAATACATATTAAATATACTTCTTACATATTACAATCATACCTGTTATAATAAATTTTACAATAAATACATATAAAATATACTTCTTACAATCATACGTGTTATAATAAATTTTACACTACATTTATCTATATATTGTAATCAATTTTATATTATAGGCAATTGTATATCATACTCATTAAAAATCAATCTAATAACTACAATAAGCTCTGTACAGTCATTAGAAATCCACAAAATCTGCGTATGCACATGGGATGTGTTATATATTCAGTTTGCAAATCTACTATGTATATTTTTAACTTAGGATAGGGGTGTAATGTACTTAAACCAATATAACAAAACCATATGACTTCACCACCCTATGCACACGCCTAAGCTTATGCAATTCCTACGCTGTGAGTACTTACGGGACCTCAAATCAAGCTTTTCAATTAAATCAACTCATTCATAAAATTAGAAAATCATATCAAGCTTTTTAAATTGACTCAATCAAGTAAACAATCGTACAATGACCTAATTGAATTCGAGTGCATCAATTTGATGCAATATTGACTACTCAGAAAATTCACAGCGTGGGAATGCAAGGCAATCAATTAATCAATAAGTAACTAGAATTAGAGTAGGGATAAGATAGGTAATGGAATTAGTATTTAAGAAGAAGAATGGAATGAATAAACACAGTTCTTTTGGAGACATAACCAGTGTAGTTACTGTTTCATTAAACTGCCTCCTATCTTGGCAGCTAGGAACTCTTTTGCCTTTTATCGGCAATGAACTTAGAAATATCGGCAGCATGGACCATGGATAGTCCAGCGCCAACCTTGCGGCAGCCATCGAGCTGCCTGTAGGTATCATAAATTTCCATATTCCCCAGTTAAACCAGATAATTACTATCACCAGCAATCACTCGAGGAAGATATCCCTGATCGAGTACAGGCAACGTAGGTATAACGCACTGTCTGCCAGCGAGCGTGCTTCACCTCACGGTTTCAATACAAATCCACTACACAGTGTTTGATTTGAGAATCAAAACCTTGTAGTTTAAGACTCCAACGAGCCAATCTACCGGACAAATCCTGTTGGTTCATCAGCCATTTTAGGCTGCCGTGATCCGTAATTATAGTAAAAGGTAGACCTTCAATGTAAACGCGAAATTTTTTTACGCTCTGTACCGCAGCGAGACATTCGAGCTCAGTTATAGTGTAATTACACTGAGCGGCATTGAGTTTGCCCGACATGTAAGCAAAAGGGTGTTCGATACCTTCGTTATCATTTTGAAAAAGGACACTACCAATATCGGTAGTACTAGAATCACATTTAATATAAAAATGTTTAGAAAAATCAGGATTAATCAGAACGGGTGCCGATATTAACGCTTGTTTAATCTGTTGGAAAGCGTTTTCCGCAGCATCAGTCCGCTTGAAGGAATGTTTGCCTTTCAGTAGGTCCGTTAAAGGAGCGGTAATGATAGCGAATCGAAAAATGAAGCGCCGATACCATCCGGCCATTCTCATAAAACGACGAACTTCCTTTGCAGACTTTGGAGTCGGATATTCGACAATACTTGAAATTTAAGTGGCATCCGTTTTTAGAATTCCGTCACCCACAATGTATCCGAGGTATTTTATTTCTCGTTGAAGAAATTTGCTTTTCTGCACATTGATAGTGAGACCAGCGACCGTGAGAAAGTTGGCTACTTGGCCTAATAGAGCGAGATGCTCATCGAACGTGGCACTAGTAATAAGTAGATCGTCCAGATACACAAAAATTTTATCCTGGAACTCGTGAGCAATAAGTTTGTGCATAAGAAGACACATCGTTTGTGGTGCATTACACAAACCAAAAGGCATGACTTTAAACTGATACAAAAGTCTACCAGGAACAGTGAAAGCGGTTTTTTCACGGGACTCAACAGATAAGGGGATTTTCCAAAAGGCATCCTTCAGGTCTAAACTAGTAATTAACTTAGTGGATTGTAAACGCGATAAAAGTCCGTCAATCAGTGGAAGAGGGTAGGCATCCTTGATTGTCACTTTGTTTAAGTGGCGAGCATCTAATCACAACCGCTTTTTACCAGGTTGTTGCAACCAGCCTACGGACCTTTTGCTGCCAAGACCCGCTGAACAGCAACAGAGTTCCATGGCTGAGTAATAGCACTTTAAACGGTCGCGTGAGAGGCCTGGGTTCAAATCTAGGTGAAACTGCGTTCTATATATTTTTTTTCCTTCGTTTTCCTCAGTGCAAGGGTCAGTTTAGGTCGTGGCACGGCCGCTGACCTTTCCGACAAGGAAACAGCTACCAGCAACGGAATAGTGGGTCAACGACAGATGTGACCCGCCGTTGTCGGACAGCTAAAAAACAAAAAATGAATGCGGGGGGGCAGTCAAGTTTTGGCGACAAAAGGTCGCACATCGGGGAAAGATTTGATAAAAAACTTTTCCCGTAGCCGGGATAAAACACAAAGTGACTGATTGTAAGACATTGAAAATCGAAAATTGAAAATTAAAAATTAGGAAAGGAGACAAGTTATCGTGAAAAAAGAAAAAGAAAAAAACTCTGAAAATATTAGTGAAAAGAAAAGGTGAACTCCGAGAAGACTGAATTGTTTTATATGGTGAAGTCATGCAAATTGTTAAATACCAACAACGTTGTGCTGCTGACAAATCAAAGCGAAAAAAAAGTGTATTACAAAATAACAATTGAATTTAACAACGGAACCAATTACAAAGTGAAACAAATTACAATAATAATGATAAAAAAAACAAAGACAAGTTTAACTAATAATCGAAGGGCCAAAGGGAAATAGTACATAGTTGATAATATGGAACAGAGCCGAAATTCCTAAAGTAGGAAGAGAAAAAAAAAGTGAATTAACAATAGATTTTCTAAGGAGTATTGTCTATAATTGAAGTATTGTACAGGGGAAACAGAGAAAAAAAAATAATTAATTTTCAATTTAATGCCGAATCAACGGCACCATTGGTTTCAGGCTTGAGCAGACCACGCAGATGGAGAGCGCTCCTCATCGGCAGCTTAAACGTGAGTTTAATTATTCTATTGATTTTGTTTAAGCATTTGAAGCATTATTATTTGATTTTACCTCACCGACCCAATCCAGACTTATCCAGCACCATGGTGCATCCCAGCCGATCTGCAGTTCATCTTCCGATGACAAAGTGGAACCTGAAGTTCGATGGAACTTCTCAGGGAATGGGTGTTGACCGATTTATTTTTCGGGCTACACATTTGCCCAATATTTATGGTGTGTCCCGAGAAAATTTGGCAATGAATCTTCATATCCTCCTACAAGGGCCAGCTGAAGAATGGTACTAGCGATATCTGGAAATAACTCCTATACCACTCTGCAGTCACCTGTCTGCAGGTTTACGCGAGCGATTTGAGGCCAGACGGTCGGACGTGGACATACGAAGAGCTATAGATGCTAGGACCCAGCGGCCGAAGGAAGCTTTCCGAGATTTTTACGATGCCGTCGAAGAGCTAATGGTGCAACTAAAAAATCCTCTTCCGGATGCCGACATTCAATATGTTCTATTAAGGAACATGGATCCTAGGTTGACTCATCATTTGGCCGGACTGGAGTTCCGATCGGTTCGAGAACTAATTCGACGATGCGTTGCTGTTGAGGCGACATGGTGGCCCGACGGGAAAAACACAGGCCAGAACAGCGCTTTCCATCAAAATCGACCCTCTCACAGACGATCACTAGCATTAAATGAAGTATATGCAGAAGAAGACTGGATGCGAGAAGATACAGTCGAGGCGATGACAGGCTGCCATTTCGATCCCACACCAGCTCGGACTAGACTTCCGATGCCGCCTGACCAGTCTGGTTATCAAGCACAGCGTCCACACCAAGAATTCCACCCGCAGGCTGATCGACGCCACGGCGACGCGAACGAGTACCGTGTGTGTTGGAATTGCCAGGATTTGGGTCTTTCTTTCATGGAATGTCCGCAATCACACCAGCGGCAATTTTGCTACGGTTGTGGAAGACCCAATACCGTGAAACCAACTTGTCCGAATTGTCGATCGGGAAACGGGCAATGGGGAATGAGGAAGGCCGGAACCTCAAGTGCTCCCCAGAGCCGGAGACCAACAGCGAAGACGACCGAAGCTGCTGCCAATACGGATCCCGAGCTAAGGCGGAGGGTCTAATAGGCACCCCTTTTATGTGTGACGTTGGAGTCCAGACTGTGGAGATTGTTGACGCTGTCACCCAGACTGTATTATCAGTAAACAGTTCTCCTAAACAACCTCAAACTCCTCGAGCACCACGTTTTTTCGGGCTTGGAAATATTTTGAGGATCGTAAACACCTACGAAGTGCCTGCCGGGAAACTATCGTAGCGCAGCACGGAGACAACCGCCCTTTTGCTCAAATCACAATCAAAGGGCGGAAACTTATCGGTCTGTTGGAGAGTGGGGCCATTGTCAGCATACTAGGAAAATGGTCCATTGAACTCATCAGGGATTTAGATCTCTACCTGCACACCATGAATGGCAAGGTTCGAACTGCCGCGGGTCAAAGTGCCTCTATCCTGGGATTCGTCAATGTTCCAGTGCAGTGCAATAACCGCATACTCCCTTTCGTATTTTTGGTAGTGCCCACGCTAGCCAATCCCATTTATCTTGGCATGGATTTATGGAATGCCTTTAAAATTACCCCTGTACCCTTAGCTGTCGTTGATGCTCTTACGACACCGACATCCAGTGGCTTCCATCACTTGTCCCCGGAAGAGCAGAAGCGTCTCGATTTCGTCAAACAGCAGTTTCCATCATTTAATAAGTTGGGTTTGGGAAAAACTGATTTATTGTCATACTCTATTGATACCGGCACAGCAGTGCCTATCAAACAAAGACACTATGCGGTTCCCCAGTGGTGCAGAAACTGATTTATGACGAACTCGATCGAATGTTGTCTCTGGGGGTAATTGAAGAAAGCCACAGCGCTTGGAGTTCCCCCGTCACGCTGGTAAGAAAACCTGGAAAAGTGCGCCTATGCTTAGATGCCAGACGCCTGAATGCAGTGACTCTCAAAGACGCATACCCGCTTCCTCTCATTGAGGGCCTGCTGGCCAGGCTGCAAGACACCAGATACATCACCAGTCTGGATTTGAAGGATGCTTTCTGGCAGATTCCGCTTGACGCGAGCGCTAAGGAAAAAACCGCCTTTACCATCCCTGGGAGACCCATGTACCATTTCATAGTCATGCCGTTCGGCTTGTGTAGTGCACCGCAGACAATGTGCCGGTTGATGCACAAAGTGATACCGCACGAACTGCATGATCAGGTTTTTGTATACTTGGATGACTTGCTGGTAACAAGGTCAACCTTGGACGAGCACCTTAAGCTGTTGTCCACAGTTGCCCACTTACTCCAAAAAGCAAACCTCACGATAAACGTTGAGAAGAGCAAGTTCATTCAAAAGGAGATCAAATACTTAGGCTATGTAGTTAGTGATGGGGTACTCAGTACTGACCCCGAGAAAGTATCTGGCATCCTGGCCTATCCCGTACCGCGAACGGCCAAAGATATCCGGAGGTTCATGGGTATGGCAGGCTGGTACAGACGGTTTATTCCGAACTTCGCAGCAGTTACAGCACCACTAACGGACCTTCTTAAAATCAAAAAACCATTCGTGTGGTCCGAATCTGCTAACCTGGCCTTTATCCAGACGAAGGAACTACTCGTGTCCGCTCCAGTCCTGACCAACCCAGATTTCACGCGACATTTTTACATCCAGTGTGATGCCAGCATTACGGGCATCGGGAGTGTCCTCTTCCAAAAAGATGACGATGGTGAGGAGCACCCGATCGCGTATATGTCCACCAAGCTGAACTCTGCCCAACGAAACTACAGTATAACTGAACTTGAATGTTTGGCTGCCATGCAGAGTGTCAAGCGTTTTAGAGCCTACGTTGAGGGGTTGCCATTCACCATCATCACGGATCATGCCAGTCTTAAGTGGCTTATGTCACAACAGGACTTATCTGGCCGATTGGCCCGTTGGAGCTTGAAGCTGCAGGGGTTCAACTTCAACATCGAGCATCGAAAAGGTACGCAAAACGTGGTACCTGATGCACTATCCAGATCGTATACCTTGAGTGAACTCGTCACGGATGTAGCTGAAGTTATCCCAGATACCGCCTTTTTAGATCCGGAGTACCTGGACTTGATCACACAGATTAAGGCAAGCCCAGAGCGTTACCAAACTCTGTTCACGGAGGAAGGGCGAGTCTACATCCAGACCACTTCTAACAGTTCTTTGTTTTTGGACATACCGCAACGCAAATTATGCTTTCCTAAAAGCTATCACAGGGAACTTATTTCCCAGGCCCATGATAAACCTATGGCTTCGCACCGAGGAATAAGAAAGACACTGGAGCTATTACGTAGGAATTATTACTGGCCTAGAATCGTTAATGATGTTCGTAACCACATTGCTTCTTGCCTTACGTGCAAACAATGCAAGCCATCTAACCGCACGATGAGACCTCCAATGGGTTTACTGCGATGTTCCGAACGACCAATGCAGCAAATTTTCATTGATTTTATGGGGCCCTATCCACGTTCTAAGAGTGGTAATGTCTACTTGTTAGTCGTGCTGGACCACTACACCAAATTCATTTGGCTCAAGCCCATGGTGAAAGCCACCGCAGAAAACGTGGTCAAATTTTTAACAAGTGAAATATTTCTAACCTATGGGGTACCGGAAATCCTGCACACGGACAACGGCGTTCAGTTCACCTCCAAAATTTTCACCCAGCTGCTAAACAACTTTGGGGTCGAACATTGCTTCACGCCCTTATATAGCCCCCAGTCAAATGCCGCAGAACGCACCAACCAATCCACGCTAGCCGCTATACGCTCATATGTTGGCAAAGATCATCGCGAGTGGGATGAGCATCTTGCGGAGTCCTGCGCCGCGTTCCGACATGTGATACACGATTCAACAGGATACTTGCCGCACTTCCTGATGATCGGTTATCAACCAGTAAGGCACTGATCAGAGTATGCTCTGCTGCGTAAATTAAAGGCTTTCGAAGATGGCGAGGTAACGCTCCGACCCTGCGACAGGCAGCGTATCGCAGACGACCGAGTCAAAGCGAAACTAAGTGAGGCGTACAGCAAGGGAGCGCAACGTTATAACCTGAGAACGCGTACACAACAGTTTACTCCCGGGCAAAGAGTCTTTGTACGTAATCACGTACTTAGCAGTGCGGCAAACCGCTTTGCAGCCAAGCTAGCGCCTGTGTTTTATAGCGCAGTAGTCCGTCGGAAAATTGGGCAGGTGTCATATGAACTGGCGGATGAGGGTGGAAACCGGATTGGTGTATTCCATGCCCAGGATATTCGCTGCTAAAGCTATTTGCCCGGCGTGATGAGATCCACCTCCTGGGTCAGGTCGTCCCCACGTTTGTTGCAACCAGCCTACGGACCTTTTGCTGCCTAGACTCGCTGAACAGCAACAGAGTTCCGTGGCTGAGTAATAGCACTTTAAACGGTCGCGTGAGAGGCCTGGGTTCAAATCTAGGTGGAACTGCGTTCTATATATTTTTTTTCCTTCGTTTTCCTCAGTGCAAGGGTCAGTTTAGGTCGTGGCACGGCCGCTGACCTTTCCGACAAGGAAACAGCTACCAGCAACGGAATAGTGGGTCAACGACAGATGTGACCCGCCGTGGTCGGACAGCTGAAAAACAAAAAATGAATGCGGGGGGGCAGTCAAGTTTTGGCGACAAAAGGTCGCACATCGGGGAAAGATTTGATAAAAAACTTTTCCCGTAGCCGGGATAAAACACAAAGTGACTGATTGTAAGAAATTGAAAATCGGAAATTGAAAATTAAAAATTAGGAAAGGAGACAAGTTATCGTGAAAAAAGAAAAAAAAACTCTGAAAATATTAGTGAAAATAAAAGGTGAACTCCGAGAAGACTGAATTGTTTTATATGGTGAAGTCATGCAAATTGCTAAATACCAACAACGTTGTGCTGCTGACAAATCAAAGCGAAAAAAGTGTATTACAAAATAACAATTGAACTTAACAACGGAACCAATTACAAAGTGAAACAAATTACAATAATAATGATAAAAAAAACAAAGACAAGTTTAACTAATAATCGAAGGGCCAAAGGGAAATAGCACATAGTTAATAATATGGAACAGAGCCGAAATTCCTAAAGTAGGAAGAGAAAAAAAAAGTGAATTAACAATAGATTTTCTAAGGAGTATTGTCTATAATTGAAGTATTGTACAAGGGAAACAGAGAAAAAAAAATTAATTAATTTTCAATTTAATGCCGAATCAACGGCACCATTGGTTTCAGGCTTGAGCAGACCACGCAGATGGAGAGCGCTCCTCATCGGCAGCTTAAACGTGAGTTTAATTATTCTATTGATTTTGTTTAAGCATTTGAAGCATTATTATTTGATTTTATTTTAATTTTTTTTGTTTCTTTCCATTTTATTTTTTTTTATTTTTACATATACCTATTTAAGTTTTTTCTTCTTTTTCTTCCTTTTATTTTGAATTTTGTTTATACACCTTAATCTAGTATTAGTTGTATTATTATTTTTCTTGCTTTTTATTCGTAGTTATATATTTTTTTTGGTCTTTCATAAATTTTGGCGTTTCACTGATGGAGTAAAAAGCGAGTGATTTTTTTCAGGCTCAGTGAACTCTCCCTCATCCCAATCCCATTCCTTCTTTTTCGTTTTTTTTTCTCTCAGAGGATGGTTCGGCATGGGCCTAGTTCTTCCTCCCCTGAAACAACCCACACCCACGCGCTGTAGCTAACCGGCTCAGTTGCGCCATCCTGGGGTGTGGGAGACTAGGCCAAACAAATTGTCCGCGACCGCAGTGCCATCACTGTGGGTTGCAACAAGGTTCCCGAACTAACGTAACAGGGGAACTCCAAGAACTCTGATTTTCTTCGATAACTCCCAAAGAGAGCATGTGATCCAGTTCCAGATAAAGCTGATCCTGAATCACCGGAGAAACAGAGTAATGGCGCTGTTTGATGGGTTTTGCGGATCCGGTATCGATAACGTGTGACAGTAAGGAAGTTTGTCCCAGCTCTTGTTCGTTGAAGGAGGGAAATGTGTGTATAACGGATTGTAGTCGAGCTTGTTGATCAGTAGTAAACTGATGAAATGGGTTGATCTCTGGGTAAGAGATAGATGAAATTTCGGAAATGGAGAGTATTTGAAACGGTACTATGTTGAAGGTATTTTAGAAATCAATTTCCAAATACACGCGGTGTTCCAAGGAGGTACTACCAAGAATCGAAGTGGTTAACTCAAGTTTCCAAAATGACGTTAGTATCAACATATCCCAATACAGATACTCGTTGACCGGAAGCCGTACTGATGTGAAGTTTGGTAAAGATGTATGGTTAGGAAATTAGATTAGATCGCCAAGTAGTAATAGTAGCTTTTATGGTGAGTGATCAACAGCAAAATGTATCACAGTTCACGTCACAGACACTGCGGATAAGTTGCCAACAATCACAACAACAACAACAACGCTCACCCAATCGTCGCAACAGATCCCAAATCAAGGCTCCGCCTGGTTTACGACACGCCATTGGAGTCCACTATGCGCCAACGATACCCACAACCATTGGCACCGGCAATTCGCCATGGTTGGCGGCTGCCGCGAGTATTTCACCGGACAGGCGGCTGCCGTGAGTATTTCGCCGAACAGGCGGCAGTCGCAGCATTTCCCCCGCATCGAGATACAACCTCGTACCAAACCAGTTCTCCAAGCTTTTCAAAGCTGCGATGGAGTCAACTGCCCAGCTGAGAGGGCATTCACCGCCAACGCGGAGACAACGGTACAGGGAAATCCCATATATAGGGCCGGTGGAACAGCTGACGGGGCTTTTTGTCGTGGTGAAGCTCGAGAAGTACGTTTGGCGGTCGAGTCTTAGAATCTTGTGGGTCGGTTACGAAGTCTTGGACGGTGCGGTGCGAAAGTCAGTGTGGCAGTTTTTTTTGGCGTGACCATCTGGGGGAGAACCAAGGGAGACCCGACGTGGTCCCAGAAGCGAAGTTAGGGACGATGACGAGCGGCGAGCGATCGAGGCCAGCGAGGAGCCAGAAGTAGCCGAAATAATAAGATAAGAAAAAGATTGTAGGTAGTGCTAAGTGATTATAGTTAGGGTTTAGTTAGGTTATTTTTGGAAATAAATAAATAACTCATTAAATTAAAAATTGTGGTATTGTGTGAAGTGGCGACGCGGAATCGCGTTTCTGGCGTTAGTGTTCCTTTTGGTTTTAGATTCCCTTGTTGGTGGTTTTGGGTCGTCGCGGACCCTATTCCCGTTTCAGGGTTCGCAGACAGGGCAGTCCCGGTGCAGAAACGGGTGGCGCCCTTTATTTAAAAATATCTTTTCCCACACCCCTCTTCGTGGGTGAAGCCGGGTGGGATTGCCCAAACCGTGGCCAGGGTCGGCTACGGTGTAGTGTGAGCGTTACGCAAATTATAGCCGTAACATTTGACAGGACTTGGTTACGGCAGCGTTCGAACGGCAGATCCGTTCGACGAGTTCAGTGAGTGTGTCTGTGTAATAAAAGTGGCCAAGTTTAAGAGTGCTGACACGTGCGTGCAATTGCGGGGTGTGTAAATTTGCGTGTGTGTGAATTTGCGGGTGTGTAAGTTTGCGGGTGTGAAGAGTGAAAATGAAATTCTAGATAAAGATGTTTACATAAAAATAATAAAATAAAGTAGAAAGTAATTTCCTAGTCTAGTACGTGTTTCTTTTCTCCTTGTGCTGTCGTCTTTCGTGTTAGATTCAAATGGCAAAATTCACGGAGGCCCTAATCGATCAACTCTGCGAGAAGGAACTCAGCTTTAAGCTGGCAGTACGTGGGATCGCCACTGGAACAGTGTCGGCGATGCGGATGGAGCTCCGGAAGGCACTACGGCTTGGTACTATACTGGATGCTTCTTTACCTTATCCTTTCTCTTACCAGCAAGACCGCGAGGCGGTAGAGATGGTAACGGAAGAAATCGGGGCGCTATCAGCGGATTTTTGGGGGGATGAGAAGTCCACTACGTTTTTCGTAGCCCAGGCAAAGACGGAGTATGGCCTGCGGAGGATCGCTAACCTTCTACGGGTAAAGAAAGCTGAGGATCCCGCAATCGAGAAGTTGCGACGGCAGCTAATGCTCGCCGTAGGTCATATGTTGGTGCAGGCAGAAGAGTATGAAGGCTCTGGAGCCAGGGAGTTGGGACGAGGCGACGATGCGACGGCGACAACAGAAATCGTACCGAAGGAAAAAGTGGATACCGAGTTGACGATCACAGAGCTGACCAACAAGTACCAGGCTGTCTGTGCTGATCACCAGCAAGCTTTGGATGACACCATAAATTTGGAGAGGGAAAACGATCGGTTATGCATGCAACTGCAAGAGGCACGCAAACACATCATGGACGAAACACTGGCACGTGAAAATATTGAGGACACATTCCGATCGCTGCACGAAGAGCTGGAGTTTAAGGATCATAATCATGCGAGAGAATTGACCGAAACGTGTACTAGATATAAGTTAGAAATTAAGGAAATGAATTGCATTTTGTCCGAGCAATATGACGCAAAGCTAGAACAGTCCGACCAAGCACTTCGCCAACAATATGAAGAGGATCTGAAGGAAATCGAAGAGTTTTATGAGAACAAACTTAAACTCTACGAAGTGAAGCGCAATGCAACCACACCGCGGCTTCGAGCGTAACGGAGGAGTTAGGAGAGTCCTTGATAATTAATAGTTTGTTCTTACGAATTGAGGAGTTGGAAGGCCAAAATGCGTCCTTGCATGGTCGCGTACGGGACATAGAGGAGAAGCTTCGACTGGAACAGAGGTGCTCTTGCATCGAGCTGGAAGATGGTCGGGAAGCTGAGGTCGAGAATAAAATGAAGGTCTGTGAAGCTAAACCTACTGTGACAGAGTTGGAAGAAGATGAGGGCACTGATGCTGTTGGAGGAGTTTCGAGGGTGATAGATGAGGAGTCCACATGGGCTGATACTATGCCTAGCAGCTGGCAGTTGCGATTGGGTAGGCTTGGTAGCAGGCAGCCTCAAGGAGGTGAGACTGGTCCTGAGCGCAAGAAGTCCCAATGGACTGGGTCTGGGGGCAGGGAGTTTCAGAAGAGTGGACCTAGGGAGACAGATAGGAAGCAGCAAAGGGGACCTCATATGGGTAGTAGAACACAAGTGGGGTTTACCGACACGGGAAAATCCGGAACAAGGCAGAATCACGAATTCAACAGCAGAGGGAGAGGTCATTCCGAAGAGGTTGCAGTCAAAAATGGTGTGGAACCGAGAAAGAAAAAAACTCCTTACAACCACCTACTGTAAGGGAGGATAAACCTTTGAGGACATTGGAAGAGGTAGCAGATGAGCAACCAAACTCATTAAATACCAATCAGCTTGTAAGGGCGAATGTAGCGTTGCAGGAGGGGTCTGGTTCATCAATAGGGAACGGAAAGGAACTCAATCCTATCAATCGAGGGGCCGTTACAGAGTACAGAGACCGGACGATCGAGAGACCGGGATGGGTATTAAAGGAAGTTGTGGATGAGAGGGGCAAATAGTAAAGGGGTGGAGTTTGCCGAGGCTCTGTAACCCCAACGCCATCAGCATGCTTGTAAGACTACATATAGGCACATGCAACCTATAATGATTTGCTTAGTACGTGGATAAGTGGGAGGTGTATCGATTGCCGGGGGTATTGAACACTTAGTCCTTACCCTTGTAACATTATGTTTGTAATCCCACCTTCCTTCTCCCTTTCTCCCTCCCTCTACCGTATCGTCCCATTCATTTTGCTTGCTTGGCCTGAACGAAAGCCTTTTCGCATTCTTGCGTCCAATCGAACCGCTTGTTTTTTTTTCAGGAGGTCCGTCAAGGGCGCCATTGCTGTTGCAAAGTCTGGAATGAATCGCCGGTACCACGACACTATTCCTAGGAACTGCCGAACTCCCTTGACACTAGTAGGGTGGGGAATTTGGAATAGACACTCCACTTTACCCGGATCCACGTTCAGCCCCTTCTCGTCCACTACGTAACCCAAGTATTTTAGCTGGCGTCGACAGAATTCGTATTTCTCTCTGGAGACGCTTAGCCCCGCCTCCCGAAGCCTGCGGAATACTTCAGAAAGTACCTCCACGTGCTTCCGGAAGTCTTGGGTGACAACCACGATATCTTCCAGGTATGTGAACACGTAGGGCTCGAGCTCAGGTCCCAACACTCGGTCGATCAGACGCTGCCATGTTGCAGGTGCATTTTGTAGCGCAAAGGGCATCCTATTGAATTGAAACAGCCCACGTCCTGGCACCGTGAACGCTGTATATTGGCGTGACGCTTCCGCCATGGGTACCTGCCAATACGCCGACCTAATATCTAATGACGACATCACGTAACTTATCGAGGGTGGCTGCTACATAAGGTAGTGGATAAGCATCTCGTTCCGACACCTTGTTTAATTTTTGGAAGTCGACGCAGAACCGGTGGCTGCCATCCTTCTTCCTAACTAGAAGGATCGGCGACGACCAAGCGCTCGATGAGGGCTCTATAACGCCCAGCTGGAGCATCTCCTTCAGTTCCGAATCGATGTGCTTTTGTACTGCAGGCGACACCGGATAATAGCGCTGCTTGATGGGCAATGCGTCGGTCTTGATGACATGTTCCACCATGGTGGTACATCCTAACCCTGTACCCATTCGGTCAAATTCCCTCTCTAGGGTCTCCTTCAAGATCGCCTCCTCGTGAGGCAAAAGCCGAGAGCGTGGTTGTAATTGCTCCGTGGAGCCACATTCCAGCGAGCTAAGTAACTCCCACGTCCCTCCTCGAACGTCCAATAGGACCCCAAAACGCCACAGGAAGTCCACCCCAAGTATTGTTCTCTCCTTGAGGGACGGGACTACCAACATTTCCATCCATTGGGTATCGCCACCGACTTTGATCGGGACCCAAACAGCTCCACTGACGGTACACGCAAGGCCGTTGGCCATTCGCACACCTTGGTGTTCCGTATTTCTGAGCTCAACCCCCAGGGGCCTCAGTTCTTCCCATGCATTTTCACCCAATATCGTTCTAGAGGCCCCCGAATCTACCAATCCCAAGAACGTTCGACCCAAAATATCCACAATAAGGTGGGGTCTGTTGTCCCCTGAGCGTCGTTCCAGGAGAAAATCTACCGGGACTCGACTCGTTCGCTTCGGCCGTCCGCCCGTTTTCGATGGCTTCGACCTGCGCGAGTTCTCCTTGCATTCAGTGGCCCGTTGGCCAACAACGCGATGTGCATGGGGAGCTAATTCAGTCCGGACTTGCGTGGCCGTCACCAATACCGTGCTCTACCGGCCGCTTAGTGAGCACGGGAATCGTTTCCCGACCGCCTCGGTTCTGCTGGTAAGTGAAGGGGTAAGGTGAGGACGCGTTCATCATAGTCCCAAGTCGCAGTGCCTTCCGAAGCTCCATCCGCATCGCCGACACCGTTCCAGTGGCGATCCCACGTACTACCAGCTCATAGCTGAGCTCGTTCTCGCTGAGGCGATCGATTAAAGCCTCCGTGAATTTTGCCATATTGAACCTACGAACAATGGAAACAGCACAAGGTGAAAAAGAAACACGTACTAGACTAGGAAATTACTTCTTTATTTTATTATTTTTATATATATGTACATATCGTTAGAATTTCATTTCCACTCACAACCGCAATTTCACACACCCGCAAACTCACACACCCGCAATCAGGACACTCCCGCGATCTCACACTTCCGCAATTGCACGCACGTGTCAGCACTTTGACCTTGGCCACTTTTATTTCACAGATACACTCGCTGAACTTGTCGAACGTATCCGCCGTTCGATAACTGCCGTACCCAAGTCCTGTTTTTTTATAACGGCCCCACGTTGGGCGCCAAATGTTACGTCTATAATTTTCGTAACGTTCTCCACTCTACCGTAGCCGATCCTGGTCACGGTTCGGGCAATCCCACCCGGCTTCACCCGCGAAGAGGGGTGTGGGAATATGTAATTTAAAAAAGAAAGGGCGCCACCCGTTTCCGCGCCGGGACTGCCCTGTCCGTGATTCCCGAAACGGGAATCGGATTCACGGTGACCCAAAACCACCGACCGATAGGGGAGCACAAAAACACAACCAGGAACGCGATTTCCACCTCGCCACTTCACAAAATCACACTATGCTTTTCCTAGAACACTATTAATTCTCTTAAAAACTCCCTATCTATCCCTATCTAGTCTTAAGTTTACTTACAGTTTGTTCTTCTTAGTCTATTTCCGCCGCTTGTCGTACGCCGTCCTCCTCCTGATTTTCCTCCAGTCAATCCCTGAAGATCCGCACCGAAAAGAAAAAGGCGTTCCAACCAAATCCGAAAAAGACGTTCCAACCAAATCCGAAAAGACGTTCCAACCAAATCCGAAAAAGACGTTCCAACCAAATCCGAAAAAGACGTTCCAACCAAATCCGAAAAGACGTTTCAACCAAATCCGAAAAGACGTTTCAACCAAATCCACCCGCTTCCACCAGCGATCGACGTACCAAAAGCCTCGTCAGCTGCTCCCGCAATCTATTTAAGCCAAACCCAGTCCCGTTCGGTTCGTAGGTCGACGACCACTCAGCTGAGCGGTTGACCAAAGCAGCTTTCAAAAGCTTTTCAACTGGTTTCGCCAGGGGTCAGTCGTTGTGTCTCGATGCGAGGGGATTTCCGATTGCCGCCTGTCCGGTGAAAAACTCGCGGCAGCCGCCAGCCATGGCAAATTGCCAATGCCAATGGTTGTGGGTTTCACTGGCGCATAGGGGACTCCATTGGGGCGCATCGTAGACCGGGCGGGGCCTTGATTTGGGATCTGTTGCGACAATTGGGTGAGCGTTGTTGTTGTTGTGATCGTGGGCAACTTATCCGCAGTGTCTGTGCCGTGAACTGTGATACATTTTGCTAATGATCGCTCACCATAAAAACTACTATTACTACTTAGCTATCTAATCTAATTTCCTAACCATACATCTTTATATTCCATCAATTCCAATGATCCATATGCAAAACGACCTATGCCCTAATTTTTATGTATATATACATATATTCAAATCTCTATCCTAAATTGACCTACTCCCTATAATTAATTAATTAATAACAATTCAATTCATTAAGTAACATTGAATTGATGGAATATAAAGATGTATGGTTAGGAAATTAGATTAGATCGCCAAGTAGTAATAGTAGCTTTTATGGTGAGTGATCAACAGCAAAATGTATCACAGTTCACGTCACAGACACTGCGGATAAGTTGCCAACAATCACAACAACAACAACAACGCTCACCCAATCGTCGCAACAGATCCCAAATCAAGGCTCCGCCTGGTTTACGACACGCCATTGGAGTCCACTATGCGCCAACGATACCCACAACCATTGGCACCGGCAATTCGCCATGGTTGGCGGCTGCCGCGAGTATTTCACCGGACAGGCGTTTGCCGCGAGTATTTCGCCGAACAGGCGGCAGTCGCAGCATTTCCCCCGCATCGAGACACAGCCTCGTACCAAACCAGTTCTCCAAGCTTTTCAAAGCTGCGATGGAGTCAACTGCCCAGCTGAGAGGGCATTCACCGCCAACGCGGAGACAACGGTACAGGGAAATCCCATATATAGGGCCGGTGGAACAGCTGACGGGGCTTTTTGTCGTGGTGAAGCTCGAGAAGTACGTTTGGCGGTCGAGTCTTAGAATCTTGTGGGTCGGTTACGAAGTCTTGGACGGTGCGGTGCGAAAGTGAGTGTGGCAGTTTTCTTTGGCGTGACCATCTGGGGGAGAACCAAGGGAGACCCGACGTGGTCCCAGAAGCGAAGTTAGGGAGGATGACGAGCGGCGAGCGATCGAGGCCAGCGAGGAGCCAGAAGTAGCCGAAATAATAAGATAAGAAAAAGATTGTAGGTAGTGCTAAGTGATTATAGTTAGGGTTTAGTTAGGTTATTTTTGGAAATAAATAAATAACTCATTAAATTAAAAATTGTGGTATTGTGTGAAGTGGCGACGCGGAATCGCGTTTCTGGCGTTAGTGTTCCTTTTGGTTTCAGATTCCCTTGTTGGTGGTTTTGGTCGTCGTGGACCCTTTTCCCGTTTCAGGGTTCGCGGACAGGGCAGTTCCGGCGCAGAAACGGGTGGCGCCATTTATTTAAAAATATCTTTACCCACACCCCTCTTCGTGGGTGAAGCCGGGTGGGATTGCCCAAACCGTGGCCAGGGTCGGCTACGGTGTAGTGTGAGCGTTACGCAAATTATAGCCGTAACAAAATACAAGGCTGCACGTTTACGTCTACGAAATTGATTATTAGAAAGAAAACGATAGTTAGCGGTATGACGACAAATATAAATTTTAGTGAGAGGATTGATTGCATCGGGCTTATGGTTTAAGCCCATGTTTGTGATAGGACCGACTTTAGGCACGAATTCGGTTTGAGTACTAAGTTCTCTCGTAAACACGGGAGAAGGAACGGTACATTTTTTTATTGACGTGGATATTGATTCGACTTGCCTGGAAAGGTTGTCGTTTGTCGAACGCCCCACTTTGAAGTTCCCGACGTTTGATTCCCAGGAGTGAACCGGTTCCCCGCGAACGACACACTCCTCTGGAAGTTTTCCGACAAGGAACATTTGGAACAATTTCGTTTGAGGACTCCCTCGTATCCGCAACCGAAACAAAAGACTTGTTTCGTGGGCTCTGGACAATTGGAGAAAACATGCCCAATGTCACGACAATTCCAACAGACACTATGGTTATTGGAAGTAGCGACTGGACATTGAAAGGTGGAATTGTCAGACCTACGAAACGGGTTACGATTGGCGGATAACCTTATCGGCTCATTGGACTCAGGGCCAATGGATTGTGTATTGTGGCTAATTTCGTGAATTTAACGCCGTACTATGGGTGCGGGTTTTCGGCTTGGACTGTTGCGATTCCAAACTGACTCAACTGAAATACAACATTGAACCAATTCCTGATTGGTTCCAAACTGTCGACCAGCCAGATGGTCACTGAGACGCGGATGCATGTTACGGTATAAGATTACTTGCAAATCAATATCCGGGAGTATGTTAGTTAATTGAAGAGATATATTTTCAATGTCATCGAAAAATTCGATGAAGGGTTCGTTATAACGTTGAGTCCGAGCGTCAAAACGTCTACGGATGTTGACGTCAGAAGTGATAGAACCATACCTGTAAAAAAATGCGTTTTTGAAACTTAACCAATCAGATGAATTGGGTTTTAATTGTAGGTATTTCCAATACCACACGGCAGAGGGTCCACGAACCAATAAATGGATATTATAATTTGTTCCGGATATGGCCCTTGATAGGTTTTTGAAAGTGTTTCCACTTGAAATAGGAATGTCTCTGCGTTGGGACCTGAGGTGGATCCGTCAAAGCAGATACCCCATCGGAAGATTGGGACATGTGTACGGAACAAAGAGTTGGAATGCTCTCTTCCACAGCTTGGAGGAACATTTGAAGGTGACACAACAGAATATGAGGACCTTGAATGGTCAATTCCCTCAACAGGGAATGTGAGATTAGGGTTGGGCACGAATAATAGCCATTGACTGAAATCGGACTCGATTGGAATGCACACAGAAGTATTTACTTGGGAACTACCTCCCACCTCAGCTACTTGAACAGGATCGGATGAGTTCCGATTATAGAGATTTGTTTTTATGACGCTGTCTCGCCCCAACTCCAACGAATGGCTACTTTTAGACCGAGTATTAGACATTTCAGGTGTAGACACCTTATTAGGCCAAAATGCCAAAGGAACGTCCATGTTGTTATTGAATATTATTTATAAAAATTACGTTAATACGAGGACCGATATACTAATTTAGAATTATATACCAAACGATATACGATACGATATATATTAAATATTTATGCAAAGGAAGTTAAATTTGACGAAATTATATTTTACACGCGACGATGTTTGTATACAGAACTAATATTGCGATACTGATTACACGCTAATAAGCGAAACGCCTCAAAAGCTAATACTACCTAAAGTGATCAACCTGCGTTATCACTACGCCGACGATATATTAAGGAAACGATATATTAGCTACGCGATACCGGCACCGATTAGTGTGTGTGAGGGTGTGTGTGCGGTTTTACAAAAGTTTTACATAATTTGTACATAAGTTTTACAAAGGTTTTACAAATTTTTTACCAGGTTTTACAAAGTTTTTACAAGGTTTTACAAAGTTTTACAAAATTTTACATTTACTTAATGGTACCTTAACAGGTTTGTACAGACATTAAACCTGATTAAATTGAATATATTGGGTTTTGTTTGTTTGTACTTTAGTTTTTATATATTTATGATATTAAGGTGTGTGATTGTCTTCCTCCACAAAAGCATCGATGTATGAACGGGTAATTTTCAGATTTTACGTTAATATATTTATGTACTGGGGCCGGATGTCGAACACTCTAATTGGGAAGTACATGTGTAAGGAATTTACCCATGAATCGAACAATTTGCGCGACACTACCAGTTTTCAGCCAAAATTTACTAAATTCAAGAAGAAGTTGGTGTAGGTAATTTCGAGAATCGTTCGCGACGGAATCAAAACGTATGAAGTGACAACAAGTGCTACAAAAGCCTACTTGACTCAAACTACCATGCGACTAACACATCACCACACGATTTTCGAATTTACGAAGAAAAACTTGGAACATGAAAGAATTTGCAGATATACTGCCGTAGAATAGACACGAAGGAAAATAATATGGGAAAGGTCCCTTAGATTGGGCGCCATTTGTCACGGTCCCGACTTCGCGCACAAACCCGAGGATCCGAGATCGAGTGCTCCACCATTTTGGACGCTCCTCGACCCCGGATGCCTCGTGTGCACCCGCGCCGCCGGGACCGATTCAAAGTCGACCGCTTAGGGACGGTCCCGATTTAACATTTTTTTTGTTTCCCGACTAGCTCACCCAGTCGTGGGTTTTATGAACAAAGAGAAACACCAAAATGCATCACTACACGTGTCGCCATTGCAAAAAAACAATCACATCTCCTTTTTGTTATAATTATTCCATTATTTATTAAATTTTTTTCTAAAATTCAATGTATTTTATCAAACAAATTACTGCACCTTAACAAACCTAACAAGACGAATACAACATTGGGCGCACAATTTGAGCGCTAAATTCCGTTGCTTTCTCCAGAGCCGCTTTCTCCTCGAGCTTCCTTAGTTCGGACTCCTTGATCGCCGGTCGCACAACAGTGAAATCCCTGTAGACACGCATTCCTAACAGGCCCGTTCCGAAAATCGTGACGCCAACACAGATTATAACAACGGCTGGATGCAATTTGTCTAACAGTTCACTGGGACGCGGTGCTTTCTGCCTTTTTGCAGAACTCTGCATCAATTCACGTTGAACGACTGAAACGCGAGTCGATTTTTTTTCCATTGCATTGCACTTCGTCTACAATAAAAAAAAAACCAGCAAAATCGTTTTTGGGTTCAATCGTGCGTAGCCACTCCGTGACCGTTCTTTTTCAGCGCTACAATTCAACTCCTCACACTCACTCACCATTTCCGGCATGTGAAACATCGAAAAGCTACTTTTCGCGTAGCGTGGCGTGATCGATCACTCGTATTCGCGAAAGCTTGAATACGATCCGAGGGTTGGAGCGAGATGACGCGCTTGAATAGCTTTTTCGGAACTTGGCGAGCTTTGCACTTTCAAATAATCATTGCCAGGTATATATTTCTCGGATTTAGTTATTTCGTGCAGAAATGGCGCGAAGATAATTTGAATTTAGTTTATGGTACGTAACAATCTATATAAATATTAAAAATAATAAACACATAGATAATTAAGAAAAAAAATTCTTTAAATAATAATAATGAGAGGAAACAGGAATAACAAACTACAACCACAATTTTTTATTTGATGAAAGCTTTTTAAAGCACATGATCTTGGAAAGTATTGATTACAAAATATTTTACTATTCAAAGCGTTAATTACCACAAATGCAAATTTGAACGAAGTTTTCTTGATTTTCAAAATTTTAACAGTTTTTTATCAAAACTAACGCACTGTTAAAACCATTTAAAATCTGCTCAAACTGTGCAAATATCATAACACTGTGATTGAATTTACAAAAAATTCCTTAGAATAAAAGATATAAAGTAATATCATTCGTACATGATAAATTTGAATGATTTTATATTTTTATTTTAGTTTTTTCAGAATCATGGAAAATGGGTTTGCTGGTTTCTCTTCAGAAACTGATAACAATGTATAAATTTTATAAACATTTACTATCATGGCTGTGCAAATCAGGTTAAAAGAATATTTTTTTTTCTCATTTTTAACTTCCCAGTATGGGAAGTTCTTGTAATCGCCTCGAAAATTGAAATTGAAATTTTCAACATTTCTTTACGTTTTGAGGTCTAAAGAATATATATAAAGTGTTTTTAGAAAAAAAACGATGTCTCTCTGTGTGTGTGTGCGTACGTACGAACGTACGTATGCATGTTCGTGGACAGTTTTTTCTACGCGCATAAATAACGTAAACAGAGTTCTATCGACTTTGTGAAGGTGTCAATTGAAGCGTCTTTGTGATCTTAAAAGCTCATTAGTATTTGGGAAACTTCGGTCGGGGGGTTTGTTATTTTGGCCCTTTAAAGTCATTTCTGGCATGTGTTATATCTTGCGAACTAAACATATAGACCAAGAACCAATGACCAACTTTCAGTTGTCATTTCAAAAGTCTTGAAAAGTTACTGACTCAAATTTTAATATCTGCTCGACAACAGAAGCCAATTCTGTCAGCCTCAATGGCCGGGGTAAGTTATCCTAAAATTCTAAAGAGGGTAGGAAAAAGATTCATTTTAGTTAAAGTATCAGCCATGAAATGTATGCAGATTATTTCTAAAAGTATACTGAATGTAAGAAAAAATTTGCCAGCACATTTTCGTCCCTCCTAATTGTTGATAGAACGCTAGAAAATTTTTTAGAGAATATTTATATTTTTTTTTATTTCATTAGTCTTCATATTCTAACACAATACAGAAAATATGTACAGCAAACATATTATTGGATGCCAGAAATAAATTTCATCACTTACTATCTGCCAGAGAAAAAAACGTTCCCGTGCGAGTGCGAGCGAGTCACATATACTCATAATGCTGACAAGTACAAAAAAGTGTTGGCTGAGGTGAAACGAGACCTCACTGCAAAAGTGCATCGTACACCTGCAGAGTAGCAGACATAGCGTCAGCAATTTCGATTTATAAAAGCATTTAGGTATGTGCGGCGCGTCCCCAGTTCTTGATCACACGCGATAAAACTTTGACCGCTGTACGAATTAAACACGAATAAAATATCTCCACGCTAAGTTGAATATTCTTTGTTTTATTTTAATGATAGATATTTTTTTTTGATTCGCTAAGAACGAAGAAACATCACTGGCGCAGTCGGTTATTATCAAAATCACGGTTATAAAGTGCAAAATATAACGCTAAAAAACGTGATAATCCGTTCGTTAATCGCGAAGGTTGACTCGAACGGAACAGCAACCTATAAAAGTAAAAGAGCAAGAACAGTTTAACGGAGGCCTTAAAAACTGTTTAAAATCTCTGGTGAGGCTGCCAGGAATCTTGCTATCAAAATAAAATAAAACCTATAATAAACCAATCGTGGAAGTTCGCAAATCAAGGCGCGTACAGTTGCTAAATTCGGCAAGGGGAATAGACGAAATGGAAGAAATACAGAGACAGCTTCAACAGAGGGAAGCCCAACTCGAAGAGGCAATGGAGGCGATCCAGCAGCTCCGGCTAAATCAGGAACGAGGAAATATACAGGAGCTAAAACACCTGCAATATATGAATAGTTTTTCGGGTACAGGAGAGACGACCATCAACTCCTTCATCTCAAGTGTCGAATATTACCTCAACACCATTCAGGATGACACAACCAGAAGAACGGCGACCCGAATGATCTTTTATGAGAAGATCGTGGGAGAAGCGAAGAAATGTATCATTAATCACCGCGAAGTGGACAACTGGCAGAGCATCAAAGCAAAGCTGAAGCTACGATTGAAACCGGAAATCGAACCGATGGATATATATCAACGCATCAACGGTATCAAGGCAAATAATGTAAGTGAACTAGTATTAATTATTCTAGAAATAAAAATGCAAATAGACAATCTGATAGTGTATTATGAAGAAGAAAATCATTTTGACTTAAGTAATGTAGAATCAGTGCTCGTGAATGTAATAAAAGAAATAACGCAAGGCGTTTTGCTGGAGTTGATATTCGACAAAACTAACATTGACGACATAATTGAAATAATGCGTAAACGAAGATACGAAGATGCATGTATTAGAGACGAATACCGAAAACGTGACAATAGGCCAACAAGAAATCCTGCTTAGTTTAACAAATATACAAACAGTAATCGTCAACTTAATGAAAGTAGTGGTCATGTCCAATGTAAACCTCATCAGTTCCCAAATAATCAATATCAAAATTATAATCTTAACAATTACAATAGTAACAGAAGGTTCGGTTCAGGGCAAGGCAGAAAATACCCAGATAACTATCATCGTAACAGCAACTTCAATAATTATCAAAATTATCGAAATAATGATTCAGGCCAATACAGGGGAGGAAATTATAGATCAAATCAGTTTAGATCAAATTCTAATCAATATAGAAATCGTGCTGTAGAACCTATGGAAGTTGATAACATTCAAAGAATTGAAAGTAATAAAACCCAAAAATCTGAGAAAACATATGAAAGAGGTAATATTCAATCTAATAATTCCGAAGAGTTTTTTTACAACAAGCCTCGGAATAACTTCCCAAGATTCACATGACAATAAATAACGTAAAATATGTTGCCCTTATAGATACTGGTTCCTCATTTAGCATAATAGACGGTCGAGTAGAAGGTTTTGACAAAATAAAAATTCAACCTTTGCATTTCACCACAATAATTGGTAAAGACACTATAAATTATGAAGTGCATACGGGAGCTCCAGAAGAGTTTAAACCACCACCGGAAGCCAAAATACGCTCGAAGGTTCAATCTTCGTTGAATAGGAAGTACCAATTCATTATTGGCATTGATCTACTTAATAAATTAAACACACTTATCGATTTAGAAACCGGAACAATAACACTCAATGGTCAAATACTTCACTTTATAAACAATCCATATTCATATCAAGTGTGCACCTTAGAGGGAATAAAAAGAGATTATATCCAACGTCTTCAACTGGACCATCTCAATGACGAAGAAAATCGTCAAATAACTAAACTCATAAATCAATTTGAACATTTATTTTTTAAAGAAGGGGATGTTTTGACTAGTACTCCAAAAATCGAACATGAAATTAAGACCACTAGGGACACTCAGATAAATTCGAAGCTTTATAGGTACCCTCCGAAGCATGAGGAAGAAGTTCGTAGACAAATAAGCGAAATGGAAAAACAGGGGATAATTCGCAAAAGCAATTCAAAATATTCAAGTCCTTTGATAGTCGTGCCCAAGAAAAGTGACAATTCGGGTGAGAAAAAATTTCGAATTGTTATCGACTATCGAAAATTGAACGAAGTAACGGTGGACGATAAGTTCCCGCTGCCTAACATAGACTCGATACTGGACAAACTGGGGAGAGCCCAGTATTTTTCCACTATTGATTTAGCAAAGGGCTATCACCAGATCCTCGTAAAAGAGGAAGATCGTAAAAAGCCGGCTTTTGTAACACCTCATGGGTTATATGAGTTTGTTCGTATGCCATTTGGGCTCAAAAATGCCCCGGCGACTTTCCAGAGGCTAATGAATGAAGTCCTCAGGGATTTCATTAACAGAACTTGTATAGTCTATCTGGATGATATTCTGATTTATAGCACATCAATTCAGGAACATATCAAAGCTCTGAACGAGATATTTAGAGTGTTGGAAGAAAATAAACTTAAAATCCAAATAGACAAGTGCAAATTTATGCACAAACAGACACCATTTTTAGGCCACATTATAACGAGGGATGGTTTGCAACCAAACCCAGAAAAAATAAAAATAATTAAGAAATTGCAATTACCCAAAACTGAAAAAGAAATCAAAAGTTTTTTAGGCGTAACTGGTTTTTACAAAAAATTTATCCGTGACTACGCCAAAGTGGCACAACAAATAACTAAGTATCTGAAAAAGGATACAAAAAAAAATTAAATGATCCAAATTACATAGAAGCTTTCGAGAAGTTGAAGACTCTTATAAGCTCACCCCCAATCCTGAAATTCCCAGATTTTAACAGGCAGTTTCATCTAACTACTGACGCCTCCAACTTTGCGATAGGAGCCGTCTTGTCTCAAGATGGCCACCCTGTCTGCTTCGCGTCACGAACGCTTAATTCACACGAGAGGAATTACGCGACAACTGACAAAAAAAATTTAGCCATTATGTGGTCGGTGAATTATTTCCGACCATATCTTTATGGCAACAAATTTATCATATACACGGATCAGCAGCCAATTAAATATCTGCAGGCCAAATAAAAAGGTAAAGACCTATCGCCTAGACACCAAAGGTGGCTGCTCAAATTAGGCGAGTACCAATTTAAAATTGAGTACTTAAAAGGGCACGAAAATAAAGTACCTGATTTTTTTAGCCGAATAAAAATTTCCAGTGAAAACGAAACCTTCAGCCAATCACATAAAGGTACAAATTCATATTCTGACCTAGGAGTCTTATTAAACATAGAAGATGAAAATGAAAACATGGCTACAAAGCATTCGGCAGAAGAAGAACTGCTTGACCACATCCCTATAAAAGGTTAAATAGTAAACAAGTATAAGACTCAAATAATTTTAACCAGCAATAAAATGCGCGAATCAGAAATAATACATAAAAAACGAATAATTTACATCGCTGAATATGATTTCCAGAATCTTCATGATATTTTCAGGAGATTTATAAAAAAGGCACAATATGCATTTACTCTGAAATCTCTGACCACCAGTATAATATAGTCCAAGAAAAACTGCGAGAAATGTTTTAAAATGATAAGCAAATCAAATTTATCAGGTGCTCACATAGAGTCATAGATTTAAAAACTGAGGTGGAAGCGGTCAAACAAATATCATTGTACCATACCAGGGAAAGTATGCATTCCGGCATACAAGAAACGTTTAATGCGTTCAAAAGTAAAATCTATTATCCCAAACTCTTGGAATGAATCAATATCGTGATAAATCAATGCGATCTGTGTCAAGAAGTCAAGTATGATCGAAGACCACTAAGACCCAAATTTAAATTTACAGAGACAGCCTGTGATATAAATCAGCTTATTCAAATAGATATATATACCATTATGAAATTTTCGTTTTTAACTATCATTGACAAATTTTCGAAATTCGGTACTGCGTATTACTTACCAGACCGCAATCATATAACAATTATTGACTCATTCGAGGAACATTTCACTAGAGTAGGGAAACCGAAAAAGATTATAGGCGGAAATGAGTTTAATGGCATATTATTGAAGGATTTTTTGAGAGCAGAAAATGTAGAGCTGCATTTAACTCAAGCTCATAGCCATACTGGTCTAGGTGATATTGAACGTTTTCACGAAACCATAGCAGAAAAATTTAGAATCTTAGTGTATCAAAAAAATGGCTTTTCAGCCCGCAGAATAATTCAACGAGCTGTTAGGAATTACAATTCCAGGTTTCACTCAACAACTAAGTTCCCACCAAATGATATACAATTTTATAAAGTAGACTACGAAAAAGTAAAATCTAATCTAATCAGAAGTAAAGAAAAATATATATCAAGAGCTAATAAATTAAGGGAAGACTACGAAGAAACGCGAACAACTGGATTTGTAAAAACTATAGGGCGGCTAGACTCAGACAAGAACCAAAGTATATAAAGACCAAACTTGAAAATGTCCATCCAGTGAACATAAAAAGACCTTTAAAATTCTGTAAATATCCTGATAATAAAATAAATGAAGATAGCGATATAATTGACATTGAATTCCCAGAATTCACCAAGGATCAGTTAGTTTTAATAGATAATGTAAATAAGGAAGGAGCAGTAAATGATATTTTAAAAACAACATTTGGGTTGAACATAACCAGGAATGATATACAATCTTTAACAGGAAACAATTGGTTAAATGATAATATTATTAATTTTTATATGGGCCTAATAACAGAAAGGAGTGAAAAACAAACTGAGAACTACCAGGTTAAGGCGCATGTAATGAACACATTTTTTATGGTGAAGTTAGTGCACTCAGGATATGAGGGAGTTAAAAAGTGGACTAAACGAAAAAATATATTTGATTTAGATGTCTTATTGGTGCCAATTCACGTAGTGACAAATCATTGGTGCATGGTAGTTGTTGACTTCAAAAATAAAACCATTCGTTATTATGACTCGTTGCATAGGCCTAACTCACAAGTATTAGAGACACTAGAGGAGTATTTAAAACAGGAATCTTTAGAAAAATTAAAAGTTCCGTTCGACACTACGGGATGGGTTAAAGAAAACATGATAGATTCACCGCAACAAACAAATGGTAGCGATTGCGGAGTGTTCAGTTGCATTACAGCGGAATACATCGCCCGTGGATACGAATTAACTTTTTCTCAAAACGATATACCCTATTTCAGAAAAAGAATGATGGTAGAAATTTTGCAAGAGCATTCAATTTTATAACATTCATCTAATAATATAGAAAATATAGTAATAGTAAGACCTTTTCAGAAATTCTCATTACTTTTGATGGCGTTGGCATTTACGTTAGTCTGGACACTTACCGACGCACATTTAAACGTACACAAAATTGACACACAGAAAGGTTTCGCCGAAATTCAATTGAACAAGGCAGAAATAGTTACGAAATCACATTTCATCATACATTTTATAAACACTTCGGAGATTCTAGAATTAGTTACAGTTTTTGAAAGAAATATAGATATTTTCGATGAAAAACATAAGGATACATTACTATTGGAACTTAAACACTTAAGAAACAAAATTAAAACGCTCGTGCCTCGAGTAGAAAGACGTAAAAGAGGTTTAATTAATTTAGTTGGAAACACCCAAAAATGGCTCTTTGGCACCATGGACGATACAGACAGACGTGACATAGACGAACATATGAAAATAGTTGAATCCAATAGCCATAACGCCATTTCTGAAATTAATAAGCAGATCAAAATTAACGAATATTTTAATAAAACGTTTCAACAACTCAAGAGCATAATCGAAAACGATAGAATCACTATTTTAGCAACAGTAAATGGCATCTCCAAAGACAGAATCAAAAATGAAATTTATTACGATCAATTTTTTAAAATTCAATTGTTGAAAAGTAAAATCGAACATCTCCAGGACAATGTCGTTTCTGCAAAGCACGGGATTCTTCATCCAAATATACTAACCGATGAAGAAATTCAAAAATATCAAATTGATGTAAACCGAATGCAATACATAAAATTAGGATTTGCTAAAAATAATAATGATACTCTTATGTTTGCCTTAAAGATCCCTAGAGAATTTATTAATATTCAATTGAAATTAATTATTCCAATGCCTAATAATCAACTCAAAGAAATCGACGCTGACAAAGAAACAGTTTTCGCATATAATAATCTAACATATTCATTTCAAAAATTTAAAACACTCAACGAATTAGACATAAGTAAACATTGTATATATCGAAAAGATTGTGAATTGATAACCAATAAAAACATTGAAATAATGCAAATAGATGAACAAACAATCGTAATAAAAAATTCCAAACAATTAAATATTACCCAAGATTGTGATGAAAGAAATATTATCGTCAATGGCGATGCTTTAATTCATTTTAATAATTGAACACTGAAGATATTAAATAGTTACTTTTCCAATAATGTAAATAAAATTCAAGAGAGGTTCTAATATCCTGTAAATGAAAATTACGTTAATTTCACAAACAAAATAAATTTAGAAGATATTGCATTAGAACATTTTGAAAATATACATAAAATTGATGAACTGAAATTTCATAAAAATGTAACATACGGCATAAATGTAATTATATTCTTTATAATAGTATTTTTGATAATTATAATTATGTTTTTGTATTACAAAAAGAAAAATGTGAAATTAGAAATAGAAAATAGAATTCAGGAGACTTCTTATCTAGAAGGGGGAGAAGTCACATATACTCATAATGCTGACAAGTACAAAAAAGTGTTGGCTGAGGTGAAACGAGACCTCACTGCAAAAGTGCATCGTACACCTGCAGAGTAGCAGACATAGCGTCAGCAATTTCAATTGATAAAAGCATTTAGGTATGTGCGGCGCGTCCCCAGTTCTTGATCACACGCGATAAAACTTTGACCGCTGTACGAATTAAACACGAATAAAATATCTCCACGCTAAGTTGAATATTCTTTGTTTTATTTTAATGATAAATAATTTTTTTTTGATTCGCTAAGAACGAAGAAACATCACTAGCGAGACAGTTGAATTCAAATCTTTCGGTTGAAAATAGAGTGCAAATGGACAGTGAAATATATACAAGTGCAAAAATAAAAAATTCGGTGAATAATATACTTTTTACATCAGAAAAAGGTATTTATGTACAATATGCATAATTATCATTTTTCATTCATCTTTGTCGTTGCATTCCTCTTCATCATCATCATTATTGACATTTTCAATAAACATTGAATCATTCGAATCAACGTTTAAATCTCTTCTTCAATTAAACCGATTAATTCATTAAACGCTAATTCATGGTAGCGATAATATTTATGCCAATCGGTTACTGGAGTTTTTTTAACGCCTTACATTTATTAACGATTGCCATTTTACAGATGTTTTGATAACAAAAATCTGTATTTCAAGTTTCAAAACGTTGCCACATTTCTTCTGTATCATGAAGGTCGCTATATTTCATGATAAGGGTAGCCAAAGTATTTTTGTGTTTTACAACTTTTTTTCTCCTTACCACAGTGCTTTTTTCGTTTTTTTTTCGCAAAACAAACATTCTGCATTCAATTCTTCTTGATTGTCGATCTCGAGTAGTTCATTTTTTTCAATGCTTTCCTCTTCTTGCTCCATTGCATCGTGTCCTTGTAATATATCCGAAGTTGATGACTCCGGTGACGAAACTGCGATCAGTGGAAGTTTCTATCACAGGACTTTCATCAATTAAATACTTGTGTCCAACAGCAGCAAAATTCTGATAACATTTACTATGATAACCAATATCACTATCAGTGTTGTCAGGTAAAACCACATCAGAAAACTGCATATTATGGGTTTTATGAGCGTTTAAAATTAATTTACACCTGTATATTTTTTCTTCTTTATCAAAACTTAAAATGTTACGAATGTTCTCTTTACAGATCGCACAAATCATTTTAAATACACTTAAGAACTATGCAAAAAATCAACTGCGCTCCAAAAATATTCCTAACGGACTGACGCGGTTCTGTTTAACATTCTAAACTGCTAGAACATCCCTACTACTTGGTCACATCTGTCTAATGACCTTCAAAATGTTTCAGGAATACGAATACATAAAGATTTGCGTCAAATGAACTAGTAAGAAATGACCCATCTGCAGATTCTAAACTCCAAAAGTATACTAATTAAAAAAGTTTTACAACTTTCATAGTGACTGGAGAATACCTCTGTCACAAGGACAGGTAATTTCATAGCAATATATATATTTTTTGAGTTTAACTAGTAAAATTTAACAAGGAATTGTTGCATTTCATATAATTTACAATCCACCTTCAACGAGGCTTAATATGCGTTCTCTTTTCAACCGACAGATTTGAATTCAACTGTCTCGCTCGCACTCGCACGGGAACGTTTTTCTCTCTGGCAGATAGTAAGTGATGAAATTTATTTCTGGCATCCAATAATATGTTTGCTGTACATATTTTCGGTATTGTGTTAAAATTTCAAGACTAATGAAATAAAAAAAATATAAATATTCTCTAAAATTTTTTCTAGCACTCTGTCAACAATTAGGAGGGACGAAAATGTTCTGGAAAACTTTTTCATACATTCAGTATACTTTTAGAAATAATCTGCATAAATTTCATGGCTGATACTTTAACTAAAATGAATCTTTTTTCCTACCCTCTTTAAAATTTTAGGGTAACTTACCCCGGCCATTGGGGCTGACAGAATTGACTTCTGTTGTCGAGCAGATATTAAACTTTGAGTCAGTAGCTTTTCAAGACTTTTGAAATGACAACTGAAAATTGGTCACTGGCTCTCCCTCTAATACGATTTGCACCACTTTACTACTGATAATAATAATCTAAGCGATGAGGAAGATGGTACAGAAGAATGTAGTCTTTCAAAGCCCCCAAAAAAGCAAACGCATGAAGCAATTACAACATTATATAACGCTGAAGACAACTGAAAGCTTATTATATGAAAATAGTGTATTTAACCAAAAAAAAATCTTTAACTCGAATTTTTTTCAACTTGAACCTATTTTGAAGACTTAAGGGCCTGTTTATATATCTTTAAGTGTAATTAGCTTAATTAATTTATAAAATGTTTTAAATGGCAACATCAAACCTTTGTTTAAATATGCCCTAAGCATTCATCAATATTCTCCTGATGCTTACACAGATGTTCCGGTCAACTTTCCAAGAACATGGAATTAGCTTACATTGTCTATGCGGCTATGGATTAGTGTCGATTTTGCTTTGCGTGTAACGTCTAGACAAGTGCTTAGCGTTGATAATTTGTTGTCAAAGTGATAGTAAGGAAGATTGGTGCAGATTCCTGCATAGTTGGAAAAATTCCATCTAATTTTACGCAATTACTGGTAAGAAAAGATAAAGTTTTATTTGTAGCTTTGTATTAAAAAGTTTTTAAAAGAATTTTCACGTTATAACTTCGAAGAAACTAAGAACGTTGAAACTAGAAGCGAAAATACGTTTCATAAATAAAATTGAAGAAGGAAACATAAAAAAGGATATTGCTCGTGCATTGGACATACCAGATAATACATTGTCTTCAATATGCAGTAAAGAGGAAGATTTGAAACGTCGCTACTCAAATCCCGGCATGAGTGGGAAAATGAAGTGGAATAGGTTATGTACATACAAGACAGTTAAAAACAAAGTTATGAATATATGACTATTTCGATGCGATATCCCTTTTTATTGCTATTCACCCATGTCATCATCGAGACAAAGAAAAAATCAGTCTTTAAAGATCTTAGAAAAAGGGAAAGTCTAACACTTTTTCCAGCCAGGATCTCACTTGTTTTTTTTACAAAAAGCTCGCTTAATAATGTGATTGTCAAATTTCTAAGACACTCTCAACAACATTTTGAAGATTTCCCTCAAAATTTTGGCTATGATTTACTTTAATTGGAGGTCACCTCAAAGAGAAATAAAGCACTTAGTAATGTACAGTGCAAGTTTTATTATTATTTGCTGAAAATATTTTTCAAAACCGAATCGTTTTCGCCGAGACCACTTATTTTGCTTGTCCGAGATGATAAATTTTGCACGCGAGAATTGGGAAATGAGATAAACAATTCTACATGAGCCAAATGTTTCACTGAGCAACCCAGGTAATGAATTCGAAGTGAGAAATAAACTGTACGTCTCACTTTGATGAAACATTCCATTTGTGTTATTCACTCAGTAGATACCCATCTCTAGTTTCATGGCAAAAAGCAAACCAAATAGCTATGTAGCACAAAAGTAAGCTACCTGCGTTGTAGTGCTGTGCTTGGGATGTATATACTATTGTTGATCCTACAGTCAACGAGGTTATTTATGTAATAAATCTGCCTATAATTAAATCTCATAAAAGTTTTCCATACGTAACTTTTTTATGAGAACCATGGTTTGTGAATATTAAAGTGTCTTTCAAGATGATGTCAAAATGGACGACAGTAAAAAATTTAACTTATGCTCTCAGTTTGACCCACTGAAATTCACATGCCAGCCCAACATTCACAGAAGGACTACCATTTCACTCGATTAAATGTTCAGAAACAATATTTTGCATCGTCAGCTGTGCATGCAAGCTAACAATATGAGTTCATGCAAACACAGAAGCTCAAAAAACTTGTTTATTCAAACAAGACTTGTTGAACTTTCCTTAACCTTCTCATGCCCGATGTTGCCTACAGGTAACATTAAGTTACACGCTAATAAGTCCCACATTTTTTTTTGATTTTTGATTTTTTGCATTGTGTAGCACTGTGTCTTGAGTATATTTATGTCATTTTTCATAAGAATTGACAAAGCACGTGTTCAGTTATTAGCCGATGTTCGTGAAGATAAGTTGTAAAGTTTAGCTCGCGAAAAAAGTGTTTAAAATTGATGAAATAATCATTTATTTCCAAATTCGAGTACATATCATAAATAAAGAAAGGTGAAAGAGTGATATAAAAAAATTGCATGTAAAAATTCTTTACTTTGCTTATAATAATTTTGTAAAAGTGCAGTTGCCTATAGGCAACATCGGTCAATTATGGCAGTTTTCGAAAAATTATTTTTTTCTTTATGTATTCTAAGATGCCTCCAAAAGGTTTTAATGCGGAGGATATAGAAAAAATTGTCAACTATGATTGGAATAATTCCGAGAATGAGGATGAATAAGAAGAGGACGATAATATCGTTCAATTGGAAAATTCATAGAAAATTATTTGCATAATATGATTGAAAATGAAGAAAATATGAAAAAAACTGAGGAAATAATTGGCGAAGAAAAAGACGGAGAAAATAAAGCGATTGAACAAGAGGTAGTAGAAAAAATAAATATGAATAGTTAGCGCTGGAGAAGTACAGAGTTGATGCAATGTGATGAATTGGAAAAGCGAAACGCGTGGAAATATGGTGGAACAACCGATTGAATATTTTAACCAGTTCTTTACGGATGAAGCTTGGCAGAAGATATGTCTTGAAACAAACTTGTATGCGGCACAAACTAATGGAACAGAGTTGAAATGTGAAGTTTTTGAAATTAAAAAATATGTTGGAATATTATTATATCTCGCTATAATAAGAATTCCAACATACAGAATGGCATGGGCGCAAAATTTTAAGTTGTCGGATGTTAGAAATTCTATGCCAAGAAGTAGATTTGATAAAATCAAGCGATATTTACACATAAATAATAACGCTGATCAGCCTCAAAAGGGTCAACCTGGCTACGATATGTTATATAAAGTTCGCCAATTGCTAGATATTATTAAAAAAATGCAATGAAAATCCCCAAGAAGAACACCAGAGCATCGATGAACAAATGATTGCATTCAAAGGAAATAAACTTTTACATAAAAATATATATCTTTCAATTGCTTAAATGCATTTTTATATTTAGGTAAACACAGTTTGAAGCAATATCTCCCGAATAAGCCAAATAAATGGAGCTTCAAAATGCTCACTGGAGCTGGAGTATCTGGCATTATTTATGATTTCACCCACTACATTGGTGAAGGAACGTGTGAATCTTTTGGTTTGGGAATATCATCGGACATTGTGTTACATTTTGCATTTAGCATTCCTATGAATCAAAATTATAAATTATTTTTTGATAATTGGTTTACGTCAATAAGCTTGTTTATTGCTCTAAGACAAAGGGGCATATTATCCATTGGTACAATCCGTAGTAATCGTTTGAAACATTATACTCTAAAAAGTGAGCAGGATTTTCGAAAAAAGGCCGAGGATCATGTGATTTCAAATATGAGTCATCGCAAAACTTGATTGTTTGTCGTTGGTATGACAATAAGAGTGTGCAACTGGTTTCTAACTACGCAGGTAAAAATCCAATGAGTGCATGCAAGAGATGGTGCCGAAAAGAGAAGAAATTTATTACAATACCTCGAACAGGTATAGTTGAATGCTATAACAAGCATATGGGAGGGGTTAACCTTTCAGACATGCTGCTAGAATTGTATAATTTCAACCACCGTTCGAAAAAATGGTATATGCGCATTGTATACTGGTGCATAAATTCTGCTGTAGTAAATAGCTGACTGTTGTATCGCAGAGACCTCATACATAATTACGGCAGTGTGAAGTATATGCCGTTGATAAAATTTCAATTAAATATTGCCGATGAGCTGATAAATGCAAACCAAACATCAACGATTGCAAAAAAAAGAGGCCGCCCATCAAATCTATCACCAACGGAGTCCACTTCTTCTTCAAGATGCTCTTCACCATCCAAATCAACGCCTTCTGGAACCACTTCCGGCAGAAGAGTGTATGTTGCAGAACCTGCAAAATCTATCCGTTTAGACAATTTAAGTCTCTGGGTTCAATTGGGATCAAAAGGTCGGTGCAGGCTATGCCATACTGGGTTTCCTCGGTGTAAATACAGCAAATGCAATGTTTATTTGTGGTGCAATCCATTAAAAAATTGTTTTGTTTCGTATCATGCTTGATTTTTAATAAAAACACTGTCATACTAGGCATGTATTATTATAAAAAGAACATTCAACAACAACAAATTATAATGAACATAGTATTGAATCTCATAAAAATATTTTATTAGATTTACCATAGTTGCCCAATGTTGCCTATACGCAACATTCAATAACTAACAAACCGAGAAACCAATGAGTCTGAAAATTTCTTCAGTTCATATTTAGGTCAATAATAAACACGAATATGCTTCCAATTTTTCACTGCCGCCCAATTTAATTCGGGCATGAAAGGGTTATTTTATTTGATCTTGACCATACAATACACGATTAAGAATGTTATGTAAATAGCAGCAAGTGAATCAATTTCATAGGCTGAAAAAAGGAAGACGCACAAACAAGCTACTTAACGTAGTAGACCTTTTGTGAACGATTTGGCAGTTTCAAGATGAATCATGAACATTATTAAGCAGTTTTAAGAGGAGCCAAGCTACTGATTAAAATGTTACGACATTGCGCGCGTGAAGTCAATGAAGCCCTACTGAAGATTATTTTGTAGCAAGGATAGGTAAACGGAGCTTCGAAAAATTATGTAGCAGAATAACTGCAATATCATACATATGTTCAACACCCTGAAATCCTTCATTGATAAATTGTGTCACATATCGAATATATTTGTGAACAAATCAGACAATGTATAATGTACACAAACACACCACTCTATTTTGCAGTACAAGGAAATAAAGCAGTTGCAATAAGCATGCTAATAAACCTTGTAAATCCTAAAAGTTCATGGCAAAAAATTTTGTACTTACGATTTTGTTGAAAGCGGCTTCGCATAGTGGAATTCACTGTCAGAAACTGTAAACTGACAAAAGCCAACGTTTTTTTTTTCAAAACGATATTCTCAAACTTTCTTAGTCCATGTGGAAATGAGCCATTCATCCTCTGTAGATTAGGATTATGACAAAATGCAGATAAGCGAAGGTGAAAGTTTCGACCTCATCTTATTGGTAATTTGGTTTACTTCTTCATTCTCTGTGGATTTCAATTAGGATGAAGAAATAATAGCACTTGGATTTTCGGCAAAGCTTGTAGCGCGGGAATATTTCCTTGTTGTTATTTGAACGAAGCAACAAACGGCACTAGAACATTACTTCTTTCGGATTTGAACGGAACAAAGAACGCGGCTTGATTTTTCTTGGATAACATCGAAAAAGTTAATGAATCTGCAAACATGCCACGATGAGATTATGTAAAGGTGCCTTGGTGTTGTTTCTGACAGAGATAACAAGAAGGTCAGGCACTGTAAATAGGTTGTTTTTGTAATGAATAAAGCACTTCTCAGATGCGTCTTTAAGAAACGAACGGAAATCACTTCTATGGAGTTTCTGTCGTTGTTTGGAGCAAATGATATTCTCATTGCGGTATGCTTGATATCTGTGATTTGCAAAAATGTAGGCATTTGAATACTCTGCATTGTAAAAAGAAAGGAGAGCACTATTCAAATGTTTGCCATCATAATTTTGAGCAATGCCTCCTTAAAACTGGAATTAGGGACTGATAAAACAAATAAAATTACAAATATGCACTATTTCTTTCGGTCGATGGAATTAAGCAAAAACTGCGATCCAACTTAATCAGGAGAAGATTTTCTGAAAGTTTGTTATGGAAAACAATCAAATACACTAGTGAAAACAAAAATCTGGGAAAATCAGGGAATTACTAATGTAACATTGCTCTGTCTGGTGGATTTTGTATTCAATCTATTTATTTCTTTGTTATCCAGTAGCTCATTAATGAATACCTTAACCACTTGCCTCTCGACAAAATGTTAATTTTTTCGAAATGTAAATGTTATTGCATAAAACTTTTAATGAAAATTTAGGCAGGCTGTTTTTTCTCATTCGCTGTCACTGGTATTATAAGCACTACATTTGGTCAAAATTCAACCCATCCTAAAAGTGATCTTCGTGGCAACACCTACGTGGTGATGTAATTAGCCTTCTCAGCTAATCAAGAACTATTTGCTTCGCCGTCGTTTGCTGAACTATTCATTTCTCGTATTTGCAGCTTTTTTCTATCCATTTTGCCAGCTTTATTTTTGCCCCTTTCCGAGTATTTGGAGAACACTCTCTATTTATTCTCAGACCCCTGCCGTTATTACCACCCTGAGCACCCGACTACCCTTTCCTCACACTCACCATACATTTCCATGATTTTGGTGGCAGCCTCTTGGTTTCAGTGTCCCTAACTTCATTTTCTATCAGGCGCATGCTTTGAATAGAGAGAATAAGGAACCGAAATGGCCTATGCTGCCCCATAAGCGGTGGTGGAGCATTTTCCCTACATACGCAACTTATTTACCGAAGAGAGCGATAATCAATCCACGTTGCCCCTTGCTTGCCCCGCAACCCAAACATTGCACCAACACTGCCAGTCGGACTTTTTGGAATCAATTCTTTGGTTATGCATGATTTCATCGATGCTTATGTCGGAAAATGGAATGCATTCCAAAGGAATGATTGAGTGATTGAAAATTTCTATACATTAGCTAGTAATGCAAAAATGAGGCGATAGTGACATATTGTCGCGACATAGTCGCGACTGCCAGGGCATGGAATAATGGCTAAAAAACAATGTAACATCGTAAGTCGCAATTTGGGCTCGTTTTTCATCATCGTGCGAGCAATCTTTCCGGGAAATATTCGTTTCGTTTTGTGTTCTAGGTAGCAAAAACACAAGGCTGCAAGGATTCTCAAGGTGAGTAATTAACCAAGGCAGGTAATAATTGTCTCAAGTGTTAACATTCCAAAGGATAAGGAACTAGTCTGCCGACGGCTATCAAACGGGTAGTATTTGCGAATTTAAAAAAGTGCTGTGCTGAAGTGAGTGATTTAGACATTGTAAAGAGTGCTGTGCAGAAGTGATTCGAGCGACTTAAAAGGAAATACAAAGATGTGAATACGATGTACAGTTTCAACTTACGGCTGAATTATTAACTCATGTAATCAATTTGTGATTGCACGGATCTCTCGATCATTGATTTTTGAAGTTCGATTGTTTGGTCGTGCATATAGATATTATATATTTATGTATATATATGTATATGTATATATATATATATATATATATATAGAATATAAAATGAGTTAATTATTACGTATCTAATATGTTTAGATTAACAGTTAAACAATAACACTATGTGTTCGCGTGGTATAGGCAAGCGTCACTTAAAGCGTTTAGTGAAACGGGAACAAGAAAGGCTGTTAAGTAGGTTGGAAGAATGTGCCGCACATATAAATACTGGAGCAGCAAACCAGCCGATTAATACGGATAGTCCTTCACTTAACATTGAAACGCCGGAAAATCCATATTTAAATATGGAAGGCGCGGATGTAGACAATGTGATTTTTTTGGACAATTCTGCACTGAGCATTGGAATACACGAAGATTCACCTTTAATAGATGGTTCACTGGACAGTGGAGAAATTGTGAATCCCTTGGAACAAAACCGGCTGAAGGACAAACTATTACATTGGTACAATAAATATAACCCGCCAAGGGAAAATTGTGAGGCTCTTTTACGAATCCTGAGAGAAGAACACCTAGACGTGCCTACCAGTTTAAAAGGTTTGACTAAACGTATAGAAAAAATTACACCTAGAAGTGTTGCTGCAGAGCAATATTACCCCTATGGACTAAGGAAACAATTAGAAGGAATCGCAAGTATACAAGCTTCTTACGATGAGGTAATCGTAGACATTGGAATAGACGGCTTACCTCTTTTCAAGAGTTCATCTCTCAGTTTATGGCCAATTTCAGGAAGTGTAGTGAACATCAAGAGCATATCAGTGATTTTGATTGGAGCATACCTGGGAAGGAAGAAGCCAATTAAAATAGACGTTTTTCTGCACGATTTTGTTTATGAAATCAAAAATTTACATAGCACTGGTATCATTTGCATGAATAAACGGTTGCAATTTAAAATCCGAGCTTTTGTATGTGACGCATCAGCAAGAGCATTTGTATGTGGTATAGTTGGTCACAATTCTTTTCACGGTTGTAGCAAATGCACGCAAACAGGAAGAACTGAGAATAATGTAGTTACCTATAACATCAATACTGCCACTTTAAGAACGGACTACAGTTTTCAACAAAGGGAGTATTCGAATCACCACAATGCTTACTTTCGTAACAGGCAGATGCTGCTGGAAACGTCAGGATTAAAAATGGTTTCCCAATTTCCTTTGAACCCAATGCATCTTTTGGACTTAGGGGTTACGAGGAAAATCATGCTGAGACTTTTAAACGGAAAAGTTTCCGGCAGAAAACTTAGCGCTGCAGACAAAAGTCAAATGTCTACACGTTTACTTCCACTTACATCACACATTCCGAAGGAATTTGCTCGTAAACCGAGAGATTTAGCAGAAATTTCCAGATGGAAAGCCACTGAGTTTCGGCAATTTATTCTTTATACTGGAATTCTTGTCCTGAAAGATATTGTAGATTCTGATACTTACTACCATTTCCTACTTTTGCATGGTGCATATCGGTTATTGTCTTGTCCGAAAAACTATTTACTAAATATTGAAGTGGCGAAAAATATGATCGAATTGTTTGTAGAAAATTTTCCAACTGTATATGGAGAAGAAAGTGTAACATATAATGTTCATAGTCTTCTACATTTAACAGGCAGTATTAAAGAAATTGGGTTCATTAATACTTTTTCAGCATACAAATTTGAAAATTATATGAGCGTTCTCAAAAAAAAGATAAAGAAGCCAAGCAAAATATTGCAGCAATTAAATAACAAAATTGTACTTAAGAATAATTTAATAATTGAGGATATTTCTTTCGGGTTTCATAAAAATATTCACGGGGATTTAGTAAGTTATCGTTCTTATTTACATTTTCTCAATACAAATGAACCAGATAATTTTTGTTGCATACATCCTTATACTCCAATAAAAATATTTAGCTTCAATGATAATAATGGAAAGTTTCTAGTTGGCACACGCCCCACAAATTAAAGAAGTTTTTACAATGAGCCAGTTGAATCAGGGTCAATAGGAGTAATGGTTGCAGACTTAGATAGATCTGAAGAATTAGTAACGTACAATATGAACGAAGTCGCATTCAAGCTAGTATGTCTTCCCTATGAAGACAAATTATTGATTATTCCAATGCTACATGACTGTATTTCATAAATATATATAATTGCAATTAAAAATAAATAATATTTTACTACCATCGACACCAAATTATATTTGAAGACTGACCATGACTGACAAAACAGAAAATTCGCCATCAGCATCATTCGCAGTTCCTGCACCTGTTTATCAGGCTACACCTTCGTCAGGCCTTACTGCCGATACAACAATTTTGAAAGGTAAGACCTTCATACAGTATTAAATACTTTTAAAGTAATTTCCTCAGAATCAATATCTACAAAATCAAAAAGTCCAACACTAACTAAACGTCATATAGACGCACCTACCCTGCAAGGAGTGCTTACCCGCATAACAAATATGGAGCGAAAACTTGAAACCATCACGGATTTTTATCTACTTTATTACATTTATGAAATATTATAAGCTAAAGGTTTTCATCTCTTTATGCCTTGTTAGAACTTATTGTTACGCAAAACAAAGAAATAATGCGTGCTATTGGAGAAGTAGGTGTGCTACAGAAGCAGATTGTAAAGCAGGAATCTGCACCTGATGAAATGCTGACGAAATTTCCAGTAAAAAATAAAATGGACTTACTGCAATTAGAAAAGGAAATAGAAGGCAATGAAGACTATTATGTAATTATGTTAAATTTTAATGTGAACGTTTTGGAGAATAAAATGTCAATCAATTTTCAGGTGGCAATTTTAAAAAACCTCTTTCGCCCAGATGGCATTCAAAAAAATTTAAACAAAATTTTTGGAAAAGACATTGCCGCAAATTTTATTTATGATGGAATAAGAGGGAAGGAGGCGCTGAAGACATGCAAAACTTTATGTGGAGCTACATATAGTTAGTATACATTTTCTAACACGGCAAGTTCTATTACGGAATAATTGTTTTGTTTTTTTCCACAGAAGCGCTTTCCAAGCATGGATATTGTGGCTAATTTCACGAAAGAATTCAAGCATGCCTTGAAAATATACAAAAATCGAATTTTCAAGGAAGCATGCGTAGCCAGGAAGAACGCAACAGTTGCGTTGTCTTAATTTTTAGTTTTAAAGTTTAAAAAAACTTGTTAGTTACACGTATATACATATTTAATAGTTTTGTGTTTTTTGTTAGTTTTTAAGTTATTGTTTTAGTTTTACCATACACAATCATTAACAAAAATATTTATATTATATGTATATACGTTTATCATAATACATGTGTTTCAATTTTTCATCTCAGTTTCAAACAGTTTGCTATACCGCGCTATTCTCGAGGACTGTGAATGCTTACTGCAATTCCGTAAGCATTCTTCGGAATCTAATACGGATCGTTTTCGCAATACCGCATCCATTACTTTAACATGGCGATGTCATTGACAAGATCCGTGCTAACTCCATTTCGCATTACCAGGAAGCGATGCTGGAATCAATTCGTCGAAATGCATTCCATCATTAATTACAAGTAATGCCTTTCAGAACCGATTACCAAGTAAGCATTACTGAACACATTCTGAGGCATTGATTCCAGCATCGCTTCCTGGTAATGCGAAATAGAGTTAGCACGTATCTTGCCAATGACATCGCCATGTTAAAGTAATCGATGCGGTATTGCGAAAACGATCCGTATTAGCTTCCGAAGAATGCTTACGGAATCGATGCAGTAAGCATTACTGGTCCTACTGGGTGCTTAATACTCACACAGCAAGGTGTGCAATACTTGAAAAGCTCCCTTCAAGGACGCTATGCTGTGGTCAAACTAAATGTCAAAAAGCACTCACACTGCATCGCCGTCCAGCCAATCCGAAATTAGGATGACGACATCGCTCGTTCCGTGATTGGTGCATTGTTCTTTTGCTCGTTTTGTCTTCGGTGCTGCACGTGGTAATTTTCGGCGAGTTGCGTAAATTTGCAAAATACTCGGTGGAAATAAAATATTAAGTGGAAAAGTGTAGTGTAATTGAGAAAAAGTGCTGTACTTTAAGTCGTTTAAGCGATTAAGTAGTGAAATTGTGAACATTTATCTCTGTAAATTTCAAAAATGCGTTGCTGTTATCCTGGCTGCAACTTTTTGCTAGGAAGCAAATCTTGCTACGTTTCATTTTTTCGGTGAGTAGCTAAAAGTCAGTTTCATATAAATAACACAAGTTATCTGCATATAATCAATGTTTTCATTGAAAAA
Organism: Oxycera nigricornis; assembly: GCA_963942545.1. NCBI lineage: Eukaryota > Metazoa > Arthropoda > Insecta > Diptera > Stratiomyidae > Oxycera > Oxycera nigricornis. Next base: position 67,822,665 of record OZ012663.1, read on the forward strand.
TTCACGCGCGATGCTAAGCAATTGCTTTGAACATTTAGGTGAAACTAACTGTCAAAACCGAATCATGTGCTGCTCAGCAGTCCAGAGTCGGTGCAGCGCTAGAATGAAGTGGGGCATTAAACATTTTGTATATCATTTCAGGTTCCCAACGTCACCAACTCGGGCTTCCGAATGGATGGAAATAATTGGAAGAGACGAATGCATGAAGAAAAAATTTGTGAGCTTCATTTTGAATCGGGGTACGTGGTTAAGCGCGGTGTAAGAAAGTTTTTACAACCGTATGCAGTACCAAAGGCGGTATTAAAATTGGTGAGTAAAAATATTTAATTTTATTTAAGCTTTAAAAACTATTTCTTTAAAAATATTTTAAATATTTTTTGTTATTTTTAAGGTAGTGGAGACGAAAGTAAACTACCGCGATATTCCCGGAACATCTACTGGAACACATAATATGCGCGCATTCATTTTCATGACCAGAAAATGAAAGTCAGACTTGCAGTACAAACTCTGAGCAAGTCTGTAGCGGATGCTATAGATTTTTGTCGTGAAGTGCTAAATTTGAAAAAAATTGCTGATAGTTCAGCAACTTTGCACTTCATACGAACTTTTAATGATGTTTTTGCTGCTATGAATTCGCGGCGGCTGCATGAATTTGGATTCAAGAAAGCCTTATGTGAAGAAAATTTTAACGCATTACATCATTTTTCAATAGACGCCATTGCTTATATTTCTAGTCTTAGAACTATCTCTGGTGGCTTACTAATAAATGAAAAAAGAAAGACAGGGTTTAGTGGCTTAAAAACCGGACTGAAAAATATTAAAGTTCTGTATGAAAGACTGATTTGTACCGTGGAATTGAATTATATTCCCATGTACAAATTGAATCAAGATAATCTTGAACTTTTGTATTCTTCAATACGCTGTGGGTTGGAATAAAATAGCAATCCCACAGTGCGTCAGTTTCGGGCAACTTACAAAAAGCTACTCATAAGGTGCCAGATCAGAGAAACTAGGATAGGGAATTTTATTCCGCTACAAAATATTCCGATTCTTAACGTGAATCGGGGATTCGATCCTATTGCCGAACAAAACAATTCGGCAAATAGAAACCTTTTGGCTAAACATGTGCAGTGTGAGGGCTCTCCCGAAGATACAAGTGATGATGACATTATTTGTGAAAATATTCACATTTTCGCGCCCGACACATTATCTTTATATTCTAAACATGTTGTAGAATATATAGCTGGGTTTGTTGTTTATAAGCTTAATAAACAATTGCATTGCCAAGAATGCTTGTCTGCCTTACAAGGCCGCTACAATCCATTTTTGTTGATGGCCTATAAAACCAAGGCATTTTTGTTATCTCCTTCTCAGAGAGTTATTAAAATTTGCAGTATAGCTGAGAAGATGATAAGGCAATTTATTTTCTTTCAAGGGAACATAACCAACAAAAGTGCGACCTTAGCTATCCAGAAAGGTATCCGGGAAGACCTCTTGGAAAAAAATTTATTTGAGGAATATCCTGACCATTTACAAGAGCATAGCCATTATAACTGCTTGATCGAGTGCATTGTAAAAACTTACACAATACCCGATTTTATTACATATGTCAGACCTCCACGCAAAACCTGTCCATTAGAAATAAGTATAATAATTTAAGTAATTTTAAGGGAATGTGATTGTTAGATTTAATAAGGTTTTACTTGCACTTTCATTGGCATAAGCGGTATTGTTTTTTGTATGTATAAAAGTAAAATAAATGTTTTGTTGAATCATATAATATTGTAAAATCTTGCTTCATCACGACTTTTTAACGTTATATAACTTTCGAATGATATACATTTGAAAAACGATTCTTTCCTACAGCACAGCGTCTTTTTGTTTAAAAAATGCTAAAACTAGTGTGGTTTTCTGTCTCGCTCTACGATGGTCACTAATTGCTTCAATTCTCTTTAGCGATTTCGTTTTCTTGGTTCTCTCTATTTAAAGGGCGCATGTTATGTCATCTTTTTTCGTGGGTGATGGTGCCACTGGCAAGCTAAGCTCATCTTCCGCTCACTTATTCAATTGTTTCAGTTGGGGAAATCGGCTGAGAGAAATAAGCCTAAGGCTAGGCGCAAAATGGGGCGCGTGCAACGCGTGTGACGCGACATGGCACACCACAGTTTTTTGTAACATGCACAAAACATTAGATCAGCGCAAATTGACGACGCGGCGCTGCGCAGTGCTACTGGCGTGACATGACAAACGCGTGGCACAGTAGCAGAGACACAGTTTCTCGCGCCACTCGTTTCAGTTCGAGCATATCAAGTGTGGTGCTAAGTTTCTGGTGAACGGTTGTTTATTTCTACTCTACGAGATTTGGGGACAAACTGCGTGGCAATATGCGTTCTCCAGCACTACACGAGTGACGCGATCGCGTCGTGCCGCTCACGTCATGTCATCTCGCGCGCGTCACACGTGTCGCAATTTGCGCCTAGCCTAAAAGGGTGATAGTGACCCTATGGGGAACCATGGTCATAAGTCTGGATGAATGAAGAAATGCATTTTTATTAGGCAGACGAATAAGTGTGCACCTGAAAACATTGAAAAAGGCTTAAAAAACTATTAGGTTGACGTCGGGTTTTATATAATGGACTATGTTCTGTTGCTTTGAGATGTACGCGAATTGAAAGACTTGCACATTATAATAAAAAAACAAGCCGCCCTTGAGGTCCATACGGCAAACTTTCCAGTAATATCTAGATAAACATTAAAAATATAAAACACAATAATAATTTTGAAAATAATACTACTTTAAATAATAAAAATGAGAGGTATTCATAGCTGTCGCAGGAATGAGTTAATATTAATCATATCATCTACGGGAGCATCCATTGATTACGTAAGGCTTTTGGTGGATGGGGGTAGATTGATTTGATCAATCAATCGGGACCCTTTCTACGTTATTTGTTATTTTCACATCGATGATTGAAGGACAAAAGAGCGCTAGGAGAACTGAATGCTGTTTTTGTTATTACGTCCACTGAAGAGATTTTGTCGCGTGATAGCCATTTTGAATAGTTACGTTCAAAATTGCCATGACTTCAGCATAATCACTGAATTTATGTAGGTAGCGTGGTTTCGGGATAACGAATGGCTTCCTCTTCAGGTGCTGTCATATGCCACTCGTTATCAGACAACACGACCACAGGTTAGGCTTGTTGATGGGTTAAGCTCGTTATATTTCAGCTATTTTAATCTTTGCATCTGCGAAGTATAACGACTGTCAATATTTTTTCGTTCGTATATTGTGCATACGTTGCAATTTGAAATGATTCTTATTGGATTTGAACCTCCGTTTCTAGTCGAGACAAATCGCCTACTAGTGTGCTTTTTTGTTTGGTTAGCAACGTGCTAACACTATTTTTGCACATTAATGGAGGTTCTTTTGTTCCAGATTAATGGTTGGTGCCATAATTAGGTAGGGAGCGTGGTTTCGGGATAACGAATGGCTTCCTCTTCAGGTGCTGTCATATGCCACTCGTTATCAGACAACACGACCACGGGCTAGGCTTGTTGATGGGTTAAGCTCGTTATATTTCAGCTATTTTCATCTTTGCATCTGCGAAGTATAACGACTGTCAATATTTTTTCGTTCGTATATTGTGCATACGCTGCAATTTGAAATGATTCTTATTGGATTTGAACCTCCGTTTCTTGTCGAGACAAATCGCCTACTAGTGTGCTTTTTTGTTTGGTTAGCAACGTGCTAACACTATTTTTAATGTGCAAATCATTGTCGTTTTTAGAGATCACTCTTACTTTAAATACCTGGCAAAACGAGTTTTGAAATAAAAACATACAACTTCTGATATAAATCACGGGATGTTCAGAAACGAAAACTGGTCAAGGACTATCAGAGCTACCGTGTGGCCAACACGAAACTGTAAATTTGGGGCAACTAGGTTAGCTTAAAACTGTTGCTGCCCTAAAACGACATGAATTTGCTTTCCCATTAGCGAATAGTTCAATTAAAAGCCTTGAATGTCAAAATGTGATCTGCTACTTGTCTCGTTTCTAAAGACTTAAGGGGTTATACCTATGTGAAGGCTAAAAAACAAGCCTTTTTTCAAGATTTTTTTTTCAAGGATTTTGAAAAAAAGCTTTTGTAAATAATATACCAATAAGAAGGGCAACTTTTCGGGAGTGCAAAAAATTTTTTTTATTTTAAATTTAATACAAAATGGCGGCTGTAGTGCACGTCAAAGTCACTAGTATTTACAAAAGACGTTCCACGGCCGGACAAGTTTCTCAGCCCCATCTGCATCTGGAACAATGAAATTTTTTTTCATAGACTCCATAAGTTTTGCTAGTGAAGTACACACGATAATAGTTGAATAACGAATTTTTTGCAAAATGGCGACCATTTAACAAAAAAATTGCATTTTCGACCCAAATAAATGACTTCAATTGTTTATAACTTTTTTTGAACAAAATCAATCGCTAAAATCGTGTGTACTTCACTAGATAATTATATCAAGAAGCTGCAGTTATAACGGCAAGTCATTCGGATGAAAACTGAAAGAGTTTCGTTTCCGGCAAATTTCAAAAATACACTTTCGAGATAAACGCGTTTGAAGTTTCAAAACCTTATAAAGTTGTGAATTTTCAAAATTTTACTATATAAAATTTTTAAACCATTACTTTGCTATCCCAGCACCATACAGTTGGCCTTAAAAAACCGTGGATTTCTCCTCCTCGTCCTTTCTTGATGCTAAAAGGCCGCGTCTCGTCTCTTTTACAACGTCGGAAATTGAGCGCTCAGCAGCCTTTATTCGCTCGGCGTCTGTTTCTAAGCAGAAGTTGTAAAAATTAGGTCCTGCAGTCAATCCTTATGAGTCTTGAACGAATGGCGATTAGGCGGACGCCTGTTGATGATCTTTCTGCGCTTCTGCGATGAACTACTTGCTTTACTGCCTTTACGGCCACTGTACAGTTTACTACTCATTTCTAACACTTTTTTTATACAAAACAACAGTAAAAATATTAATCAAAACATAGTACTTTAACCTCAAATGCAGCGTGTAGTCGATCGAGTAAACAGAAGCACTCCTAGCGTCGTTTACGAAGGAACGTGCCCTATACAGTGTATATTAATTACTATATAGTATAAAGCGAGCAAATTTCACGTGTTTCGAGCATTGGAGTTGCTTTAGAAAATTGATTCTCAAATTTTTTTTGAAGTATATTAGTATTTGGACCTTTTTGATTTCAATTCTAGAGATGTGTTAGCATACTTTCGGCCAATAAAAAAAATTGAAAATAAAATAAACTCACATAGGTATAACTCCTTAAGTTAGTTTTAATAAGTGAGTCGTCGCAATTTTTTTCAATTCCACTATATGTACTCAAAGGATGGTCATCTACGTAAGCTACTATGTCTGGCGTCAATTTTGGGTCCCACAAATTCCTCGCCACTTTGTTGATCTTTCGCAACGTTTGTCTAAGAATCGATTTACTACTCTCCTGCCTGCCAATTTAATTGCATTTTAAAGGATGTTGGTGATAATTGCAAAGTAATCTTCGTCCGGGAAATAAAAACAATTTTTTCGAATGGTTTTTCAATAGTGGACTCTTTTGTACTCAAATCTGAACTATGCATCCGTAGTGAGCTGTCCAGAACCCGATTCTTAGTTAAACATAACAAAGGTCCCATGTTTTGTATAAATAAAAGGTGGAAGCCTTCAAGCTTCGTCGATCCGCGCTGTTAAGCGTACATGTCTATTTGTGCCTTCAGCAACTTAAAAGTAGCGAAGTTGGGTCTGCGATTTATACCCTTATATACTTAAAGGAAGATCAGCTGCTAAGCAATCCTGTTTCGTAGTCTGTTTGCCGAGTCATTTTTTTTTCAATAAAAGAAGATCGATAATGTGTTGGCTGAAATCGTCGTGAGCGACACACGGAGGTTGCTATACCTTATGACATATTCCGAATATTTTGCTTCTTTCATCGCCAAACAATTTTTCTAGCTGTTGAAAGTGAGGTCTTTCTTTTGAATACAATGAACATTTTGTATTTTGCGAAGGAATCAGTGATGATCAGTATGTCATGACACTGAAAATACCTCTCATTATATGCGGGAAGCTACTTTTTTGACAAGACGACATATTTTTTCAATATCATCGAACAACCAGAAGAGCATATTAACAAGCTCATACAATAAACGTTCAAGTACATTGAACATCATTATCTGTCTGGATTTATTATTGAACAGAATCTACCAAAACGCGTTCACCAGGTCAAGACTCGTTGTAGGTTGAGTTTTACGGAGACAGTCCAAAATTTTATTGAAAGCGGTAATCGATTATCGTTCTTTACATGAACCCATGCAAGCATTTTCACTGTGGATTATTACACGCTGTGATGGCTCCTCAATCATTCCCAATGATAACTTCTTACCAATTTCTGTATTGAAAAGTTTTCCTAAGACCATTGGTACTTCATAATGTCATCTCTTTATTGGTTTGTCGTCATTTACTTAAATAGTTTTCGCGATTGACGAGATACGACCTAATCCTAAGATGGGAACAAAGAAATAGCAAAATTTAGCTGAGCATACTGCGTGAAATCATGGGTATAAGAAAACTTATCCGGCAGTATGCTTATACAAAGAATTGTCAGAGAACAAATCTGAGGCTAGCTCAAACTTACGAACAAAATCGATGCCAATTTTGGCTGTTGTGATTCAATCAGAAGATCAAGAGAAGGTTCATAGTTTTGATACATTGGCGTAAGATAATGGTATATGGCATATATTATTGGTGTTACTATAGGTAAATTATCCCCAGGTTGCACAGACGGATTACGACGAATTGAAAAAGGAAGTGAATTTTAGATCTTATTTGCAAGTTCAGTCACAATAATCTTGATACAAATGCCGTATTTGATCTATCCACTTATTTTTCCGCAAAATAACGTGTAAAGTGCAATCAGAAACTAGTGACATTTTGGATTAGCAGGTTTTTTTTTTGAGTTTTTGGATCACTATATACTGATGGGAGTTATTGTTCCTCGAAAGAAAAGTATTCCATACAGCTATTGGGTGACGGGCAGTATTTTTGCATGAGAATTAATTACCAGTATCGTTCACATTAAAAGGCATCGTGCAGCTCAGGCAGGCTGACTTCTGAAGCTACCATGTCTGAAATATGCCCCAAAGAAGAAAACAGTGTGCTCTCGGTTTATCAGTGCTCCCGAGTCAGAAAGCACCCGCGCCCGTCTTTGTATTCATTAAGATGGTCGTAGTAGGCTTTGTTATGACAAGTTTGGTCTCCTTTAGCAGTAATAAAACTTCAAAGCTTCAGAAATGACAAAATGGTGTGCAGGATTCATTATCTCGCGTTTTTATTCCCAAAAAGGAATGAAATCACAGACACTGAAATTAAATTTACTTCTATTTTACTCACTTCAAATTATATGAATACCATGATCTGACTCCGTAAGTCATGGTAGCCAGTCATTGGCGTCAGATGCAATGATCATTTTATTTTCAGGTGCTGGAATTTCACCTTTGGAAACTTTGATTGTGCAGACCAAATAAGTTCACTGTTAGCTTGAGCACGAGGCCTTCCAATAAACGAGCATAAAAGAAATTATAAAACACAATTTCTGGCCAAATGTGACCAGAGAAGTTACTTCGTGCTTGCGAGACTACAAGGATGAACAATCATGGCAACTAATTTCCTCGAGCGCAAATGTGTCCTATTGACATTTTGAAGCGTGGCTTCCTGTCTTTCAGACCACACTTGCGTTCTTTGACATATCAGGCTTTCATTTACGTTGATCCCGGATCACTTTGTCCAATTTTCTACTTTAAAATCACACCGTGTTACTTCAACAAAACTCATTATCACACAACCTAAAACAAAATCTCTTCCATCTTATCGGATATATCAAAACATTCACGACAATGTACCTCAACCTCGGAGTCACGACTGGATCAGAGGTGCTCATGCATCGAGCTGGAAGATGGTCAGAAAGCTGAGGTCGAGGATAAAGTGAAGGTCTGTGAAGCTAAACCTACTGTGACAGAGTTGGAAGAAGATGAGGACACCGATGCCCTAGAAGCAGGCAGTCGATTGGGTAGGCTTCGTAGCAGGCAGTCTCAAGGAAGTGAGACTGGGTCTGAGCGCAAGCAGTCTCAATGGGTTGGGTTTGAGGGTAGAGAGTCCCAGAGGAGTAGACTTGGGAAGACAGGTAGGTAGCAGCAAAGGTGATCTCATATGGGTAGTAGATCAAAGGAAGGGAGTACTGACACGGGAGGAGCAAGGCAGAATCACGAATTCGACAGCGAAAGGAGAGAGACATACGATAGTACAGCTACAAGAGCTGTAGGATCAAAGATAGAACAAAACTGCTTACAGGCATCTGTTGTAAGGGAAGATAAACTTTTGAAGACACGGGAAGATGTGTTATATGAGGGACCAACCTCATCAAATGCAAATCCGTTTGTAAGGGCAAGTGTGGTGTTGCAGGACGGGTCTGGGTTACCAATCGGGTGCGGAAAGCAACTCAATTCTACCGATCGAGTGGCCAATACGGAGTATAGAGACCGAACCATCGAGAGACCGGGAAGGGAGATAAAATAAGATGAGGACGAAAGGGGCTAATAGTAAAACGGTGTAGTTTTTGAAGGCTCTGTAACCCCAACGTCATTAGCATGCTGGTAGGACTCGCTACAGATAGGCACATGCAACCTATCATGATTGGCTTAGGACGTGAATAAGTGGGAGGTATATCAAAGGCGGGGGTATTGAATCGTTAGTCTTTGCGTTTGTTACCTTATGTTTGTAATCCCACCTTCCTTCTTCCTTTTTCCGTTGCCCTTCTTTTTTTAGTTTATTTCCTATAAATAGTTCGGTTGTGGGTTAAGTTGTGTTAAATTCGTTAAGCTAATTGTTTGGTTTCGTGAGTGTTACTCAAGTTTGGTTTCGGGCTTCAGTGAGTGTGACGTCGGAAGTTAAATTGTTTGCCGCGTTCACGCTGCAGGCCGTGTCCACAGATTGCTCGGTGGCTTGTCGGGGGGTGTCCGCCTGTCGAACGTTGCCATCCCGCCTTTTATGGTACGTTTTTGAGTGGATTTTGGGAAAATCCACTCGAAGAAGGGGGGGGGGTAATGTTACGTTCGCCACGCAACAAGGTCGATCCAAAAACCCATAAAGGCAAAATGGGGGTCTGCCCTGTTCTTGAAGACCCCAAACCATCGTGCGAGTAAACGCTGTCTTGTTAAAAAAGTTGATAATGCTACGTTCGTCACTTCACCCTATCAAGCCAATTAAGAATTATATTGTTGCTGATATATTGTAGGGAGTAGAGGTTTGAGTTATATAAGTATAAAGGAGATGTAGGTATGTAAGGATATTGGATTAGGTAACTAAGTAGGTAGGAAGGTTGTTATGAAGAGTGCTCCTGACCGTGCGCGAGTTATGTTTCTTAACTTTTATTAATGCGAGAAAAATATGAATACCAAACTTGGTATAGTTAATTAAAACACTTCTTTTACTTATTATTTAATATACTTTATTCACTTTATAATATATTATATTGATAACTGACTAGCAACTTCACCAGTATGAATACCGATTAATAACAACTAACACAATTGATGATGGACTAATAACTAACTTGATCTGGATGATCAAGTGATATTTATACTGATGGGAAACAAAGAACCCAAAATTGCAATTATGCAATTTTGATCAAGGGAATAAAAAGATAAGAGCAACATTTTATGAAATATGATATTATAAGATACATTACCTTAAATATGAGATGATGCAGCTGTGTAAAAAATGAATTGATACGTTAGTGTGAATAGTTTATAGTATGAATCATGTATCAGCATATTCAGTTTATGATGTTTATAAAATTGGGTATGTTAAAAGAATTTAACAATGCTGACTTGATACAACGGATGTTTAGAAGCAATAATTTTTTATTCTGGGTAATTCAAAACTTTCATCAGGTTTGTTTATATGAATAATTATTCGGTTTTTACAATATATAGAATAGATAATATATTAAAGATAATACATATAAAGAAATGTATTTTTTAATTTGAATTTTGCCGCGCTCGTCGGTACTACAGACACCAGCTCGCACGGTTAAGCAGGCGGTAAATAGGTTAAAGCGCAGAAGCGCATGTTGAAATAAAAACCTCACGTCGAGAGTACCATTGTTTAAGAAATTTAATGTAATAGTGTAAATAGTGTTTGGTAATAAAGAATAGTCTTTAATTGTCGTTTCTTTATTACACAGGTAAAAGTGTAATATAAATGTAAATAGTTAATAGTTTTAATAAAAGAATCTTTATTTCACAGAGCAGCACAAGGGATTTGTCGTTTATTTACCAACACCATTACACATTATAAAACGACAATTTGTTTTGATTGCAAGTGTACTTTTCCATAAGTAACATGAATCGTTTAATTTAGATGGCAAAACTTAAGTTTCAGTTCATCATGAATGCAACAGAAGATGGGAAATCAAGTGAGCTATGCATAACCTTAATAACGACACAAGATGATGTTTGTTATAAAGTTCCAAAAGAGGCACAAAAAGCAGAATCTCACGCAAGTATAATTACAACGTCTGTTTATGCAAATATGAAAAAGACATTAAAAAAAGACACCATAAGAGGAATGTCTACATAAACGTCACTGAAGCCATGTAAAAAGCTTACTGGGATGAAGACCAAAATTTTATTATAAATGGCCAATACCCAGAAGAAATTTCTAATAATGAGCACAATAATTCAAATATAAATGAAAGCCCAATGCCGGCATTGGGCTTTCCAGTGAGGCACTCCAGTTAATGATAAAAAATAAAGAAAGTGATGAAAGACAAAGTTTAAGAAAATTATCAGAAAAAATAATGAAAGAAAAATTCAATGGTAAAGGAAACGCTAATGAGTGGCTTAAGATATTTGAAAAAGAATGTTCAAGATTAGAAATAACAAGAAATGAAGAAAAAATTTAGATAATGAGAATATTCTTAGAAAAATCATGCTTGGACTGGCATAGTTCAATGATGATAGAAAATACTATACAGTCTGAATGGTAAATCTGGACAGAAAGTATTCTAGCATCTTTTGCAAACAAAGATTGGACAAATAGCAGGTACGCTTTAAATTTCAAATACCAGTCAGGATCCTTTGTGGAATATGCGTTAAAAAAGCAAAGACTCTTGCTTGAAGTGGCACCAAAATGGAATCAAAGAAATTTATTGGACATCATATCATATGGACTACCAGACAACATAGTTGAAAAACTCAATAGAGAATAAATAACAACAACTAAAGATTTATTCAATGATCTTGGTAATTTAGAATATTTAGTAAACAAAAAAGGTTTTAAAAAATAAAAAATACCAAAAAAAAATTTTGAAGCAAAAAGTCAAGATAAAACACCTTGCAGTATTTGCACAAAAAAAATCTTTATCACTCTAAAGCTGATTGTTGGTTTAAATCTGAGGCCAATATGAAACAAGAAAAAACTAGATCAAAAATTAATAACTCAACAATTGATGCAGAACTAAGTGATGATGATTCAAAAAACGTGTAAGTACACCACTAATTAAGATTAAACTACTATTACAAGATAAAGAAGAAATATTTGGAATTTATGATTCAGGAGCAAACGCATCCTTAATAAACGCAAAATTATTAAATATGAAAAATAGAAAGAATTCATCAAATACAGCAAAATTAATCACAATTAGTGGTGTTAGAAAAACTAGCGCTTCAACTAAATTAAAAATAAAAATTTTTGATATTGAGTAGAAAGTTAATGTTTATATTGTTGATGATGAAAATGTTCACTATGATCTTTTGATAGGACTGGACATGATAAAAATTTTCAGACTAAATCAAGATGAAAATTGAAAAATCACACAAACCAAAAACATAGAAAATAAAGTAGAAGATGATAAATCATTTTCGATGCAATCTGTTATAAATGAAATAGAAAAAACAGATGTCTTACAAAAAATTTCAGTTAATTTCAATGAGCATGTGAAGGCAGAAGATTTCCAAATAAAAATGGATAATCTAGACCAAACACAAAAAGCTCAAATAGAAACACTGATAGAAAAGTTTAAAACAATTTTTGCAAAAGATAAATACGATATAGGTACTGTTAAAGAATATGAAGCTAAAATAGATCTCAGAGCAGAGCAGTTCTGCAGCAAGAGGTCTTAGAGGTAATATTGATGATAAGATAGAAATTGAGAATCAAATCTCAAAACTATTAGAAAAAAATTTAATAGAAGAATCATATAGCCCATTTGCAGCGCCAGTCACCTTAGCCTTCAAAAAGATGAAAATAAAAAGTCTAGGTTATGTATTGATTTTAGACAGTTAAATTAAGTTGTAGTGCCGCCGGTTCAACGATTCCCACTGATTGAAGACCTGATGATAAAAACAAGAAACTGCAAATTCTTTACTACTTTGGATATCAATTCTGTATTTTGGTCAATCCCTTTGCGAGTTGAAGACAGAAAAAAACAGGATTCCTCACAAAAGAAGGACACTACCAATGGATTTGTCAACCTTTTGTTTTAAAAACTTCACCAGCAATATTCCAAAGAATATTAAGTAATAACTTAAAGAAAAATAAATTAACAGAATTTGCGGTGAACTTTATTGATGACATTCTAATTTTTTCAAAATCGTTCAAAGGACATATTGGTCATTTAACAAAGTTGTTGGAAGCGATAAAAAAAAATATTCAGATTGAAATTTAGAAAATGCACATTTGCTACAAATATGGTGAAATACCTTGGTCTTAAATTCAAAATAATTCAATTAGGCCACTAAAAGACAACCTAATTTCGATAAAGAATTTTATAACACCAGAAAATCCAAAAAAATATCAAGCAATTCTTGGGAAAAATAAATTTTTATCAAAAATATATACCAAAAAGCGCAATAATATTAGAACCATTGCATAATCTTTTAAGAAAAAATTTAAATGGTCAGAAAAATGCCAAATATCTTTTGGAAAGATAAAGAAAATATTATGTTCACAACCAGTTGTGGAAATATATGATAAAGATTTACCAATAAGAATATACACAGACGCTTCAATAAAAGGTGTAGGAGCTACATTTGAACAAATCCAGCCGGATGGAAAAGAAAAAACCTAAAGCTTACTTCTCAAAAAAATTAAACGAGAAACAAAAGAAAAAAAACAATATACTTGGAATGTCTAGCAATAAGAGAAGCAGTAAGATATTGGCAATATTGGTTAATCGGCAGATCGTTCATAATTTTGTGCGATCACAAACCTCTAGAAAATCTGAATCTGAAATCAAGAACTGATTAAGAATTAGGAGACCTAACCTATTACCTATCACAATATGATATGGAGATAAAATACAAAAAAGGTAAGGAAAATTTAGAGGCAGACTGTCTAAGCTGAAACCCGGTACTTGATCCACAAAAAAATGATGAAGAACAGTTGAAAATTGTAAATGTGATAAATCTAAAAGACATCATAAAAGACCAGGAGGAAAACGAAGACATCAATAACTTAAAAAATAAACCAAAAAATAACAACATATACTACAAAGGAAATAAAATCATCTTGAGTGAAGACTTCAGTATTAAATTAATTCGACCAGCTCCTGGAAAAGTGCGGCACACTGCCATCTATTCTCTTCAAGAAAATGCATTAAAATGATTAAAGCGTTCCACATTGGCTGCAATTTGAGCCAAGGTAACGTGATAAGGACCGAAAGTTGTCGACAATCAGCTGCGTGTTCAAAATATCTCCTAACGTCTCCCCGGAATCATTTCTATATAATGTGATTTTCGACCGTCTCATAGTCGGTTATGAAAATTTCATCGCCTTATTGCAGAGATTTCACCTGATTCTGACTTTCACCTCAAAAACGTATAAAATTCATCCACCAACAAGTTGCTGAAGTCACGCAAATATAGGTTGCCGTCTACAATTTGCGGTCCCAAACCAGCTTTGATCAAAGTGATGCTGTTGACTATTACAATGAAAACCTGGAACACAAGGCAATGCATGCTTCCAAAATAGGAGTTTAGAATCTGGAATCTACCAAAGAAGAACATGTGTTTATGAAGATAAGGCTTTTGGCAGGAATAATGCTGAAGCATTTGGCATCATTATTGTCATATTGTACGGAAAATTTTCTATTAATTAGCTTCCCAGTTCATGGGAAAGTCGAAATTGAAATTTTCATCATATCTTTACGTTTTGAGGTCTTTAGAGTGTAACGAATCTTGCGAATACAGCGCTCAACGAGAGTGCAACGGCGAGTAGGAGAATAAATGTACATCTGTCATATGTTTGTACCGAATAGATCAGAATTGAAATAGTAACCTTCGTGTGATGTTTCATTAGCGCACCGAACGCGTGATTTCGTTATAGCATAAGTAGCACACGCTACAATTGGTGACCTACGACAGTGAGACGCGAATCACGAACCACGATATTTTGATTCCCGCAACGTGAGCGAGTGCAAAAAAGATGAGTGTAAAATGCCCACAGGGACACATCAAAGTCCAGGCACGTCCACCGGAGCCTCCAAGGACAGCCGCTATCCCAACATCCATGCTGCACAAAAGGTACAGTTGCCTCCATTTTGGCGAGATAACCCGGGGTTATGGTTCGCGCAAGTGGAAGCCGCGTTTGAAATTGTCCACATTGTGCACGATCGAGTCAAATTCAGGCACGTTGTCGTGCATTTGGACTAAACTGTGCTGCCGGTAGTTCCCGACATCATCACGACACCGGCCGATACCGATAAGTAAGAAGCAATAAAAAATCGTATTATCTTCGCATTCGCGGCATCCAGCGAAGCGAAACTTCGACGTCTTTTACGTGGAATCGACATCGCGGATGACAAGCCGTCAGTTTTTCTACAAAGTGTGTGAAATCAAGCCAGCGGGCAATTTAGTAACTCCGTGTTGCGAACAATTTTCATTGAGCCGCTGCCAGAACACGTTCGAAGCATTTTGGCCATAAGTGAAGTAACCGATTTATCAAAATTAGCGATGCAAGCAGACAAAATAGTCGAGTTGTCACGTTCGTCTGTGACAGCTATTCAAGTGCCAGATGGAAATTTTGGAGCAGTCAGTCTGCAGAATTCGCAGAACGAAATCGCAAAGATTTCACACCAAGTCAAACAGTTGACCGAACGTCGTTCACGTTCACATTCCTCCCCGCAGTGTACGAGATAACGATCTAAAAGCAGAGAGGGATTATGCTTCTATCATGCACGGTTTGGCGACAAGGCAAGGTAATGCCTCAACCCTTGCGCAAAGTCAACAAAACCAAAAAACTAGAGGAGGCCGCATGTGGTGCGGCAGACGCGTGCGGGTCTCCGACAACCTGCCTTCTACAAATCCGCAATACCAAATCAGGGTACCGACACCGGAGCTGACATATCCGTTTTGCCGAAAACTGCAGCTCAACAACGTCCGACGCTTGGTACGAAGCTTTATGCCGCCAACGGCACAGTCATCGACACTTACGGAACGAACAACTAACCGTGGGGCTGTGGCTTCTCCGTCAGTTTTGTTGGAACTTTACAATTGCCAACGTCACACAATCAATCCTCGGTGCGGATTTCTTGTGACATCACGTATTAATAGTGGATCTTCGACACAAAAGGCTTATCGAACAGAAAACAAGTCTACTGGCAGTTGCGCCGTTGGTTAATTCGCATCAGCCGGCAATCCACACATACGACGAGCAAAACGTCTACCAGCGACAGCTTTCCAAATTTTTTGACATCACACTTCCAACGAACTACAAGTCGCCAGGCCATTCAACGCAGCATTATATCTTACGACAGGACCACCAGTCGTCGAACGCGTACGTCAACTATCAGGAGACAAGCTCGCAGCAGCTAAAAAGGAATTTGAGTTTATGCAAGCCGTCGCAAAGTGAATGGGCGTCGCCTTTAAATTTGGTGAAGAAGAAGCTTGAGGGATGGCAGCCCTGTGGTGATTATCGGCGCCTCAATAGCATTACAGTTCCAGATCGCTACCTGATTCCACATTTGAATAATTTCGGGGAGAAACTGCCGAACTGTATCATATTTTCGACGATTGACCTAAACCGGGCCTATCATCAAATTCCTTTGCGCCTGAATATCGTCCGAAAACAGCGGTGACGACACCATTTGGATTGTTTCAATTCAATGTGATGACTTTTGAATTACGCAACGCTGCACAAACGTTCCAGCAATTCGTGGACAGCATTCTCCGAGGACTGAATTACTGACATTGCTACATCGATGACATTCTGGTCGCGTCTGAGAATGAAGAGCAGCACATGCAGCATTTAACTTAAATTTTCACACGTTTTCAAGACAGCGGTCTTACCATCAATACATCAAAGTGCGTCTTTGGCCGACAGCAAGTTCGGTTTCTGGGATACCAAGTCGACGAGAGCGGTATCAGACCACCAGAGGAGCGTATACAGGCCATCTTCGACTACAAAAAGCCAACGACGGTCGACGAACTTCACCGTCTCATCGGCACTTGGATATTTTATCGATCGTGTCTCCCGAAAGCAGCTCAGCTACAAGCGCCACTTATCGATGCGGTCACAAGAGCGAAGAGACGAGATAAAAAACCCATCGTCTGGACGCCAGAACTCGCACAAGCGTTTTACGAGTGCAAACAGCGGATGTAGAGAGCAGTCACCTTGGCTCATCCTTCAAAAAGTTCTCCACTCACTCTGCACTACGACGCTTCGAACATTGCGATAGGCGCAGCGTGGTTTATGCGTTCAAGCAGCGATCAGACAAGGCAAACCCGAGACAAGTACGACAACTTGACTACATCAGCCAATTTTCGACAAGAATTGTGTATGTCAAAGGCGAAGCGAGCGCAGTTCCGGACGCATTCTTGCGTTGCTATATGATGAGCATGCCATCACCAATTTCGAAAAAGGAACTAGCAGCTCAACAAGCAGTCGACAACGAATTGCAGCGGTTACTATTGTCATCTCAGTTTTCTCTAAATCTGAAAAAACTATGGCTTGATGACAGCGACCAATTAGTATGTTGCGACATTTCGACTCCAGTCGTACGACCATATGTCCCCCACGAATTGCGAAGGAAAGTTTATGAGCAACACCACAGCATGTCGCATCCCAGCGAACGTACAAAGTTGAAGGCGATAAGCGAGCAATACGTTTGGCCAGCGATGAACCAGGACGTCAAGGAATTGACGCGGACGTGCCTTTTCTGCCAACGGAGTAAAGTCTGTCGGCACGTCAAAAATGTGCCACAGCACATTCCAATGCTAAGCGAGTGATTTCATCATGTGCACCATGACATTATCGTAATGCCGACCTCCAGAGATTATCGATACTGTCTCACGATGATCGACAGATATACGCGATGGCCAGAAGCGGTTCCAATCATTGACATTACAGCCGAAACGGTAGCGACAGCATTCTATGCGACATGAATTTAGAGATTTGGCACACCAGCCACCATTACGACGGATCGTGGTGCGCAATTCGAATCACGAATGTTTGACGCATTCGTCAAATTAATGGGGATAAACAAAGTGAGAACGACGGCTTATCATCCAGCGTCAAACGTATTGGTAGAACGGTGGCATAGATCGCTCAAACCGACTCTAACGATGCATCACTCACGACGAAAAGCTTTAATACACAAGGATTTGCACGAATACACCCACGTATTCGTACAAATCGATTCCATGAAGAAGCATTGCGAGCAACTGTATGAAGGACCTTTTGCAGTAGTAGCGAGAACGCCAGACAGAGTTTTCAGAGTCAACGTGAATGGGAAACCGGTCGACATATCAACTGAGAGTTTGAAACCAGCTTATTTCCAAGCCAATCAGCTGACAGGTGCACCGCAGCCATTTACGTCAAGCCCGGCAGTACAACATCCTACTACGACAACGATGCAACAACCTGTGAAGACATATCCAGGCAAGCGCAAAGTGCATTTCGTAACTCAAAAGTGGTTCAAGTCACTTGGAGGGAGTATTGTAGCGAATCTTGCGAATACAGCGCTCAACGAGAGTGCAACGGCGAGTAGGAGAATAAATGTACATCTGTCATATGTTTGTAGCGAATAGATCTGAATTGAAATAGTAACCTTCGTGTGATGTTTTATTAGCGCAGCGAACGCGTGATTTCGTTATAGCATAAGCAGCACATGCTACAAGCGTGTATTAAAAGTGTTTTTAGAAAGAAGGATGTATACAGCATAGGATTTGCATCGTGAAGGTGCCAATCGACGCGTATTGACAATCGTGTGATTACATTCAAAATTTTAGAAAAGTGTTTGAGAAGTTTGTTTATTTATTTAAAAAAAGGGCAAAAAATTATTTTTTTCAATAAACAATGAATTTTCTAACTGAGTCTCAAAACACAGTAATCATTGCTTGTACAATTTATATACTTCAAAAAGTTTTTATGAAAAACCAGCTAAACGTTTTCTCATGTTTACAAAAAAATTAAATTAAACATAAAAATCTATAAAAGTCATCATGACCTTCACGATCATTCATGTCATTCACTATATCATCATGGAGGTGTCAATCAACGCGTATTAACAATTTTGTGATGTAGTTGAATTTATCAAAAAAAAACTTTGGTTCCATTTCTGAGCTTAATAAAAAAACTTCGAACTATTTTTCTTCATAAAAATTTTTTTTTACCTTAATTCCACCACTTTTTGGAGTGAAACCAGCAAATCTTTTTCGGATTAAATTTAAAAAAAACATTAAAAATGGAAATGTGAAAATGGTTCATACGAATGATATTTGCTCATATCTCTTATTCTAAAGACATTAGACCCGTTTGCTTGGACCGGCTGGTGTTTAGTCAATCAAAGTTTATTAATATTTGCATAAATTGAGCAGATTTTGAATACTTTTCAGAGTACCGTTGTTGTGTTTCATGATCGCCATTCTTATTTTCTGGCAGTTATACTTAGCTCTGTATTGTTCCAGAGTGATGGGCGTCGTCTTTCTATTAAATATATGTTAAGGGAGATTGAGAAAACTCCCATCTCTTTGAAGAAGGGAAAACTACCTACCGGCATTCCGAATATTGCCACATATTTGGCGCAGAGACAATGCTCAAGCAGCCGATATTTCTGTGTATCTTTTTGCCAATGTAAGGCATACTTGTACCCAAGTAGAAGTCTGTTCTTTTGCCGAATATATCAGGCAAAGCCTGATCAAAGTTGAAATCTGCCGAAAGGAGGCAGTTGCTAAATAAAACAGCAATTGGCTTTGAGTCTATCAGACAGACTTAATTTTCTTTAATCAGTTCTCTTAATTTATACAATATTCTATTTACTTATTTTATCCCCACTCTAAATACAATGCAAGTTTTAATTCTAAATACATAACAATAATGCTTACTCTAAAACTTGGATCAACCAATCCAAATTAAAGGGATTAGGTTCCCACATTCTTCTATCTATTTCGTAATACTCATGTGTCAACCCATTTTATCAATATGGGTTATGAGTAATTGATTTAGTATCAGTGCACAGCACAGGGAAATAACCAGGTGGCGATATTAATAGGTCAGTAACCACTCGACCACGTCTGGCTATTTGTAAACAAAGAGTTTTTCATTCACAATTGTAATTGGACACTCAATTAGAATTGGATGAGCTTACATACCAATACCAGTTGGATGGTGTTTCTAAGCATGCCTAGATGGCGTGCTAAATGTATCGTACATGGGTTAAGGTACGAGATGAATGTTGACATGTGCCTGGGCTGAAGTGGTTATTGTTGTGTGTATATACTACACCCTAACCCTTTGAGATGAGAATTTGTAAATCAAATTCGATGCTAAATAGGATTAGTTTTAGTAGCTCGTTTGTATAAAAGTATGTAATTAACAATTGATGATTAAAGTAAGTTTATATTATTTTTATATGTACGAAAATTTGCTATATGTAATTTAGATAAAATAATTTTATGTTATAAATTGTTCTCTTATTATGATTTTTTGTGTAACTTAAGCCTATTGTTATGAATCCATTTATTACAATTATCCATTTCTATTAGCGTATTCTTGCTGTTTGTGTCCAACACTTTATAAGGACCTTTATATGGCTTTTGGCCTTTTTCTTATTTCCAAATTTAATTAGTACTAAGTCATTGATTTTGACATTGTAGGGATTTATTCTTTTATTCTTTTTGGTTTCTACTACTTTAGTTTTTCTATTAGACTTCTAGCTTTTGATATGGACGTTTTTAACCTTAGTTTCAATTCATTGGCATAGTTTTCAATGTCATAGATTCTGTCTGTATTCTCTAGATTGTCACTTGGTAAGTACGAAAGTTTTCCAAAAACTAG
Source organism: Oxycera nigricornis (assembly GCA_963942545.1). Lineage (NCBI taxonomy): Eukaryota > Metazoa > Arthropoda > Insecta > Diptera > Stratiomyidae > Oxycera > Oxycera nigricornis. The sequence goes on from OZ012663.1 coordinate 67,843,055, forward strand.
CTCATATGGTGTGTAGTTGGTATCCACGTGAGGGGTCGTATTATACGAGAATGTGTAAAATGGTATCCATTCGTCCCACGTATTGTCGTCGACGAAAGCTAAGAGGTATTCGTTGAGGACACGGTGGTTTCGTTCTACTACACCTAACGTCTCGTGGTGATATGGAGTTGAAAAAATCTGTTTTATTTTTAAAATTTCGCAAATGTCCTTCATGAGTTTATTCGTAAACTCTGTTCCTAAATCGGTTTTTAAAATTTTAAACTGACCGTATTGAAGTATGAAATTATTTACAAGTGCCTTGGCTACGATTTTGGCTTCCTTATTTTCTAAGGGTATTGCGGTAAGATATCTAGTTAATTCGCACTGTATAGTTAGTATGTATCGATAGTTATTTGAAAATCGAAGAGGACCGACAATGTCCGCGGTTATTATCTCAAAACTAGTAGATGGTGTATCGGTTTTGATCAGTCTTTTTTTCGTGTGCTTTGTTATTTTAATCAATTTGCATTTATCGCATTGATTTATATAATGCTTTATCATTTTGCTCATGTACCTAAAACAGTATCTTTGTCTCAATTTCAAATATGTTTTTCGGATTCCTGTATGTCCTCCGTGTGGCGATTCGTGGAATTCTTCAATAAGTTTTCGCTGTGTAGCGATATCATTGATTCTTTTAGGTGGTCTATATATCATTATTTTTAATTGTATATTCATGTCTCGTTGCAACGTATTATATATCTTCTTAAATTGCTCTTTGGGTACGTACCGAAATATCATATCTTCCATAGATAGAGCTAGTTCATTTCTATTATTCTTCAGCGAGTAATTCAGTAACTTCTTCAATACAGAAACTAGTTTCGTGTTTGAGTTATCGTTACAATTATCGCGAACTCTCACACTTAGTTTTTCGCTGGCGGAAACGGATTTCTCGTGAGCTTCATCGCTAAGGCGGATCATAAAATAATCTTTTTCCTTCGAGATTATATTCTTCCTTTTATTTTCATTGTTGTTGCTCAACATATTAAATTTCCGTTTTAATGCCCCTGTAATATCAGATAGCGAGGTACAATCGAACGCATAGAGATGATCAATTTCCCGTTTTCGTTTTTCGCTTTCGTTATCGATTTCTATATTTGTTTGTTTCTTTTGCTTAGTCGCCTTGCTTCTTGTTATCGCCATAAGTTTCTTACTGATACTTTCACCATTGGTTGGAAGTACTATTGATTTCAGAATTTCAGAGTCCAATTGTACCCTTGATAGTGCGTCTGCGTTAGTGTTGATATTAACCTTTTTGTATATAATTTCAAAATCATAGTCCGATAAATCTAAACGTATTCGTGTCAATTTAGATGATGGGTTTTTGTGAGTAAACAATGGTTCTAAAGGCCTATGGTCTGATACCACTGTAAACTTTCGTCCATACAAATATGATCTGAAAAAGTTTATTCCGCAGTGTATCGCCAAAAGTTCTTTTTCAATGATTGGTTTGTTTAACTCATGCTTGTTCAATGATTTACTCGCGTATGAGATGGGTAAATCAGAACCGATCTCTCCTTGTGACAGAATTGCACCTAATGCATTCAATTTGAGGTTGTATTTGCGTAGTCTTTGTAACACTTTAGATAAACTCTCATTATGATGTTTGATGCTGCATCCAAAGACCATAATGTCATCGACATATAAAAAAGCTGAATGACTTAAACCTGTCAGTGCGATGGTGAGCATTCTTTGAAAGCTGTTTGAGGAAATTTTTAATCCAAAAGGTAGTCTCTTGAATTGGTAGTGCCCGTTGTCTGTAGAAAAAACTGTTACAGGTCTGGAGTCTTTTTCTAGTTTAATCTGGTGAAAATAACTCGTCATATCTAAGGTGGAGAAGTATTTTGCTCTACCTAGTTTGTCGAGCACATCTTCCAACCTTGTCAATGGAAATTTTTCGTTTACTATCTTGTCGTTCAACTTTCTAAAGTCAACAACAAGTCTCCATTTCTTTGTATCGTCAGAGCTTTTCTCTGGTACAACTAATAATGGTGAGTTGTATGGGCTAGTGGAAGGTTCTACTATGTCATTATCTTCCAATTCTTGGACAGCTATGTTGACCTTTGACACCGCAACAGCTATGTCGACCTTTGACACCACAACAGATCGCCAACAGAAACGAAGACAAAACGATAAGAAGCTAAGCAAGCCGATAAGGTTTTAAAGTACATGTTTGCGGAACACTACGAAAGGGCAAACCAACCAAATAATATATTTGTATAGTGATTAGATATTAAGTATAAAAGAATTGTACTTGAGAAGAGCAGGCGAGTTGAATAAGAATAAAGCAAGCATTAGCATCGCATATTGAAAGTCACTGTTTTCTTTTTCTTCGTTAATACAATAATATTCCCTCGTTTGGAACCACACACGTAACTGGCGCAGTCGGTAGGCCGGTAATTCGTGCTCAAATTTCGTGAAAACCTTTGAAAAGTGGCCTGGGTTAAGGATCTAAAAAACATCCTGCGGGACATAGAAACACGAAACGCACAAATTGGACAAGAAACGAATCAACAAAACGAAGAACGACGAAACGATTTCATCATGGATTTCAAAATCATCAGTGGATACATCAACTCCATCCCTACATTTTCAGGAGATCAATCAGAAGTCCATCCATTCGTCAATGCAATAGATGCAGTGCAGGAATCAATAAGGACATTGCCCGAGATCCAGCAAACGATGATAGCGTATCAAATTATTGGAAAGCTATCTGGGAAGCCAAAATTAATTATCAACGCTTTACCAAATAGTGATTGGATCAACGTAAAATCCACCCTTATAACGCATTTCGACGAACCAGAAACTGAAACGAGGATAATGGAACGCATTTTAGGAGCCAAATTCACCACCCCAGCCCAGCTGTATTCCTATCTGAGTAAGTATCTGAATCTCCTTAGTAACAAAATCAAGCACAATGATGCATACAGTGAAAATATTAAAATTAGTGAAATACAGCATCGAAGGCAAATTGTTAAAAATTGCTTTATCGATAAGTGTCCAGAGCCTATTCGTGGTGTTTTATATGCGAGAGATCCGAAAACTTTTGAGGATGCTTATTCTGTACTAGTAAATTCAAGGTATCATCATTATGGTATAAAAAATTATCAAAATCGGTTTAGTTGTGTCAATAAAAATCAAGTGAATCAAAAAGGTGTTAGTAATGCTAATGTGTCTAGTCCGCGAGAAACAAGTTTTCAGTACGTGAATCATAGGCAGAATTACAGACCAAATTCAAATAGTCAGAATATAAGAAGAAATGATCTTTCTTTAGCAACGGATGTATCAATGAATACAATCCAGTCCTCCGGAACCTCTCTTTTTGCTGGAAATCAAAATTTTCGGTTACCAGCCTCGGACTCCCTATTCTTCGACTAACAATCGAAGGAAAATCTGTTCGCTGTCTAATAGACACCGGTAGTACACATTGCATAATGAATGCGAAAAATGTTAGCCATCAACGACGATATGTTCTTTCTCAGCCGTTAATAATACATTCCGTAGCTCAAAGAACGGAAGTAAAATATGGTTTCGATACAGAGTTCCCATCCGAATTTCAAACAAATCATAGAATTGGATGGAAATTAATGGATGTCGCATCCAACTCATTCGATTGCATCATCGGCATGAATGCTCTGATAGGTACAAAAGCAATATTAGACTTCGAGTCAAAAAGCATTTCTATTAATAATATAACAATTCCACTTAATAATGAAGACGGCGAGACATATAATATATTAGCAATTCAATGCGAAATTTTTTTAGGAAATGAGGAAGAAAATCAAAAAGAACAATTTATAAATGATATGCCTTTCAAGAAACAAGTACAAGAGGAAACATATACAAAAGAAGAACAAAATGTAATTGATCGAATTAAAGACGAATTTATTGATATACAATACAAGAAAAGTGAACCGTTAACCTTCACACATCAAATTAAACATAGTTTGAAATTGACTTCTGACAATCCTATATACCAGCGAAACTATAGGTATCCACATTCATTGAAACTCTTTATAAAACAACAAGTTCAAGAGAATTTAGCACAGGGAATAATACAACCTTCAAATTCTCCATATAATTCTCCAATTTGGGTAGTTCCAAAGAAAGGAGGCAACCATAGATTAGTCATCGATTTTCGAAAAATCAACAACCTCACGGTTGCTGACAGATTCTTTATCCCACAAATCGACGATATTTTAGGGCAATTAGGCCATGCAAATTATTTCACAAGCATTGACCTTGCAAAAGCATTTCACCAAATCGAAATAGAGCCAGAAGATCGCCATAAAACAGCTTTTTCAACAGACGAAGGACATTTCGAATCTAAACGAATGCCCTTTGGGTTAAAAAATTCTCCAGCTACTCTACAGAGAGTAATGACTGAAATTCTAGGGGAACTTAATGGAAAATGTTGCGTTATTTTTATGGACAACATATTAGTCTATAGCTCAACACTAGAAGAACATGAAAAGGCTCTTCGTAAAGTACTCACAACATTAAGAAATGCTAACCTAAAAATCGAAATGGGAAAAACTCATTTTTTAAAAAATTCTACCGAATTCTTAGGACATGTAGTAACTAAAGATGGAATAAAACCAAACCCTAAGAAACTTGAAGCAATAAATAAATTCCCCCTTCCTACAACTCAAAAACAGATTAAGTCATTTTTAGGAATGGCCGGTTTCTATCGTAAATTTATTAAGGATTTTTCAAAAATCGCTCGCCCAATGACTAAGTATTTGAAAAAAGTTATGAAAGTCAAAACAACGGACCCAGAATATAATGAGGCATTTGAAAAATTAAAACTTTACATATCAAATCCCTCGATTCTTCAATATCCGAATTTCACAAAACCATTTACTATAACAACAGATGCTTCAAACTTTGCTATCGGAGCGATCTTATCACAAGAGCGAAAACCAATCTGTTTTGCATCTAGAACATTGAACGAATCGGAAACACGATTTTCGACCATAGAGAAGGAATCGCTTGCGATTGTTTTTGCACTTAAATATTTCAGACCATACATTTTCGGATATAAGATCGAATTATTGACCGATCATAAGCCATTAACATATTTAGAGAATCTTAAAGTAGATAATCCACGTTTGCAAAGATGGAAATTGAAGTTATTAGAATATGAGCTTACCATTAAGCATATAAAAGGCAACGAAAATTTAGTGGCTGACGCACTTTCTCGAATTGAAATTCACGTTCATGAAAGAGAAGACTGCGATTCATTGGCAACACAGCACACAGCTGCAGAAGATAATACATATTATATATCGATCTCAGAAAAGCCCCTCAATTATTATAACGTTCAACTTATCATAAAAATAGGGAAGACTAAAAACACAGTTCGACAGAACTTTCAGCGTAAGAAAAGGCTGGTATTTACTTTCTCTTCCTTTACGGAAAAGGAGGCGAAATATATATTAAATAATCATATGCTAAACACTGGTACGGTAGGCATAAAGTTACCTGATAAACAAAAACTCTTGATTTTGCAAAAGGAATATAGTACATGGAAATTGTCCCATAGCAAAATCACGTTGGTACATGCAGAAAAATTACTTCATGACTGTTCATATAGTGAAATTCAAGAAAGCATTGCCAAAACACACAAGCGAAACAATCATCTAGGCATAAACAAAACTTATAATGAACTTCATAACAAATATTATTTCCCTCGTTTAAAGGAATTAGTCGAAAAGTATATTAATTTATGCGACATATGCCAACAATCTAAATTTGATAGAAATCCACCCAAAGAACCCTTCAAGCAAACAGTAACACCTCAATCTATACGTGAAATTTACCATATTGATGTATGGTTCAAAGACAAAAATAGTCCATACATCACATGTATCGACAAGTTTTCTAAATTTTTAGCAATATCGCCGTTAAAGAATAGACAATGGGATACAATAGTAAACACTTTAAGAAATATATTCAATAAAATAGGTAAACCTAAACTTCTGATCACAGATAATGAAAGTGGAATAAATTCGGAAAATACTAAAGACTGGTTACAAAAAGAAAGCATTCAAGTTCACTTTACACACCCAAATCACAAAACTGGGAACTCCGACATAGAAATAGCGCATAGAACTTTAAACGAAAACTTGCGTACATTTCTAATCAGACAAAAGGAAGAAGATAGAAACTTGACATTATTGAACCCCGTGCAAGAATGCGTACAATACTATAATACCACTAGACACTCAGCGCACGGAGAAAAACCCTCAGATGTATTTTTTAAAGAAATAGATATCTCCCACATTTATAGTAAACTATGTGAATATAAAAGAAAAATGTTAGAAAAAGCCAATAGAAATAGGAAAACATCAGAACTTGACAATAAGTGGGTAAAAAACCCCAATCCAACGAAATTAGGCCCTCGCTTCAAGAGAGCAAAATTAAATCAACGCATTCATGCGTTAAATAAGAAAAAACTAAAGCGTACCTTCTTCTACTGTTTCTAATACCATTGGCGGATACACAATCGATTCAAATAGAATCCCTAACACAACAAAACGGTTTCATGTTAATGAAGACAGGGCAGGAACAGTTGGTCCTCAACAGAGTGATCATAGGTCATCCAGTATTTCGAAAAGATATAGAAACATTACTCGATAGCCTAGATACTCTACTAGGTCATTTTGAAAAACACAATGCATTTATAAACACAAAAGATTCAGCTAAAATTTTAAAACATCTTCGAATGGAAACCACATCTTTATTTCCATCCAGATCAAAACGAGGCATATTTAACTATTTAGGTTCTATCCGTAAATGGGTAGAAGGTACACTAGATGAAGAAGATCGTCAGGTTATACAGTCTAACTTCCATAAAATCGAAGAAAACGAAAGAAAACTTCGACATAATGATCATCTTCTACTGGAGTCATCAAATGAAATCCGAAGGGATATTCAGAAAATAACTAGCAAAGCGAACAACCTGATAACATCAGTTGAAAACAGAACTTATCAGTTGGTCGCAGGAATAAACCGAAACCAAATTGAAATAATGGAAATAACAAACTATATTCATTTTATGCAAAATCTAGCATTAGCTCAAGTGAAATTAGATAAAATTAGCGAACTTCTTTTAAACAGTAAATCTACCTCATTACACAGAAATATTCTACAGAATAACGAGATTTCAAAATATAATATAGATGCCTTAACGCTAACTAACATTAAATCCGATGTTCTAATTGGACCAAATAAAGTAACTCTTTTTATCGAGATACCATTAGAAACCAAACCGATTGACAGAATGAAATTGATACCCATTCTTAACGAAAAATCATTACAACTATATTTAGATACATATGAATTCTTAGTACACAATAACATACCACTTGATATTAACACGCGATACCCACTTCTGGATAAATGTATAATATCTATTATAAATAGTAATCCCACTGATTGTACATTCAGAATATACACTTTGCCTCATAATGAAAAAATATCTGCAGAAACATTCGCGCTTACAAATATTAACACAACGCATGTCGAGCATACGTGTAAGAATAGTGCAACTCCAATTTTATTAGAAAATAAGAATATCCTAATAAAGCTACATCAATGTTCAGCACATATACAACCTTTTAACGTTACTAATACGATAATCGAAAATTTCATACCTCAAGTAATACCGCAAAGTAACAAAATAAGCAAATTTTCAATTTTGAAAGAAATACAATTTGAGCACTTGGAGCAAATAAAAAATAAAACGATTGAATTAGAAAATATGCAAAAGCTTGACGAGTTACAAGATTCAGATACAATCTTAAAAATATCTATCCCCATAACCTCAATCATTATTTTCATCATAATCCTTATAATAATCCTATTTTGCAAATATAAAAGGTCTTCAGAAAAGATCCGCACATTCTTAAACATCACAAAGTCTGAGGACAGCCTTCACTTAAAGTAGGGAGGAGTTATGTCGACCTTTGACACCGCAACAGCTATGTCGACCTTTGACACCACAACAGATCGCCAACAGAAACGAAGACAAAACGATAAGAAGCTAAGCAAGCCGATAAGGTTTTAAAGTACATGTTTGCGGAACACTACGAAAGGGCAAACCAACCAAATAATATATTTGTATAGTGATTAGATATTAAGTATAAAAGAATTGTACTTGAGAAGAGCAGGCGAGTTGAATAAGAATAAAGCAAGCATTAGCATCGTATATTGAAAGTCACTGTTTTCTTTTTCTTCGTTAATACAATAATATTCCCTCGTTTGGAACCACACACGTAACTGGACTTGTTTTTGTATTTCTTCATTTTGTGTCTGTGATAATCGATAATTTTTGATGTAAACTGGTATCTCATCAGTAGTATTGAGCTTTTGCTTGTAGAAATTGTTTTTCGTGAGATTTTCAAATTCAAGATGGAAAACATCTTGGTATTGTTTTATTATTTCTAATAAGCTCTTGTTTGCATGTTCATCTAAACTATTTGTATTAATGACATCTAACAATTTGTTCAAACGTTTCTTGTCGAAAATTTGCTTTGCTTTTAAAATTTTGTAGTTCTTAAGAGGTTCTAAGTCTAATTCAAAGTTTTTGAGTGTTACATTGTGCTCATTAGTTGTTAATATTTTAACATGATATACGCCTTTCGCCGGTATAATGCAATTCCCTAAAAATACTCCATTTTTGTATCTCTTTGTTGAAAATGACGCAGTCTTCGGATCTATTGATCTTTAATGGTATCTTGGCTTCTGTTCTCGCTGGAACATTTATTTGTGCCATATTGATTTTTCTAGTATACATCGGTAATGTAATATCTTTGTCAAGGGTACAAAAAGTAATTGTATAGGACTCGAAACCAATTTTGCACATATATTTACTGAGTATATCTCTACCTAATATAAAGAATCTGTCATCATCTTGTCTTCGATGATGAATTGTATTTGTGTCGTTCCCAGTGACATTGTTGTCTCGTTTGTAATGCCCGTGAGTTTGCATTTATTTTCAGGCTTTAAATCGATATAATTGCGAATTAAGCTATTATTTTTAATTATAGAGATTTCTGCACCTGTATCTATTAAAAGCTTCAGGTATATTTTTCATTTTTATTGAATATTTTTATATAGCTAGTGCTAATATCTGTGATTTTATATATTTTGTTACTTATATTATATTTGGTTTTTACAATATTTTTGGCCAAGTTATCTATTCTTCGTCCGGGATGTTGCCGATCCCCTCTCGGGCGGTTGTCAAGTTTCCCTGATTCTGTATAGTACGAATTCTCCTAGTATTGTTAGGGTTTTCTCCTATTATTTGAGTAATTTCTATTATTGGAATAGTTTCTATTATTAGAGTAATTTATATTATTAGAGTAATTGCTGTTATTCGAATTATCTCTGTTTCGGAAATTTCTTTCGCGATTGAAATTTCTGTTATTCATCGCGTTATGGGCAGAATTTCTATTATTAAATTGTGGTCGCCTCTGAAAGTTTTGATTATTAGGACGGACGTTATTATGGTTTCCATATCTATTGCGGAAATTTCTTCTATCCCTGTTTACGTATCAAATACTGTTTTGTTGGGCTGCATTTCCTTCTACTTCTGTACCTAGAAAAATAGCTTCGCTCAATTTTGCAGGTCTCGCTGCAAATACTGTTTCCCTTATTCGCTCGTTTAGACCGTTCTTGAATACTGTTAAGGCATACATATCGTTTACGCTATGCATTGCTTGTTTTGCAATTTGTTGCGGGTTTAGACCTAGTTCTTGTATTTGTAAATGATTTAGTTCATTGACTAGGTTTAGTATTTTATCTTTGTAAATTGAAATTGGAAGTCGTTTTTGGGACAACGTCAAAAGTTGTGTATGAATTTGAGGGATTGTTTTTGTATTTTTGTACTTACTTCTTAGTTCAGTCTCAAAAGTATCTAGATCTGTAATATCTGACGTGTTTAGTGAGGTTTTAACGTTTGGACTAAGCTTAACATGTATAACAAAATTGAGTGGTTCAGTTTTTCTTTTTGTCGTAAGTTTCTTGCCAATGAGTTGTATAATGATTAAAAACGTCTCGAGCTCAGAAAATTTACCGTCAAAGTTAGGTATTGTTTTATTAGCCGTTTCTATGTTAAAATCTGCCATTTCGGTGTATGTAACTTCTTCTTTTATTTTTACTAAAATGTTTTCAGCGTTCAACCGTGTTACGAAATTAGAAATTATTGACTTGCTTGTGGATGAAAGTGCTGTTTTAACTCTATAGCTTCACCTTCCTTTAGGGTTCTAAAAAGATTTAGATATTCGGCTTCTATTTCAATTACCTTTTCTAATTTTTCTTTAAGAGTTTTGACCGTATACGTCTTGGTTTTTCTTAAATTCGAAAGTGTGTTCTGCAAGTCAATTAGTAATTCTTGTAATCTGTTCATAGACATTTGGAAAATTTATTAAAGATTGATTCTTCCTAAAACAATATTTCTGTCTTCGATTTTTCGAGTATACTTCTTCAAGATTATAGAAAATAGGACTGTGGTACTTAAGGTACTCTATTCAACTAAAATGTTAGAATTAGCACTACAATTATTGCCCATTTTACTTATAATTTATCTCTACTATTTTTTTTATATTTAAATCATTCACGTTTAAAACTATTTAATTTATTTGAAAAATTAATTTTTTGTTCTCCTGCCGATATATGTATTAGGCGATGTAATATCGCTTAATCGCGTCGTTCATTAAATGCTTTTCCTCCTCGTCGTCTTCTCTTTAACTTTACAATTTTCGGGATTGCTGCTGTTGGCTTTTTTATAAACTGCTAAATGTGTCTAGGACGGGGTCCGGGTAGCGGTGTTGGCTCATATTTAGGTGCCTGGCCTACCAGTATAGGCACGTATTTTTCTCCTATGGGTTTTGCTGATTCGCTGGATTTTCCTCGTATTAGGCATCTCTCGAATGCACGATGGAATTCTCCGTCTGAGGTAATCTCGCGTATTTCACCTTCTTCTTCGTCTTCTAGTAGTCCGGAACGTGCAGGATCGTGGATCGCAGGATCGTGGGTCGCAGGTTCGTGGGTCACAGGATGGCCTTGTTGTGTTCTAAAACACATGCCATAGTAAGTTTCAGAACTGGCAGGATCGTTTCAAGATCGCCATTCTTCTTTTTCCGGAAGTTATACTTAGCTCTGTATTGTTCCAGAGTGATGGGCGTCGTCTTTCTATTAAATATATGTTAAGTGGAGATTGAGAAAAATCACATCTCTTTGAAGAAGGGAAAACTACCTACCGGCATTCCGAATATTGCCACATATTTGGCGCAGAGACAATGCTCAAGCAGCCGATATTTCTGTGTATCTTTTTGCCAATGTAAGGCATACTTGTACCCAAGTAGAAGTCTGTTCTTTTGCCGAATATATCAGGCAAAGCCTGATCAAAGTTGAAATCTGCCGAAAGGAGGCAGTTGCTAAATAAAACAGCAATTGGCTTTGAGTCTATCAGACAGACTTAATTTTCTTTAATCAGTTCTCTTAATTTATACAATATTCTATTTACTTATTTTATCCCTACTCTAAATACAATGCAAGTTTTAATTCTAAATACATAACAATAATGCTTACTCTAAAACTTGGATCAACCAATCCAAATTAAAGGGATTAGGTTCCCACATTCTTCTATCTATTTCGTAATACTCATGTGTCAACCCATTTTATCAATATGGGTTATGAGTAATTGATTTAGTATCAGTGCACAGCACAGGGAAATAACCAGGTGGCGATATTAATAGGTCAGTAACCACTCGACCACGTCTGGCTATTTGTAAACAAAGAGATTTTCATTCACAATTGTAATTGGACACTCAATTAGAATTGAATGAGCTTACATACCAATACCAGTTGGATGGTGTTTCTAAGCATGCCTAGATGGCGTGCTAAATGTATCGTACATGGGTTGAGGTACGAGATGAATGTTGACATGTGCCTGGGCTGAAGTGGTTATTGTTGTGTGTATATACTACACCCTAACCCTTTGAGATGAGAATTTGTAAATCAAATTCGATGCGGAATAGGATTTGTTTTGGTAGCTCGTTTGTATAAAAGTATGTAATTAACAATTGATGATTAAAGTAAGTTTATATTATTTTTATATGTACAAAAATTTGATATATGTAATTTGGATAAAATAATTTTATGTTAGAAATTGTTCTCTTATTTTGATTTTTTGTGTAACTTAAGCCTATTGTTATGAATCCATTTATTACAATTATCCATTTCTATTAGCGTATTCTTGCTGTTTGTGACCAAAACTTTATAAGGACCTTTATAAATGTATCGTAAATGGGTTGAAGTACGAGATGAATGTTGACATGTGCCTGGGCTGAAGTGGTTATTGTTGTGTGTATATACTATACCGTGTTTTATTTATAATAAAGAAATTGACTTAATGCTCAAAAGCAGAACAAAATTCATCAAATTTGCATTTTTGGTAATCAACGCTTTGAATGATAAAATGTTTTGTAGAAAATATTGTGCAAAATCATATGCTTTGAACAGCTTTCATCAAATAAATTTTTTTATTTTTTTATTAGTTTTGCACTTTGGTGTTTGTAACTTTTCAATTACTTCCTCCACCATCAATTATAATAAATTTTACTTTATATAAGCAATTAAACCAATTATTGCCTGCGTATTCAATGTTTTTCAAGACGAAGTGAAAGTACGGAATAATCATTAATTTTATTGATTTAAAATAGTGCGAGAAAATATTCAGCGATTATGCTAAAGTCTTGGCAATTTTCTTCAGTTGACATAATAACAAAAACTGCATTTATTTTGACTAGCGCTCTTCTATCCTTCAGGAATCGATATGAAAATATGAAAATTACAAATAACTCATAAAAGGCTTTGGAAAATTTCCTCCCTTCCGACTGATCCGCGTGCATATTCAAAATCCAAAATCATTACGTAATCAATGGACGTTTCTGTAGATGATACGGATAATATTAACTCATTTCAATTACTTTACTGAGTACCTCTTATTATTATTATTATGTGAAGTAGCATTATTTTCATTATTAATATTGTGTTTAATATTTTTATTTTTTGTGTGTATATTACCGGGAAGTTCAACGTATGGGCCTCAAAGGTCGCACCTCGCAGCTTGTTTTTATTTTCTATGGTCGTAGTTACACAAGTAAAAGAAAATCCGAGTCAGAATCGGTCACCAGGCTTCAGAATTGCTCAATTTTGACCCGTATATAGGCGTGAAACAGCAGCTCGCACTTGACTTATTTGAAGAATTGTGGTTAATGGAGAGAAAGCCCCATCATGTTGGTGAAACTTTACCAAGTGTTGTAAAATGGCTGATAATGTGGGTGATTTTCTTTGATTGATAAACCTCGTAAGAAATTCTGAAAACATTTGCTTTCAATAATGATCCATTAGGACACTCGTGCGTTTTGGGTAGCACGCAATTCTATTGTAGTTTTCATTTTTTGCATCGGACGTCATCCGCCTAAAGTTGATGTGATCTTTGCAAGGTGGAGGTGGGGGCTTAATTGCGATATTTGTATCGATATGCATGCGAAATAAGGTGTAGAGTCAATTATAAGTTACAGTCTCAATGTTTTTTTTTATTTTTGGGATTTAATATATTGGTATTTTTTAATCGACCCTTTGAATGGCTGAGTCTCTTGTCATTGGGTCGCCAGTTGAAAAAACAATAATATGAAACAATCTGAGCTAGTTTGGCAGTAGCTGTTGCACCTTTAGCTTTTAACTGAATTTTTCTACCGGATAGAAAAGTGTACGTTACGTTAAAAATGTCATTGACATCGAATTTGTCGTAATTTTCAACGTTTGTTTTTGTTTTCTCAAAAGAAAACCTGTGCTATGCACTTATTGTTGAAACTAGTGGCAATAAAAACGCAATCTATACAATGCGATAAATCTACATATTGTTTCCTGACCTAAAGTCATGAACCCGTTCTACCTACTGAATTTTTGTTTTTACATGACATATGCATATTAGGCAAAATCAACTATTCTCAAAATAGTAACTGCATGCCGAATCAAGTTAAGTAGAAAATCGTAAACATACGGCGTGCCTTGACGATTCTTAGTAGTCAAACTTTAATCATTTTACATGAAGATCACGTTGACTAAAACAAAAATAAATTCCTCAACAATTATCAAATGCGCCGTTTATTTTCCGCTAAGATAAAAAGCAATGGAAGTTAAATAGACGACTACGATGAAAGCTTTGTAATGATACAGAAATTGCTTAATCTTCAGCATGTTTTGATCAAATGTTGAGAGGCAAAATACATAATTTGGTAGCCACTCTCTTGAAAACTCCTGCATTTGTTTGACAACAGCCGTTCTGACGATTCCATCACTTCCTGGGCAGACTTCTTGAACTATTCCTAGAGCCCATTTTAACGGAGGTAACCCATCATCACGACAGACGACTAACTGTCCAATTTGAAGTTGTGGCTCTTGATTAGATTGCCATTTGGTGCGTCTTTGCAGCAGTGTCAAATATTCGGAAGACCAACACCTACAGAAATGTTGTCGAATTTGCCATCTTGACAAAATGTTTCTTAACGGATGTGTAATATCACTTTCAGGATACGAATTCACTGATTTTCCAATTAGGAAATGACCGGCAGAGAGATAATTGAAATCATTTGGATCCGATGATATTGCCGTTGAGGGTCTCGAATTAAGGTTTGAATGACTTTGAGTAACAAGCGTTGATGCTTCTTAGAACGTCGAGGCAGGGTCTGACGCCACTTTGTAAAAATGCCTTTTGAATGACTTAACAGTTGCTTTTCATAATCCGCCAAAATTCGGCGCTCGATGTGACATAAAATGCCATTGTATACGGTCAATCGCTGTACTATCGATGATTTTTCTTTGATGCTTGAAAAGATTTCTCAAATCTTTAAACTCACGATCGGCTCCAACAAAATTTGTGCCGTTATCAGAAAATACGTTAGTCGGTTTTCCT
Organism: Oxycera nigricornis; assembly: GCA_963942545.1. Classification (NCBI taxonomy): domain Eukaryota; kingdom Metazoa; phylum Arthropoda; class Insecta; order Diptera; family Stratiomyidae; genus Oxycera; species Oxycera nigricornis. The sequence continues at coordinate 67,858,080 of OZ012663.1, forward strand.
CGGCGACTAATGAAGCGTTTAAAAGCGTTGAGAAACGCATCCGTAGTCAAATCCGAAACAACTTCCAAGTGAACAGCTTTTATGGTCATACAAATGAAAACTTCGACGTATGGTTTAATGCGTTTGCTGTCACGTCTTTTGCCATCCCGTATTATTATGGGTCTACAAAAATCTACTCCAGTTTTGTTAAAAAGTCTCAAAGAAATTACTCGATGCTCTGGAAGATCCCCCATTAGTTGCTGCGATACACGAGGTTTTGATTTGAAGAAAATGATGCACTTGCGGAGAAGCCGTTTGATGGTACTGCGCGCATTGAGCGGCCAATATGATTGCCGTAACGCAGCCAATGTCCCATCAATTCCCGTATGTAAATTTTTTCAGTGTTCATGCTCAATGATGAGTTTTGTGAGTCTCGAACAATGAAATAATAACACTGGGTGTATTGCATCCTGCTGAAGGTCTGAATTCTTGAGTCTGCAACCAACCCGCAACAACCTGTCTTTGTCTATAAATGGATTTAAGTCTCTTAAAATGCTCATTGTTGAGATTTCATGGCCCTTTTGTAAGACACTCAGTTCTTCGATAAATGATAATTGCTGCTCCTTACGTATGAGACACTTTCTTGCATGTTCCAGTTTATTAGCAGTTTAAGAACCGGAGAATTTAAATCTAGAACCCTTTCTGAACTTTTGCGCTACTCGAAGACACGTAGCATTAACTCGAATGAGTATAGTGAGTGTTGAGAATTTATCAACAGGATCGATATCATCTCGTACCTGGAATACAACCGTTGTTGACTGAGTCATTTGCCTCAGCTGATTCTCGTCAATTTCCGGTATTTCCGGGGAATATTTAATCACGTGCTCTTCTAGCCATCGAGGACCGTTCCACCACAGGCGACAAATATTCAATTCTTTCGGGTTCAAGCCCCGAGACACAAGATCAGGAGGGTTGTCATTTGTTCTCACGTGCTTTTAATCGTCTATCGCTGTTAATTCCTGAATTCTGCTGACTCGATGTGCAACGAAAACGGATAATTCTTTGTTTGATGCCTTTGAATCTGTCCAATAACAAGTTTTTGCTATTGAACGCCTCAATTTCAAACGCAAAACTTGCAAAAGATTATGTTCTATACCTTTGTGGTAAAGCTGATGGGTAAGGTGTTCTCATTGGCGTGAAAAAATCGTTCCCCTCTTCCTTTTTTTGTCAATTTCTCCCCCCCTCTTACCCCTTTGAATGTATTGTTGTGAAAGTGTCAACTTCTTCCTATTATTGCATATTAGTATGAACCGTCTATATCCCATGTAACTCCCCTGTATCTGCTCTCGAAATCTTTTTAGATGAGATTTCTGCCTTTTATAGCTCGCTTAATCACTTCTCGACTATTATCATCTGTGGTGCCTTCAATTTTCCGTCAGTTGAATGGCCTTCAAATCGGTCTTCTATTGGCAAATCTTCTAATGCAATCCCTGCTATCCTCTCCTCATTTCTTTCTCACTTTCCTCTATCCCAGTTTAACTCGTCACTAAATGTAAATGGCCGTTTACTGGATTTGATTTTAATTAATCTCCCCCTTACCAGCAATTTACCCTGCATAAGGAACTACCGAGGCTATTTCTCCTACCTTGTTCTCGCTTCGATAATGCCTAATCAAACTTATTTGGTGCACTTTTTTCCTTAATTTTGCCCATCTTTTAACCTCCATTAGACCACGAAGCAGCTTCCCGTCAGAACGAATAGTTTAACGCAAAAGTTCGGATAGGCCTTATCGTATTCTTGCTTCCTGGCAGAGGTCGAAATTGCTTCCATATGTTGGTAATGACTTTCATGGGGGGGGGGGCAATAGCAACATGCTATTACTTCTATTAAGAGGCCTTATGCTACTTCGGAGGAGAGTCCTCGGTAAGCCCTTACCGAAGTTTGAAAACATGACCAAAAATAATAATGTACCTATGTAGTCACTAATCTTTCATTTTCTTCTAACGCTGCGACCGTATTTGCGTCTCTGTAATTATTTATTAATGCTTACTATTATTATCATATATGCGAACAATGAGAAATTAAAGTTTACCTTTTTACCAATCACGAAATTGAACCCGCGTTTCGTCACATGGAAGTCCAGTGCTCTATCCATGCGACCAATCTGTAACATGTCGGTAGAATCATTGAAACCAAAGAAGTTGAGACTTCGTACAATCCTGTCAAGCGAAGCTGTTGCCTATTAAGTTGAGCCGTTGCTTGTCAAGCGAAACTGTAGTCTGTCGAGCGAAACTGTAGCCTGTCGTCAAGGGAAGCTATAGTTTGTGAATCGAAAGCAATTGCTTGACGAGTATATGTCTGAAACTGTCCTTCAGCAGAATTTATTGCGCACTTTACGGCTTAGAGATTTATTGTTACGCGTCATATAATAACCTGAGGGTAAGTGGGCAATATTGTAAAAATATGTGTTTGTGTAGTTTTAATTGATAATAGTTCAAACGTGATCGAATTGGTTTTTGATATTGTTTTCCATAGATGGCCACTAAGCTCAATTATTATAAAGCTGTGCAAGCAGTCGAGAAGGGCAAGCTGCAACTTTCAGCGGTTCCGAGAGCTTGGAAGAGAAATGGGAAATTGATGTGGCCACCCAAGTCCAAATTAAAAGCATTGCGTTGAAAAACCCTATGATGGGCTCAAGCCCAGCGGAAGATGGATGGGTGGGTGTATTTTTTCCTACCAGCTCCATCCAATGAAGAAAATTTCCGTTGAGGCAATCATCTGATTAAGATAGACATTGCTCCAAATGACGAAGCGAAAAAAATTAAAATTAGATCTCCGCTATTATTACAATAAACAAATAACATTAATTTTTACTGTATTTTCAATTTAATTTCAAACAATTATTATCACTCCACTCTATTTACAATTATTCCACGCTTAATGGTTGATGCGGTTGGTATGCAAAAGGAGAATAAACACATACATTTTGTGATAGGGCAGGCATACCAGTTTATATTTGATATCGCTCAAACGAAGCAGTTTCTTTTCTTGTTTGATTGAATTCGCATCAAGCTGTGGCGCACAATAAATGTGAAAGTGCCTTGATTCAAGCGGAATAATAAAAAACTGGCTTTTGTTGTTAATTTCATTGCAACATAGTTGGATGTCGTTTTGTTTGCTGAAAATAGAATTGATGACGCACGCAATCGCATGTCCTTTCGTTAAAAACCAATGATTCGGTGCATCTGTGCCGAGACAATAATCCTTCAAACGAACTTTAGAATAAAACGTCTATTCTCCAATCGATGATTTCCAAAAATTTGGAATATTTTCGATCAGTCCATCATTTCGATTGCTCAGTATAGTCTCATGTGGTTCTACCGCCGCTTTGGTGTGCGAGTCGGAGGCCATAGAACAATTGAACTCTTCAATAATTCGCTTTGCTGCTTAAGCCAATGGAATACTTTCATTCCGAGGCAAACGCTTAATTTTTCCAAGGAAGGTTTCGAAAGGATATGCGCTGTATGTATCAAGCTCTCCATAACGCAACATAACTACATAAATATGTTATGCATATTCCTATACCTTTTACGTATGCCCGTGCTGGAGAATCGCAAATAATGCAACGGAGGTGCACAATAATTTTGTGGGAGTTGATATAGATTCCATTTTCCAAAGCTTACTTCATTTCATCAACAAAGGGTGTTAGAAATAATTGCAAATCAATGCATATCGTTTTCCCGCAATAAATGCCAATGTGCATTGCTGGAACATGTGGCAATTCGGTGATGTTAAACAAAATCAGCCACAATTCTACTTCAGAGCTAGCAAACATTGGCAGTCTATGTTTACGTTCACTGAAATTTCCTTTGGTCCATCAATGTTCCGGAATAAATATCGTAGACAATTTTCAATACCATGGTGCCAATACTGTGCGCCATGATCGCCAATATTCGTAATATTGACTACTTTCGGAAGTTTCTAACAGTGTTCTCTGATCTCGCGGCAATGTGTTGTTGCCGATCCGATGGTCACTTGAGGTATTTGTTATTGAGCCGCCCACTTTCTCAAGCCGGAACGAAAATTGAAGTTTTTTTCCTCATCAGTTTTAATCAAAAAAGCTACTATTTTTACCGTTTTCTGCGTCGACGTCACATTGTGACCTACTTATGACACACATTGTGACCTACGAAAAAGACTTAAGACGAAATTCTGCACAACCATGAAACTCATCTGTTGACGTTGATAGTACAGTAGAATTACCGTGCGGGGCAAAACACTCCTGATTAGTGGCAAGCGTTTGATGAGACAGAATCACCGCGAGACGCAGAGATGGTTCCTGGCGACGCCCAAGTTCTGCTCGTTTTTCTGGAGTAATTTCACGGACTCGATTCAGTATCGCTTTACGTTCTTTTGCTATTGCTAGAGTATAAGTTCCCTATCTTTTCACTTTATGCCACGAAGTTATCATTTTCATCGGATTAAATAATTTATTTTATAAGTTTTTTGGTAAAATATATCGTCCCATTAAAAATACATGTTGACGTTTTTAATAGCTACGGGCGTCTGAAGGTATTTTTTCTCAATGAGTAAAGAATATTGCTTCTATAAAGCTTCGCTCTGCAGGTTCACGATCTCATGACCTAAAATATTTTATATTAGAATACCGAAACGTAGCTATTACTTCTATAAAGTTTTCGGCCACTAGTCCTGCACCTAAGTACGGTTTTTTACATCTATACAGCTTCCGGCAATACACTTTATACAAACTTACAGACTTAGTTTCAATTCCGAAGCACTATGAAAGTCACAACTTCGATTACCTCCACCAAGCAACTTCCTGGAGGCTTTATAGAGGCCTACCTACCTAAAAAAACAACCCTCAAACCTCCTTAAAGCTGGAGATATCTACTTCCAATAGGCCTTAAAGAAACTATTACTGATCATCCTCCTCTTAGTATACAGCTAACCTTACCTACCAAAAGCTCCATAACTTTCGTGTCCCTCCAGCCTACAATTTCCGTAAAACGGACTTTCTCTCTTTATTCTGTGAATTATCTTCGATTGACTGGGCTGCACTTTTCTCCGATCTCACTTGTGATGAAGCTGTAGCCAAATTCTATTATGTCCTGTCAAACCTGATATCACATTTCACTCCTCTTCGTCGTTCAACTAAAAAATCTGACCCTCCGTGGCTCACTCAATCGGTTCTTGATGCTATCAAGCAAAAAGACAGGGCTCGAAAACGAGTGAAAACATCTGACTCTTTTGAAGCGCAATATGTTTTCCGAAGGTCTATTGCTAAGCAGAAAATACGCTAAGCTATTTGCACATATCACAGTTCTATTGAAAACTCTCTCCTCTCAAACCATTCTAAACCATTCTGGTCATATATAAGATCCTTAAGGTCCTTCTCATCTATCCCTAGCTCTATGCAATGGAATCATAACTGTGCTTCTTCGCCTGTGGACATAAATAATCTCTTTGCCACCTACTTTTCATCTATGTTTTCTCCACATAAGCCAAACATCTTCACTCCTGACAGAAATGTTCAAAATCCTGCTATTACGTCTATTATTGTCAATCCCCACCTTATTAAATCCGTTATTGATTCGTTAGACTCTAATGTTGGTCCAGGTTCTGATGGTAATCCTAATTTGTTTATCAAATCCTTATCCTCATCTCTGAGTATTCCTCTTTCCTTCATTTTTAATTTAAGCCTCATCGGTGTTTTTCCTCAGTGCTGGAAAATGGCCATTATAACAGGCCAATTGAAAAGTCCCCGGTCTACCAAAGTAAGACACATTTTTTTTGGCAAAATTCGATTTTATTATTCAACATAGTTGCCTTCGAGGGCGATACAGCGATTATAGCGATCTTCCAACTTTTCGTTTCAAAATAGGCCTCAATTTCGGCGATTACTTCTTCATTGGAGCTAAATTTCTTTGCAGCGAGCATTCTTTTGAGGTCTGAGAACAGGAAAAAGTTGGTGAGGGCCAGATCTGGCGAATGCGGTGGATGCAGAAGCAGCTCGAATCCCAATTCATGCAATTTTGCCATTATTTTTATTGATTTGTGACTCGGTGCATTGTCTTGCTGAAAAAGGCATACACATACACATTGACTGAATTTACACGGTTGATTCTTTTTACGACGTAACAGAACGAAGGTAGCCTATTTTATGGCTCTAAAATGCACAATTTTATTATAGCGTTGCCTAATTGAAAGTTTTCCCGCTTTTTATTTTGCTATAAAATGATATCGGGTCTGTAGCTTTGTTTTAAAAATGGACTTCAACGAGTGCTTGCAGTGCTGTGTTTCCATGAAATGCCTTTGATGTTCGCGTTGAGTTACAGGATCGCCATAGCAAGTTGTTTGCTTATTTCCGTCGTTTTTCCTGACTTTATATTGGTCCATACGGAAATTTTGCATTTTTCCTTATTAACTTCCCAGTATATGGGAAGTTCTTGTAATCGCCTCGAAAATCGAAATTGGAATTTTCAACATTTCTTTACGTTTTGAGGTCTATAGAGTATATATGAAGTGTTTTTAGAAAGGGAGATGTATGTGTGTGTGTGTATGTCTGTACGTACGTACGTACGTACGTGATTCTATCAAATTTTTAAAAAAATTCTTGGAGCCGTTTTTTAATTTTAAAAAAAAAGTGCAAAAAATTAGGCTTTTTTTCAAAAACACAAAATTTTTAACCTGATTTTCAAACCTAAGTAATCAATGTTTATATAGTTTATATATTCCAAATGATTCTTGTGGAAAAACCAGCAAAAGTTTTTTAATGATTACCTACAAAAACAAGCCGCGAGGTGCGACCCTTGAGGTCCACACGGTCAACTTCCCAGTAATATCTACATAAACATCAACAACATTACAACAATGAGAGGTAATAGTAACAGGAATGAGTTAATATGAATCATATCGTCTACGGGAGGGTCCATTGATTACGTAAGGTTTTGGTCGATGAGGACAGATTGAATATTCACGCGGATCAATCGGGGGGGGGGGGCCTTTTTGGTGTTGAAAATTTTTGTTGGTTTTCAAAATTTAAGCAATTTTTTTTAATTAAAAGACTATAAAAACTATTAAAAATCTGCTCAAATTATAATAATATCTTAAAACTTTGATTGAATTTACAACAATTTTTTTAGAATAAAAGATATAAAGTAATAGCACTCGTATGAACCCTCTTTACATTGTAACTTTGAATGATTTTTCTTTTTTAATTTAGCTTTTTCATAATTATGGAAGAACATTTTGCCGGTGTCTCTTCAAAAACTAATGAGAATGTATAAATTTTATAAACTGGATCACTGTGCTGTGCAAATCAGGTTAAAAAATATTTTCTATGAAAATAACCATAATTTTTCGCATTTTCTTCTATTAAATTAAAAAAACCGCTAAACCGAATTTTTATAATGTTGAAAACTTCACAAAGATGTTAATACACGTCAACTGACACCTTAATGATGCAAATATTATATCTGGTTCGTGAGATATAGTGAATGATAAAAATGACCTTGTAAATCATGATGACTTTTAATGATTTTTAATTTTTAATTGATTTTTTTACGTAATCATGAGAAAAAGTTTTGATGATTTTTTTGCGAACATTGTTTGGAGTAGATAAATTTTATAAACATTGATTACTAAGACTTGACAATAAGGTTAAAAATTTATTGTTTTTGAAAAAAAACCTAATTTTTTGCACTTTTTTCTAAAAATTTTGAAAACCGCTCGAAGGCTTTTTTTAAAAATTTGATAGAATAACACAAACGTTAATACGCGTCGATTGACACCTTGTTTAAAAAAAATCGTATGTTTGGTTCGCGAGATATAGCGCCTGACAGAAATGACCTTCAAACGGGCAAAACAGCGAACCCCCCCGACCGAAGTATTCCAAAAACTAATCAGCTCTTAAAATTGCAAAGACGCTTCGATTGACACCTTAACGAAGTCAATCGGACTTTGTTTACGTGAGTTATGCTCGTAGAAAAAAGTGTCCACGAACGTACGTACACACACACACACACACACACATACATCTCCCTTTCTAAAAACACTTTATATATACTCTATAGACCTCAAAACGTAAAGAAAAGTTGAAAATTTCAATTTCGATTTTCGAGGCGATTACAAGAACTTCCCATGTACTGGGAAGTTAAAAAATTAAATAAAAAATAAAAAATCATTAAACGTTCAAGGTCATTTACGTCATTCATTATATCTCGAAAACTAAATATAATCTTTTCTTCATTAAGGTGCCAATCGACGCGTATTATCATTTTTATGATGTTTTTATATTTTAAAAATATCGTTACAGCTGTTTTTCTAATTTAAAAAAAAATTGGAAAATATGTATTTTTTTAATAAAGCAAATTATTTTTAACTTGATTTGCACATCGTAATAATAAATGTTTATAGAATTTATAAACTTTTATCAATTTTTGTAAAGAAACCAGCAAAAACTTTTCTCATGATTACAAAAAAAAAAAAATTAAATAAAATATAAAAAATCATTGTTGTAAAGTCAATCAAAGTTTATTAATATTTGCAAAATTTGACCAGATTTTCAATAGTCTTCACAGCACCATGTTTTAAGTTTAATGAAAAAAACTGCTTTGTAACATGTCCCCCCTCCAATTGATCCGCGTGAATATTCAATCAAACCAATGCACCAAAATCCTTACGTAATCAATTGACGCTCGCGTAGATTTTATGATTAATATTAAGTCATTCCAATAATTTTTATGAGAGGTACATTTTTATTATTTGAAGTAGTATTATTTCCATAATTATTATTGTGTTTATTATTTTTCATATCTATGTAGATATTACTGGGAAGTTGACCCTGTGGACCTCATGGGTCGCACCTCACGGCTTGTTTTCCTTTAATTTTCACGTTCATAATGCAAAATCTTTTTTCAAAAATTAAATCTCTGTTGTGTTATTGTTAAAAAGTTTCAACATCATTTTATCCTTATTTGCCAATTTCTAATAGTTACACGCCTGCAAATTCTAAAACAAAAATTCAAAAAGGAGCCTAATATGCCTACTAACAAAAACCGAGCAGGTAGAATCTTCACAGACAACTATGGTAAACGGTGTTTGGGATTAATTAGTGCTTGAGCTGATTATAAGCAGTCATAAAACCTTTGAAAATTAGTTTTTAATTGATTTGAAAGCATTTACATTCGAATATAATCAGTCAACACTTATGGGCTAGAAAATTCACATCCATAAATTAGGATGTGGCAACGCTTGGTCGTCATACGATATCAACAAGTAGAAAGCAGTATTTTACGAGACAAATACCTTTTTGTAGAGTTATTTAACAGTTTTTATTGATTGGCTACTAAAGATCAGAAATGGAGTACTCAGCCAATGAATATTTCGACATGATTCTTGTGCTTGGTGCATGTGAAACAAATAGTCAGCGTGCATCCTTCGTGTATAGAAGACGATTCCCTAACAGACGACATCCAGATGCCAACTTCTTCCGGAGGCTTGAAATTCGGGGACGAGAAACAGGGAGACTTGCTCAAGGTGTGCGATCGGACGTGGGCTGACCTAGGTCTTCAACACCTGCCGTCAAAGAAGCCGTATTCAATTTCGTTGTGCAAGACCCAACTTGCAGCACAAGGGGAATAGCAAGAGAATTGGGGCCTAGAAAGTCAACAGTGCAAATCATTTTGCGTAGTTTAAATTTGCACCCTTACCACTTTTTGAAGGTGCAAGAATAACATACAGAGGATTACGCAAAGCGAGTGGATTTTTGTGAATGGCTACATAGAAAAATTCTACGAAGCCCGAACTTTGAAAATAAAATATTGTTTACGGACGAATGCCTCTTCACCCAGGAAGGAATTTTCAACTGCCACAACTCCCATTGGTGGAGCGAAGCCAATCCGTATATGGTACGTGGAGGACATCACCAAGTTTGATGGAGACTTAACGTTTAGGCAGGTATTATTGGAGATCAACTTATAGGGCCATATAATCTCCCGGACCGCTTAACTGGCCAAGGCTACAAACATTTTTTGGAAAATGTATTGGCAACATTATTGGACAGCCTACCACTTTCAAGAAGAAGGAGGATGTGGTTTCAACATGATAGAGCACCTCCACATTATTTCGGAGAGGTTACAACTTTGCTGCACCACGAATTCCAGGATCGCTGGCTAGGGCGTTTTGGTGCCGTGCGGTGGCCTGCAAGATCTCCGGATTTAAACCCGTTGGACTATTTTCTGTGGGGGCATTTAAAAGAAATTGTTTCCAAGGAGGCTCCTGACACCTTGGAACAACTTTCTTCGAAAATTACCAATGCCGCCGCTGAAATAACAAGCGAGATGTTGTCAAGTTCGATACAGAGCTTAAAAAAGAGAAGCAGATCTTGTTTGACAGTGGAAGGAAGCCACTTTGAACATATGCTGTAAATAATTTTAATAAAAACATTTCAAATACATATTTGTTTTATTGTTCATTCAAAAGATTGTAATTGAAAGCACTTTCGTGTGGGACAGCCGAATACTTCAATTCAGAACGCAAATTTTATTTAAGACGCGAATTTTTGGTAAAACCTGCTTACATTTATAGTCCTTTTGCAATGAAAGTTTGATGAATTAGAGTAAAACGATGTTTAAACTTTTTAACAATAACACAACAGAGATTTAATTTTTGAAAAAAGATTTTGCATTATGGATGTGAAAATTAAAGGAAAATAAGGAGAAATGCAAAATTTTCGTATAGAAAAAAACATTTCTTCGACTTTCGAGAACTGTCGCTCCCAATATGCTCACTTCATATTCACAAAACAGCTTTGAATAGTTGCAAAAAACTATTTTCTGCGTTTTATTGTTTGTTTGAGTGTTGTATCTTTCATAACTGTGAAGATATTGCGTTTTTACTAATTAAAGAACGTCATTTTTTTCAAAATTTTAAAACGCCTGTGGCAGCTAAAGGGTTAAGAAATCAGAAAAAAAATTCGTAATATTTTCTGCTTAAAATTGTCCAAAAAATCACGTGGTGAGGAGCCTGTGCGGCAATTTCTGGACACCCTAAATATACAAAGTGTTTCGGAGTTGATGGCATTAAATGAAACCACGGAATCCTTGAAGTCTTTTGAGCAAAAAATCGTATGGGAGATGGGTGGGAAATCGGAAGGGGTTTCGAGATATAAGGGGGGAGTAACCACGCTCCTCACCCACGACCTCGCACGTTTAAATCGTCATAACTATTTTATTTTTATGGGTAGACTTTTGAAAAAGGATGCGTTTGATAGCTTGTCAATGTATCTTCTCAGAAATTTATTAACAGTTACCCCCAATGCTGCTAGTTTTACACGAACAAATGAGAAACTTAAAACAACCGGAAAAAAATTGCTAATTTTGACTTTCGCGACCGTGTTAAACGCTAAAGTGATGTCCTAACCTATAAAAAGGATTATCTTGACAGAAAGCATTACTTTCTGCTTGAATACTTCCGAAGAAAACGGTTGCCAATTTTCCTTTGTTTCCTTCGAAAAATAGAAAACTCATAATTTGTGTGATCCCTCGGAATTGACCAAACGTCATAAAATTTTATTTTCTACCTGGCATAATCCCAAAGTGAGAAGATTTTTGAGTGATTGGTTTTCTTCATGCTATTTGTTGGACCTGCTTTAGTATTGAAGAGTTTTCAAGCTGAGATAATTAAAATCCGACGATTTAAGGATGACATAAAGTTAATGTTTAATAATCAGCACCTGATAATACAAAGGGATATAAATGTTGTGTCGAAATGCTGCATAAGTTAGTCAAATCTTCAATAGAAAAGAATCAAGAAGTGCTTATGTCTTAACATATACAATCATGGCTAACTTTACCAACGAGGAATATGCTGACATGCATTACATTTACGGATTTTGCGATGGCAATGTGGCATGTGCACAGGAGAAATATCAAACGAGGTATCCGAGCCGATGATTACCGGATACCAGAACCATCATGAGACTGCATGGAGAGTTTGTAAGTTTCCAACTGCAGTGTTTTGACAACCGACCAGAAACTTCCAGGGACGCCAATCAGGAGGAGCACATATTATCCATAGTACGCAACGAACCAGACTTATCAACTCGCAAGCTAGCTTTCCGGCTGGGCTTATAGGCGACCACAATTTGGAGAGTTTTAAGCAAGGGAAGGATGCGCTCTTACCATTTTCAACCCGTGCAAGAGTTATTTCCCGAGGATTACGTGAAAAGGGTTGAGTTTTGTGAGTGGCTTAACGAACGGGATCGAACGGACTCCAACTTCATTAGTAACATTTTATAGACCGGCGGGTCACATTTCTCAAGGGATGGTGTCAACTTCTTCCGCAAAAGCCATCTATGGGCTATTATCAATCCCAGAGTAACCAGGGCCACCTCTACACAGCGTAGATTTAGCAGAAATAGTGGGCAGGTGTCCTGGGGCGTAGGATAGTTGGGCCATTCCGTTTGCCGGATACGCTGAATTCTGCCGGATATCTAAATTTTTTGGACAAAGAGCTGCAAGCTTTACTGGAAGACACACCAATAATCAATTTGAACAGGATGTCTTACCAACACGATGGTGCTCCAAGCTATACTGGCCAAGAAATCACCCATTGGCTTGCCTCAAACTATCCAGGAAGGTGGATAGGTCGAAATGGTTCAATTCGCTGGCTACCCCGGTCTCCAGATCTAACTATCCTTGATTTTTATGTGTGGGTTGCAACGAAGAAAGAAGTTTACAAGGCACCTGTGTCATCAGTTTAGGAATTAAATTTAAGAATTGAGGCTGCTAGTGCAAAAATAAGATAGGAACTCATGCATTTCGATGTAGTCACAGAAATTAAGAAAAGAGCTCGTCTTTGCATATCTGTGGAAGGAAGAAGTTTTGAACAGTTGATGTGATCACAAGCAATACAATAATACTGCTGTTTAATGATAAGTTCAAAATAAATTGTTACTTTAGATCTTTAGTTACTATTTTCCATAATAAAGTAAGTCAGCAAAATTTCACAAAACTTTAGTTTTCTATTTTGAGAAGGAAACAAAGGATAATTGGCAACTTTTTTCTTCGGAAGTATTCGAGCAAAAAGTAAGGCTTTCTGTCAGGATAATCATTTTCATAGGTTAGGACTTCACTTTAGCGTTTAACACGGTCGCGAAAGTCAAAATTAACAATTTTTTCCGGTT